>JAKOOJ010000001.1:113860940-114253440 GCA_022577455.1 Arizona elegans
CTCTATTTAACTAGGGAATTGTAATAATTGAGATACTATTAATAATTGTATATTGTGTTGAAAGCAGAAATGGTTAAGTTGTGGTTTGGAGGAATATATGGGGGAAATTATTTGGTTTATTATTATTGGTAAATATAATTAATTGATTTGTAAGAAATTGGATTGCATGGAAATAATTGGAATATTCATGTTCATATTGATTAATATACAAAAAAGATAGTTATATAACTAATTGATTTATATTAAAATGTTGAATTTGTATTAAACAACTGTATTACATAATTACATAATTAACCAATGTGAGGATGGATATAAAAATAGATGACAATGGGAAGGGGTATAATATAGAATAGAAGGGAAAAATTGAATTTGATTAAGATTAGAGATGAGGATGAAGGGTAAAATTATTTTTTTTAAAAAAATAGATGAGGAATAAATATGGCAAAAAGGAAATATAGAAATTGTAAATTTAATTGAAATGACTAAACGCTGTTTAAATTTGTGAACCAGCCAAATATTCTGTTCAAAGAAAATACATTGCATGTTTGTATGTGTGTTTCTAGTTATTGCTATTTATTCATATTTGTTCTCTTTTATTCTTTAAAGTTTAACAATTCATTCTTAATCTTAATATCTTTATATTTGCTTGGGGTTGGCTTTCTTCCCTTTCATCTTTTTTATTGTACAGCAATCTTTCTTCTCAAACCTACCACCACTCTCTTTTCTTTCCTTCTTACTTTCTCTTCCCCCACCCTCTTTTTCTCCTCCCTACTTCCTCTTCCTTTCTCCTTCTCCTCTCTTCCTCCCTCTCTTACCCTCACTCCTACTCTAATTTCCATTCCTTCATCCCTCTCTATTGCTGTATCCTTTAATGCATATGGACTACTCAGAGGGCTGAAAAAGTTATTTTTGACTGGTCCTCACACTTTTGACCAGTCCTCGAACTTATGACTGTCCTCACATTTTACATTTTTGCCCTATCTTGTCATCATGGTGAAGAGAAGCAGTTGTGAAATGAGTGATATGGTTGTTAAGAATGCTGCATGGGCATAAATATGAGGATGGTCATAAGTGTGAGGACCAGTCAAAAGTGCGAGGACCTGTCAGAAATGACTTTTTTCAGCCCTCTGGTTAGTCCTTTTGTGCATATGGACTACTCAGAGGGCTGAAAAAGTTATTTTTGACTGGTCCTCACACTTTTGACCAGTCCTCGAACTTACGACTGTCCTCACATTTTACATTTTTGCCCTATCTTGTCACCATGTTGAAGAGAAGCAGTTGTGAAATGAGTGACATGGTTGTTAAGAATGCTGCATGGGCATAAATGTGAGGATGGTCATAAGTGTGAGGACCAGTCAAAAGTGCGAGGACCTGTCAGAAATGACTTTTTTCAGCCCTCTGGTTAATCCTTTTGTGCATATGGACTACTCAGAGGGCTGAAAAAGTTATTTTTGACTGGTCCTCACACTTTTGACCAGTCCTCGAACTTACGACTGTCCTCACATTTTACATTTTTGCCCTATCTTGTCACCATGGTGAAGAGAAGCAGTTGTGAAATGAGTGACATGGTTGTTAAGAATACTGCACAGGCATAAATGTGAGGATGGTCATAAGTGTGAGGACCAGTCAAAAGTGTGAGGACCTGTCAGAAATGACTTTTCAGCCCTCTGAGTAGTCCCTATACACATAGCCATGGCCACCCGGTCACATGACCAGCTAGCCACGCCCACCCAGTCACATGGCCTCCAAGCCACGCCCACACAATAAGTCACGCCCACAATGGTGTCCTTCTTACCAATGTTAAAATCTGTTCACCTTACCCTATACGCATAGCCATGGCCACCCGGTCACATGACCAGCTAGCCACGCCCACCCAGTCACATGACCAGCTAGCCATGCCCACCCAGTCACATGACCAGCTAGCCACGCCCACAAAATAAGCCACGCCCACAATGTCCCTCTTTACCAATGTTAAAATCTGGTCACCTTATCTTAATGGTCTGCATCAAGAAAGCTCAGTAACGTATTTTGACTATGAAAATCATTTCTGAGAGTCTCCAAAAAGCTTTGTGGAGTATGTACCTTGGAAGCAACAGAGTATGCAATATACAAATGACAAGGAAGGGCATGAAATTATCGCACATTTGATGTAAGTGCTGTATTTGAAAAAGGATGCAGCTCTGAAAATAAGGAGGAAATGCTAAAGCATAAAAGCTGAAAAACAACTTAAATTGTTATTAGTAATCAACAGAAGAAAATATTTGGAACTCAGGGTTGAACTACGGAGTCCTTGGTGCTCTCCGAGTTTGTTTGCTTTTCATTACCCAACTAGGCAACCTCATCAGTGCTAGAAGCAGGTGGGATTTGCTCTGTTTATATGCAAGTGGCTCGCCCTGTCAATGTTAGTGGGAATGTTGTTTTCTTCTTCGTAGTTCTTTAATTAGGTTGTTGTTTACAGTTTGATCGTTTGTATTAGAAATCACTTTTCACATTTATTAGTCTCTCCCCATTCAGAATTCAGGCAGATAATTTGACACTTTGTACAAGCCAGTGAATTTTTTCTCCCCTACTCCAACACATTCAAACAGCTAGTTACCCACAAGGAAACACACAAAAGACCTATTTTCATTCAAGCTGGTTGTAAGCTCTTTGTTAGGAAAACTGTTCTGAATAGGAGGTGGTTTCTAGAAACTGGAAGAGAGCCCTGGTGCAATCTTGGCCCTCTGATCCATAAGCTATTGAATAATTCTTTTGAGGTCCAGAGATTAGACCAGCTCCTTAAAATAGAAGGCATTGCAGGTCTTCCCTAAAAATAATTTAAGACTGCAATGCCTACATGTTGAACTTGATTCCCAACCTTGGTAGTGTTCAGGGGTGAAATCTAAATATTTTCCCTACTGGTTCTGTGGGCATGGCTTAATTGGTGGGCGTGGCTTGGTAATCAGGTGACCCGGTAGGCATGGCTTGGTGGTTAGATGACTGGGTGGGCGTGGCCAATAATAATAAATAATAAAAATAATAAACAAAGTACACAAAACAATAAGAGGTACCAAAAACCAACTCTCCCACTTTACACACACACAACACAACACAACACAACTGACTCACACACAATGTAAAAGCAGCTGTACTTGACCCAAAATGGCCCCTGCAACAATCAGGAACCTCACACAGCCACAAAAAGCTCAAAAACCAAGTTTCACACTTTTTCCACACAAAATGACACATACAGCTTTGTGAGATTTTGTGTGTTTGTGTAGTTAGAGTGAAACATTAGAGAAACACACCAAATCTCAGAAAGCTGCACATTTTTTTAAAAAAAAATTGATTTATATCCCGCCCTCCTCGGGAGACTCAGGGCGGCTTACAATGCGTTAAGCAATAGCCTTCATACTATTGTATATTTATACAAAGTCAGCTTATTGCCCCCACAAACTGGGTCCTCATTTCACCTACCTTAGAAAGGATGGAAGGCTGAGTCAACCTTGAGCCTGGTAAGATTCGAACCTGCAGTAATTGCAGGCAGCTGTGTTAATAACAGGGTGCTTTAGACCACTGTACTACCAAGGCCCCTTGTACTACCAAGTACAAATAATAATTTTATTATTTTATTTTATTTTATTTATATTTTTAGATAAAAGCAGCTACATTTAAAACTTCCTTATCTTTAAATTGCTATGTCTAAAAAAAACTGATAAAAAACCCCAATTAATTATTTTTGTTAAAGCTCCCTCCCCCCAAAAAACCCAGTTACTTACCCAATTGAAGGCACAAGGCATGCAGATTCAGTTGCTAGCTGATGCAATTGATTGCAGGGATTGCAGCAGGCAAAGCAAGGCTGGAAAAGCGAGCAAGCCAGAAAGAAGCAACCAGCAACCAAGCAGGCAAGCAGGCAACCGAGCAATTGGGTGAGCATGGGCGGTGGCGGGGGGGCAGGGATTTTTGCTACCGGTTCTCTGAACTACCCACCGCCATCACTAACGGGTCGGCCGATCCGGTCCGAACTGGGAGCATTTCACCCCTGATAGTGTTATAGGTGAAGTTTGCCATTACTTTCTTCTGGAAATTTTTCTGGCTATCCAATAGTTCTTGAATTTCCAGGTGGTTCCCTATCCAAGCCTAACTAGAGGATCAAATATACTAACTAGAGCTGACCCAAGATTAATAAAGTGGTTGCCAGGTTCTTCCTTCTGCTAAAAAAAAAAAAAAAAAAGTGGGCGCTCGATCTTAAAAATGTGGTCCATATATGATGGTTTTAAATGGACAAATCCCAGCAATTCAACCAGTGGTGGGTTGCCCCCGGTTTGCACCGGTCCTATAGAACCAGACTAAGGCCCCGCCCATCAACCCCAACATCACCAAAATGCTTCTGTGCATGCGCAGAAGAGCACGTGTGCACGAGCGAAGCAAGCGCGCGTGCGCGGCCCCGCTGTGAACCATTAGTAAAGGTAAGTAGAACCCACCCCTGAATTCAATATCCTAGAATCTAATGCTAAAGGTTTTTCCCCATCTGCATATCAATTAGAATCAATGGGGTTTCCATATCTCACTGGATCAGGTCAATAATGTATTAGCCGATGCCAGCCAATGCCATACACAAATTATCTAGGTGAGAAGACATGAACAATCAAAGGTTATTCTATCCTATCTATTTTTCAAATGTGCCATGTCTACCATAGTTTGGAGTCCAAAATCTGCTCACATCATATAAAATAATCAGTATCGATAAGAAAGCAATATATCAAACTGAAGGCATATTAATTAACTAGACCTTCATAGGCAGACTAGCTCTTCCTGTCCTGAGAATTTGTGACCTATTCTTGTTATGAGGGAGGATCATTCCTTTCCTCTTTGGAAGTTGAGGTGACATAATCCAGTCTGGGGGATGTTTATCAGCATTTTATCACCATTGCAGCTCTTCCAATGGGTGGTGTTTGAGAAGAGTTTTTATGTGTTCACCAGCTTTTGACACCTTTCTTGGTGTGGAGGTCCATGTCAATTCATGGTTACAGTGTAGAAGACACCACAGAGGGCAAAACTCAATCTGAGGCTCGCTCAATTTGGGGCTAAGGGAGGGAAACTTGGTAAGTAGACCAAATACCATGATTGTGGGAAATGAAATCTAGAGGAAAGAGAGGAACTAAAACTCTGCCTGGCTCTCATTTCTATTTCCGGTAGGAAACATAGGTACCCACCAACCTACACCAAGTAGAATACAGTGTAATTAATATAACCCTAAAAGGGGTTAATTTTAACAGCTCCCTTCTACCCATCTTTCTTATCCCATAACTGTCCTCATCGATTTGAAAGGGTTATTTATATATGTATTTTTTTCTAGTTATTCGACTTGTATGCCAGTAGTAGGTTAGGGCAAAGGGCCATGGATGACATCCTCCTTACATGATATGGAAATGAGTCAATATAAAAGAAGCTCTATAAAAGCTTCTCCAGAGATGCTTCAAATTGTTCCTTATTTACTCTCTTGCCTGCCATCAACAGTCTTCCAATCACTTTTGACAATAAGCTTAATTAAGCTAGGATGAAACAATTGGGCCATTTAAACCAGGCAGGCATTTATGTGTCGTGCTACTTGTCCCAATATTACATTTTATTACTCTGTGTTCCTTTTCTTTTTTTTTTTTTTCAGTAATGGGTGAGTTTTCTTATTAAGGACAAATGAATAAATAATGCACAATGTATTTAAAAATGATCACTTAATGATGAGGTACATACACTTTAAGAGGGAAAATTGTTAGAAGGGCTGCCAGAGTACAAATCACCATTATGAATGTTCCCACTGCCACTTTGGAAGCGCTTTCAGTATGAATGAACTCAGTAGTAATTACCCGAGAAATTACGAGGGATGGTCAGGGAGTAAATGGACAGGATAAATTTACATTAATCTAGAATATTGATACAGGAGCATAAACATTATGTATGCTTATGTAAATATTCATTTATGGCCACCTAGAACAACTCCTCACTGGAGATCCATTTTTCTCAAAGTTGTCTGCTTTGTGGAGAATATTTATTTGTTTGTTTGTATGTATGTATGTTTGTTTGTTTGATTTATATATCCATCCATCTTTCAGCCAACTCTGGGAAGCTCCCAATCAAAAATTAAAACACATATAAAATCATATAATTTTTTTAAAAACATAAAACATACTCAACTAAATATATGTAGGAAGCCCTCCCTCTGCCCCGAAGAATAAAATATTTTGGGAAATATTAAAAAGGCAGAATATTATATTTCCCTAAAGGAGAAATGGAGAAACATGTCTTTAGAGGCAGAAAGCAGCTCCCAGTCCTTCTTAATAGCCCACAGCAGATGCCAGCACTTAAGGAAATAAAGAGCTTTATTGAAAGAGGAAACCAACTATAGATAGCTGTATTCATAAGCAAAGCAAATTTTATTTTTTTATTTATTTGTTTCCATTTCTATACCGCCCTTCTCCAAATAGGACTCAGGGTGTGAACAGCCAAAGTAAAAAACAGAACATACAAAATTTAAAAAACAGTTTAAAATAATTAAATATTTTGGCCGTAAATTAAAACAATCCAATTTAAAATCAATTTAAAATTTAACTCAAGCCAGCCCAGCTAGTTGAAATAAATAGGTTTTCAGGGCCTGATGAAAAATCCGGAGGTCTGTTATTGTACGTATCTCTGGGGGGAGGCTGTTCCAGAGGGTGGGCGCTGCCACAGAGAAGGCTCTCCCCCTGGGGTCGCCAGCCGACATTGTCTGGCGGACGGCACCCTGAGGAGGCCCACTCTGTGCGAGCGTACTGGCCAGTGGGAGGCTATTGGCGGCAGAAGGCGGTCTCGTAAATACCCCGGCCCTAAGCCATGGAGCTCTTTAAAGGTGGTCACCAACACCTTGAAGTGGAAGGAAGACCACCAGGAGCCAGTGCAGCTCGCACAGGAGAGGTGTCACATGGGAGCGCCTCGTCGCCCCCATAATCTCCCGCGTGGCCGCGTTCTGGACCAGCTGGAGCCTCCGGGTGCACCCCAGGGGGAGCCCCATGTAGAGAGCAGAATATACCCCATGTAGAGAGCAGAAATACTGCAGGCAGAAATCCATTCAAGACAGGATATTTCAAAACTCCTTGCAACAAACATTTGATAGCTAACAAAGACAAAATGGTGGCATTAGAAATCAGCCCCTCACCCAAGATCCAACACAGGACAAAAGCCATTAGCCACAATAGGAATTGCCCAACACCCTTTCAGAACACAAGGCCCTTCATTGTACCACCCTCAGAACAGTTCAAACTTTAAAGTCACAAAAATCTATAAAGATCCATCCAATCATTCAACCATTTGTTCAGCTAACCCAGAACTGCTGTTGGTTCTGTTCATCATTAAACTTTCTTTCCAGTCAGCCTCCATGTTGTTTCCAGCATATTTCTCCCAGCTTGGAACCGAACCAATGGATTTTCCTTCCAACAATTAAAACATTAAAAACAAACAAACAAACAAAGAAACAGGCACCAATCAGCGCTTACATGCCATCATATGATCTTCTCCCAAATTCCTGGGGGGTGGGGAGAGAACCAGACCTTCAAAGCCTTATAGAAGGTTAAAAGGATGGAGTGTAGTAGAAGACCCCAGGAAGCAGAGTATTCCATGGGGTAGTGGCTGCCACAGAAAAGGCACCCTTCCCTGCTCCCATCAGATGGCAATTTTAGTTTAGGGGAAGGGACTAGGAGCATGTCCACCCTATCTAACTCCTCAGGAAAAGGTGGTCCTGCAGATACAGTAGCCTGGTCATATAGGGCTTTAAAGGTGATGACCAGCACCTTGAATTGCACCCAGAAAGAAACTGGAAGCCAGTGCAGCTCACGCAACAGAGAGGTCACATGAGCAAACCTAGGGGTTCCCATTACTATGCACATATGCTGGATTCTTTACCATTTGAAGTTTCTGGGTGATTTTCAAGGGGCAGCCCCATGTAGAACACATTGCAGTAATCCAAAAAGGAGGTGACCAAAGCATGAGTGAGCAAGGCAAGGCAAGGCAAGGCAAGGCAAGGCAAGGCAAGGCAAGGCAAGGCAAGGCAAGGCAAGGCAAGGCAAGGCAAGGCAAGGCAAGGCAAGGCAAGGCAAGGCAAGGCAAGGCAAGGCAAGGCAAGGCAAGGCAAGGCAAGGCAAGGCAAGGCAAGGCAAGGCAAGGCAAGGCAAAATGGAACTTTCCCAGAGGAAAGTTGGGGTCTTGGGTGGGGCTGGTCCCACCTACTTTATTGGATTTTATTTGTCTTTTTAAAATATATTTATTGTATTTCTATATTTTGTAAGCCACCAAAAGTCTTGGGATCTGGCAACATACAGATTTGTTAAATAAACATACAAACAAACAAACCCGACTAAAACAGTAAATGTAAGAGAGTCAGATGATGATGCTAGGTTAGGAACCAGGAGATGGTGAGTTCTAGTTCCATTCTAGGTACAAAGCCATCTGAGTAACATTGTGCCAGAAACTCTCTCTCAGCCCTAGGAAGCAGGCAATGGCAAATCACTTGCAAAAAATCTTGCCAAGAAAATTTTAGAGATAATGTAAAATTAGGAGTTGTTTGGACTCAACACTTCCTTGAAGAACAAAAAAGAAAAATATAAATTAAAATTGAAGGATTAAAGCTTAAAATAATTCTTTAAAAAGTTTCCTGTTACCTAAAAAGGTAGATACTTTTTAAAAAAATCACCGGGCTTTTATTTGCTCCCAATTTTTTTAACTGTACCTCCTAAAAATATTTTATGCTTGAACTGTTAAAATTGTTAATGTGTATCTGTATGTGTTAACAGATTCTAACATCTTAAGCAGGACACGTTTACTGTGAATTATAAAGAACTTGGTAATTAATTATAAATTACAACGCTGGATTTTAATAAGATTGCAACTGAAGCTCTCATCCATGAAATCATGATGTATAGTTATTATTCCACTATTGTTAAAATCTATGTAACTCACATCCCCTTAACAATTCACTGTAGGTGATTTTTCCAATCCACAGAATTTTTCTTTTCTTTTCAAAGTTGTTGCCAATTAAATATTCTAAAAAGTTAGAAACTGCAACTATTAATATGAAGTGGTTAATTATTTGAACAAAAACTCAGCTTTGCCATCAACCAGGAACATGCTTAGTTGGAGATAAGTCCTCTTGAAATCAATGGGACTTATTTCCATGCAAATTTGTCAAGGATTGAGATTTAAGAGACTTTTAAAGCAGAAGCTTGATATTCAAGCCTACATTGCTGGTTGCCAAGGGCTGGTCTTCTTTTCCCCATTTTTTTTTTTTTTTTGAATGACTTCATGAATATCATTGCCAATTGAAACTGCAAAAAGGGTTTAATAGCTCCTTGCAAAGTAGTGGATAAGGGTGAGCAGAGATCCTTGGAGGTGGGGGAGAAAAGACAATTCATATTTTATGGATTGCAACACAAAAATAAACCGAATGTATATTGAAGAGTAAGATTCAATAACAGTATCTTAAAAGCCAGAGGCTTTTAAAATTGAGAGAGGAACAAGGCAGGGGTGTCCTCTGTCCCCACTATTATTTATTTTGACTTTGGAGGTATTATTGAACAAGATACGGGACTCAGAAAAACTGAAGGGTATTGTAATTAGACAACAAGATTATAGATTAAGAGCATTTGCAGATGATTTGGTTATTACCTTATCCCAACCTATAGAGTTGGTTCCATATATATTGGATATAATCGATCAATACGGGAAAGTATCAGGATTTAAAGTTAACCCACATAAGACAAAGATGATAGTTAAAAATATGACTATACTGGAAAGAGATAAACTGGCGAGATTAACAGATTTTGAAATAGTTAAAAAGGTTAAATATCTAGGGGTATACATAGCAGCTTCAAATACAAAATTATACAAAAACAATTATGAGGTCCTTTGGCAGAAGGTACAGAAGGATATGGAAAATTGGAAAAAATTACAGTTGTCTTTATTGGGAAGAATTGCAGCAATTAAAATGAATGTCTTACCTAGATTTTTATTTTTGTTCCAAATGTTACCTGTGCTTAAGAAAGATGAGAATTTGAGAGAATGGCAGAAAGGTGTTAATACTTTTATTTGGGCTGGGAAAAAACCCAGAATAAAAATGAAAATTATGCAAGATACACGTGAAAGAGGGGGTCTCAAAATGCCTAATTTAAGATTATATTATGAAGCAGCGGTTTTATCACAAATTAGTGATTGGTTTAATTTAACTGAGGGGAGAATTTTGAATTTAGAAGGTCATGATTTGTTATATGGATGGCATGCCTATTTGTTATATGACAAAAAAGTGGATAAAGTATTTAAGGCTCATATATTAAGAAATGCTTTGTTGAGGGTTTGGAAAAAATATCAATATAAGTTAAATTATAAGATACCTGTATGGGCAAATCCTAGACATGCAATAGAAAATATAAGTATAGAACAAAAACAGGAGGTGATTAACTATAAAGAGCTTCTTATTATTGAAAGGGGGGTAATGTATTTGAAATCTTTAGATACACTGAGAGAAGAAGGTATAATTTACACATGGTTTCAGTACGGTCAACTTCAAGCTAGATGGAAGGAAGATCAAAAAACTGGCTTTGTGCAAAATGAGGAGAATTTGGTAAAACAAATTAGAGATCAAAAACAAATGCATATTAAAAGGTTGTATAATGCTTTATTGGAAATAGATTCTGAGACGGAATTGGTTAAAGATTGTATGATTAAATGGGCACAAAATTTTCAAGAGCCAGTAATGATGGAGACTTGGGAAAAGATTTGGATTAGAAATGTGAAATTTACACAAGCACAAAATTTAAGAGAAAATTTTTATAAAATGTTCTATAGATGGCACTTAGATCCCAAAAAATTATCATGTATGTATCCTAATGTGCAAGCTAAATGTTGGAGATGTGATTGTGATGATGCAACTTATTATCATATATGGTGGACTTGTAGAAAAATCAAAGCATTTTGGATAAAGATTTGGTGGGTGATGCAGAATATTTTTAAAAAGAGACTGAAATTTACTCCACAGTTGTTCTTAATGGGTATAACTACGGACTGTACAGTTGCAGAGACTAAATTGATTTTGAACTTGATAACAGCAGCAAGATTGTTGGTAGCACAACACTGGAAGAAGGACTATTTGCCTACTATTGATGATTGGATATTGAAAGTAACTAATTTAGCTGAAATGGCTAAAATTTCAGCATATCTGAAGGATCACACACAAGAAAGGTATATACAGGACTGGAGAAGATGGATTGATTATATACAAAATAAGTATCAGACCAAAAAATATCAAATAGCTTATGAATGATTTCTTTTATTTGTATAAGCGCTATATAAGTGATATTAGAAGTATTATGTTTAAGAAATAAGATTTTATATATGGGGGGTTAAGAATTTTTTTTTTTAGGGGGTGTTAGTTTGATGAATGGTTATGCAATTTAGTTCATTGTTAAGGTTAATAGAAATACCTTGTGTTCTGCTCTGGGAAGTCGGGGAGGGGGAGGGGGTTGGGAGGGAGGGTTGTGGGGAAATTGTGTTTGTTTTAAAACTTTTTCAATAAAAAAAAAAAAAAACAGTATCTTAAAAGTGAAAATTCAATAAGCAAAATCATTTATCTAATGTCCACCGAGACAAGTTCATTGTTTAATAATGAAATCTGTGACCAAGAATTACTTTTAGGTTTTTATCCTATGACACTTGTCAGGCTGTTTGATTTCTGACTATCTCCTCACAATCCTTTAAAAAGACCTTAGACTGGTTTTGCACATTGTGTTGATCCAGAATGTGGTTTGTTTGCTTTCATTTAGCATGAAGTGGGAAGCCTGCTATTATGTCTTCAAAATGTCTTTATAATGTTTTTTAAATAATTTTTCTACGTTCATTGTTCGCATTATTTTTGCTGTAAGCTGCCCAGAGTCCCTTGGGAATTGGGCGGCATAGAAATGCAATAAATTAAATTAAATTATTATGACTTGCAAGTTGTGATTTCGGGTTTCGCCTACAGATAGTCCTCGACTTACAACCGTTCATTTAGTGACCAAAGTTGCAACGGCATTTTAAAAAAGTGATTAATGACCCTTTTTCATACTTACAACTGTCACAGCTTCCCCAGGGTCATGTGATCAAAATTCAGATGCTGGACAACTGGCATGTATTCATGACAGTTGCACTGTGTCCTGGGGTCATGTGATCACCTTTTGTGATCTTCTGAGAAGCAAAGTCAACGGAGAAGTCAGATTCACTTAGCAACCATGTTCTTAAACTCTACAAATCCCTACTTTATTCCAAAGGTGATTTTTTTCAAGAGGCAACCGGACTTTCTTGTTTTTCTTTGAAGACATTTCGCTTCTCATCCAAGAAGTTTCTTCAGATGAGCACCTTTGGGACAACCATAACCTGGATGACTGAGAATCTCCATAGACATCCCTACTTTACATTTCTCCCCTAGAGCCTCTAATTCATAAAGCCTCTAATTCATAGACTACCAAGGCCAAAGAATTGATAAATAGGCTAGAAGGCAGGAGACCATGAGTTCCAGTCCTTCCTTAGCCATAAAAGTCGGCTCGGTGTCTTTGGGCCAGTCACTCACTCTCAGCCAAACTCATCTCAGGGGTTGTTGTTGTTGTGAGGAAAATAGGAAAGGGGAGGCGTGTTAATGTGTTCCCCATCTTTAGTTGTTTGTAAAAAGAATAAAGGCAGGAAACAAATAAATAAATAAGTAAATAAATAAATAAATAAATAAATAAATAAATACAATACAATACAATACAATACAATACAATATAAAACAACTTGACTGCTTTTATTCATTTTACCAGTGGTGAAATCCACATTTTTTTACTACCGGTTCTGTGGGTATGGCTTGGTGGGTGTGGTGTGGTTTGGTGGGCATGGCTTGGTGGGCGTGGCAGGGGAAGGATACTGCAAAATCTCAATTTCCCTCCCCACTCCTGGAGGAAGGATATTGCAAAATCTCCATTCCCACCCCACTCTGGGGCCAGAAAGAGGTGGTATTTGCCGGTTCTCCGAACTACTCAAAATTTCCGTTACTGGTTCTCCAGAACTTGTCAGAACCTGCTGGATTTCACCCCTGCGTTTTACTGATCTGTTTACATTTCATTATTACATTTTGCTAATGATGTTTATTTCCATGCCGGTTTGATAATAAGTCAGTCAGTCAGTCAGTCAGTCAGTCAGTCAGTCAGTCAGTCTGTCTGTCTGTCAGTCTGTCAGTCTGTCAGTCTGTCTGTCTGTCTGTCTGTCTGTCTATCTATCTATCTATCTATCTATCTATCTATCTATCTATCTATCTATCTATCTACTGCCCATCTTGCCGTGGGGCTACTCTTAACTTGTAACCAACTTGTAACTGAAACTCCTGTGTTGCATTGCTTTGGCTGAGCATGTTGGTGGGAAACCTGTGTGGTAGGAGTGGTATTAGCTTACCTTCGCTACCTGTTCGCAAATGTGAGGGCCTTCCACGTCAAAAATGTGGATAAATGGGACGTGATTATGTCTCGGTGGGTGTGCGGAGCCTCCCTCAGACGCTGCTACCAGTTCGACCAAACCGGATAGAACCGGCTGAATACCACCACTGCTGTTCCTCACCTTAAGGGGGAAGGTGCCACTCTCTTTTAATGGGCTTGTTTCGTTGTATTTTTTTTAAGGTCGAAGGGACCCTCTGGGGAGGCTGGGCTTTATGTTTAAGTAATCTTTCCTTTAAGAGAAAGCTTTCGCATCTTTTGATAATTGTGGGCTTATCCCCTTAGTCATTATATTTCTAAAACAGGAACTGTAAAAGGAATGTAGAGCTGACCTTGAGAAAAATATGAGAGAACAGTTAAGGGAGGGGACAGAACAGACTCACACATACACAAAAAAAATTACACAACTCTGAGAAAGAGAGAAGCACGAGAGAGGAATTCAGATCACCTTGTTTGGTAGAAGGGTAAGTTAGAAAGAAACTTGGAAGAAGATGCTTTCAAGATTTTGTAATTCTATCTTACTGCAAAAGAGAGCAATTGTGGAGTCCCCGCTGAGTTTATTTTTCACCTGGCCTCCCGCAAAAGGGCTAACAACTGCCTCTCCCCCACGAAAGAGGTTTCAATCATTCTTTGGCGAGCCTCTTTTCTTCTGCCTCCTGCTGAAGAACAGGACAAAAAGGCATGTTAAAAGTGGAGATCTTTCTGAAACTGAAGATGTTTCTTTGCTCGGAAAGGAACGGATCGGGAAGCCTCTGCCATGCTTTGTGCCTGCCTGAAACTGTTTTATAGATTTGTGCAAATGCACACATCACAGCATGGAAGGCAATCAATAAAGGAGGGCAGTTGTGAAGGGATGGAGGGAGGCCCATTCTTTTCTCTTCTTTTGTTTTTGGCAAAAATTAAACGGAGGTGGGAAAACATGCTCGTCTGAGGTTCATCTGTTGGCCACTTCTCTTTGGGAGGTGATTTATCTGGGAAAGGCTGAACAAACGTGCAACTGCACCAGCCTAATTTCCTGCTGGTCCCCCAACTGGGTACATTGTCTAGCATTGGGCAATCTTGGAAAAATCTGCTGCTTGCCTCCCTGAGCTCCATTTCCTTTTCTCTTGTTTCCTATTCTTTCCCTGGCTGATTTAGGGTTTGGTTTAATATGATCGCATTCCAATGGAGAAAACGATGACTCAAGAAATTGTTCTCGGAACCTGCATGTACTGGCGACCTTGCTCAGATAAAGGTCAGCAGTTGCTCCATTGAAGAAGAAAAACTGATCAGCATGTAATGCCGCAAGTAAAAAGCAAAGGAAACTTCTGGGTAAGCAAGTTTGCATTGCCTTGAGAAAAAGTGGCTGGCGCAGTGGTTAGAATGCAGTCCTGCAGGCTACTTGATTGCTGGCTGCCAGCAGTTCAGCAATTCAATTCTCACCAGCTCAGGGTTGACTCAGCCTTCCATCCTTCTGAGGTCAGTAAAATGTGGACCCAGATTGTTGGAGGTATTGGAAGAAATATCCATCTGGTTCAGTTCCAAGCTGGGAGAAAGGCGCTGGAAATGAAACGGAGGCTGATTGGAAAGAAAGAAGGTGGGTTTATTGATGAAGCAGGCCCACCAACAGTGTGTGGTTCTGGGACATCTGACAAATTAGCTAGATGAGTGCTTTTTATACAAGTTCTGAAATACTACTGGGGTGGGTGGGTTATGCAATGTCTGAAATTCCCTTAGGAAATTGTGCAATGTAGCGAGCTCCGTGTCTTCTGCTAAATGGTAGTGGGTTAATCTTATTATGTCCTAAATGGTCATGCCCTGTTCTTAGAATTTTGGATGGAGGAGAATGTAAATTTTAATCCCATCGCTGGAGGTGAAGGTCTTTTGTTTCTGAATAGGCTCGTGGCTGGCCCAATCTTTCTTAATGGGCACAAAATATCTTCTGGGGGCTATTAAGAAAGCCTGACTCTGCTTTCTGTCTTTAAGAGCATGTTTCTCTATTTCTCCTTTAGGGAAATATAATATTCTGCCTCTTTTAATATTCCCCAATATTTAATATTCTCTGAGCAAAGCGAGAGAGTGCACACGGCCCCATTGCGAACCGGTAGTAAAGGTAAGTAGAACCCACCCCTGGTACCAATAGAAAATAAGAGTTTCTGACTGCTGCTCACAATTCATCCCAAATAGATGGATGACCTCATCCGGGGACTTCATATGGATGTTCAGTTTTAATCAGGAGAGTTTCCTACATTGGGAAAATTTGTTCATCTTATATGTAAGTACAATATTCCAGTCTTATGTCACAGATGAGTGACGATTGACCAATGAATTCAGGGATCTGTGATCTGGACACTGAGTTTTAATTTTGTACCCTAAATGAGGGGAAGCTAATGCCTAGCTGCCACAGGAAAGCTTAATGGCTTATTTAAGTTTTGTGAAGATTAGCCCAAAACGTTTTGTATTCTCGACAAGTAATTATGAGGATGTGGGTGAATGTAACCTGCCTATTAATGTCAGATGGAGTAGCAATAAAGTCTTCATTCAAAGTGCCAGAAAATGGATTGCATCCACAAAATGTTTGTTATCTTTCCTGACATACAGGTGCAAGTTGTATTTAATTCTGCGTTTATTTCCGCATGCATTTATGCATCTTGCATAGAAATATATAAACAGATTAAAGATGGATATTTAAAGTAATAGTACTGGGAGGAGTAAATGTTTTGTATTTTGTAGGAAGGGAGAATAAAGAAACCAAGTTGGAATTCTCCTTTTTTTATTGTCATGAATTAATATTATGCAAGAAACCATTTTCTCCTCAGTCTGGCATTTAGAATTCATTGCTTATCAATTCTTCCAGCTTTTGACTTTATTGATATGTGGATTGGGTGGCTATTTGTGTAGGAGAAACAAAATATTCCAATTTCAAGGTTACAGTACTGTGTGGAGAAGAATCACTCAAGAGCTTTCCTTTGTTACTCCTTATGCTGTCCCTCCCTCTCTCACACACATATAAATGTTTATTAATATTTCCCAGCAACTCTCTTCACCCAAAACCCAGAATTGTCCCAATTAAGTCCAGCCACAAGCAGACCAATGCTAGTCCATCAAGCAGTTTCCCCATCAAAATAAACCCAGCAGGCAAAATTAAATCCACAACACAAGAGAGTTCATGAGGCAAGAAAAGTCCAGAGTTCACAAGGCACAATCCAAGTCAAGGCGTCAATCCAAAGCAAGGCAAGAATCACAACAACCAGAAAACACCCAGCTAGGAAATGAACATGTTCCCAGCACCACTTCCAACTGTCTGCTGTGCTAAATAGCCAGCTTCTGGTGCAGCCTATCAAAAAAGGTGAGACTTTCTCTTCATGAGTAATCTAGCTGACCTTCTCTGCTCCTGCCTTTTCTCTACTTGTTCTTGGATCAGTGCAGAAGGCAGTTCCTTTTCCTCATCACTGACTGGCTGCAGCTGTATGTTTTCTCCACCTGAAGCCTCAGGGCTGTCCTGTTGCAGCTGTGCTTCATCCAAATCCCTCTCAGATGGCTGCTTGGCACCATTAACCAACTCCCCTCCAGAGGTGCCTGGAACTGTTTCATCTTCTTCGAGCTGACATCTGGACAGATATCTGGGGAAGTGTCCAGGGGAGACATCTTCCTCCTATAAAAACAACAACGACAGTTTATTTAAAAAGAAAGATCACACAGAACCTTCCCCATTGCTACTGCAGTGACTGAAGATATCACATCGGGTCACTGATCAAAGAAATTGGATAGAACTAGATCACCAAGTGGAGGCTTGATTAGATCTGCAAGAATATGATTCTATAACAGGCCTGTCAAACTGGCGGCCCACGGGCCAAATGTGTTACATGCAGGCCACTCCCACCCAGCTCTGCAAAGGCAAAAAAGGTCACGATACATCACGATATGTCACGTAACGCGATTGAGTTTGACACCCGTGTTCTATAGCATTGCCATGATGAGTAGAATAGCGCCAGCCCTTCAAGGTAGTCCACACCAAGAAACCAAAATCAGGAATACTAATAATACATTCATTTTAAAGTTACAGTAACAGAATCTTGCAAGTCTGAAAGTGCTTCCCTCTTCTTTTGCCTTTACATTCCAGAGAACCAGAGAGAGAGAGAATCACTTCTGAGATGGTTTTTCCATTCCTATTCCTGCTTTGGATTCAGATATCTTATCAGTCCATTGTCTAGGCTGTGGCTCTTCCTCCTGTCTCTCAAGGTTATTCTCACAGGCCATTACAATTAAGCAATAGTAACGTAAAGGCATGGGAATTACCTTTACTTCAGATCTAACCTGAACAATTGTAATATAGGTAAACCACTGACATTGCAAAGCAAACCGAATTCCTATATTAAAATTCTCTTGGCATGGATTGTGCAGGTGTTCCTAGATAGGTCTTCTTATCTGGCAACACTTTACATTTCTTAGAGAAATGTCATCCGTTTTTTCCCCCTATTAAAATAAGAGCTGCAATATCCCTCCTTAGATGTTTGAGAACCAATAGTTGCTTGAAAAGAACTCAACAAGAAGAATTGGACTTGCTTCCTGCCCTTGATGATAAAGGCATTCAAATCTAACCCCATTGACAGCTAATTAGCAAAACTGGAACTGGGGTCAGATGGCTAAAATATCGAAGGTGTTTTACTTTAGCCAAAGTAAATTTCAGGAGGATGGGTTGCACTGAAAATTATGCAGAATTGGGAAAGTTTAATTTTTTTACTTCTTTTCTCATAATACTAGAATACTAGGTCACTCCATGAAGCTGATTGGCAGTGTATTTAACAGAGGCAAAATAAAATGTGAGGGTTTTTTTTTTCTTGAATTAATGTTTGCAGTTTGTTTGCCACAAAGAAGGATAGGTGGATTTATTTATCATTTCTTTTATTTAGAATAAGTTTCTAGAATTTCTGAAGTGTTTCCCATGCAGAAAGCTCAATAGAAGCTAGAGAATCCCAACATTTTATAGCAACACAGCTGAGAATCAGAGAAAGCAAAGTTGTCTTTTCCACTTACCTCCTTCAATCTTACATTTCTGAGTTGCAACATACTTAGTTTTCAGTGCAGCTGTGGTGGAGGGAAGTTTATTCTAGCCGATAAGGAAGTTGGTATCTGAGATTGTCAAATACACAAAATACTGGTAGTCCTCATTTTACGACAACAATTAAGCCCAAAATTGCAGCATGTAAAAAACGAAAGGACTTCAATCCCTTGGTTGTGCCCACTACCTCAATGTCATTGACCCCACATCCCTAGGGATGCCCTGGATTGTAGACCTTTACTTTAATCCAGCACATTTACGACTGGATAGTTCTAAGGCTTGCTCTGAAGTAATTTTTTCAAATATTCACTCTCCGGTTGTCTACCAAAGAGCCAATGAAGAGATTGTCCTGGATCAATGTAGAAAGTGTTCTACTTTCAAAAATATATAAAAAAATAATCAATATAAATATAAATAAAAGACCTACATTCTTCAAAAACTCAACTCTTGCTAAAAATGGAAGAGGCCAAACAGTCTTGGATCACTTGCTTTTCTGTGCTGGCAGGCTTGTTTTCACGGCTCATTAGCCAGCTATTTTTGTTAACATATTAGAATGCCATCACACCACTCACCCTCAGTTTTGTCCATATGTGGAAGGAAGGCAGCAAAAAGTTCTACAATTTTGTGAAGGCAAAAAAGCTTAGAGGAAATCTATGTAAACTCAAAGTGATTTGAAGGCAACTGGTTCAATCCGATGCTTCCAATCGTTTTGAAGCGTTGGTTTGCAGACTTGGCACAGTGATCAAAGTGCAGTATTGCAGGCTAACTCTGCCCACAGCCTATAATTCAATCCTGATGGGGTTCAAGATTGACTCAGCCTCCCATCCTCCCAAGGTCGGTAAAATGAGAACCTAGATTGTTCCGGGCAATAGGCAAACAATACTTTTTCATTGTAAACTGCCCAGAGAGTGCTGTAAAGTACTATGGGGTAGTATATAAGTCTAAATGCTATTGCTATTGCTATGCATGTCTACTTGGAATACCACCTACTCTAGTCAGTGGGTCACGCTCCCAAGAAAGATATAAGGAGTTACATTGGAAAGTTGTTTCATTGTTCCCTGCATCTTTAAGCTCGAGCACACTTCTGAGGGATAACTGTTAGTTCTTCAGCAACTCCCATATTACTGCTCCTAGAGAAGATGAAAAAGGAGTCATTTATTTTTCATGTCCAGACAGTTTTCCTCTTGTCAAAATAAAAATGTGTTTCTTTGAATGCAATATACAGTACATGCAATGAAACCCTGATTTAATGGAGTAGTTGGGGAAAGAGGCATCCAGTAGACTCCAATGTTCATTAAATCTGAATGTATATTATTTATGCAAGTAGATAATTGTGCATATGATGTAAATCGATGCAGTAACATTAATTTACGTGACTCAAATGGACTTTATTTTGAGATGATGGCTGGTTGCCAATTTTGTTCACTGAAATAGAAGTCTAGTAAACTCAGGCTTGTTAAACTGAGGCTTTATTATACCAGTGCACGTGCACATATACACACACAAACACAGACGGACACAAAAATTGGTAACGCTTTAAAGTTGATATTTTAATATCTTACGATCTATTTCAAAATTCTGTTGAGTGATGAATGCAAAATAGGTTTCTGCAAAAAATTAAATATATAGAATAAGATGGGGAACATCAGTCCAAAAATTAGGAGAGAGAGAGAGAGAGAGAGAGAGAGAAACAGGGGGAAAGTGGGAAAAGCACTTTGATTTATTTCAGTTTAACTATAATTTTATTTCCTTCTTGTCAAAAAAGACAGACTTGTTTCTGTATCTTGGATGTAAATATAGTTAATGTGCTGAGGCTGCAATGCTTCCAGCGTGGAGGTCATTTAATAGTGACATAAATTATTTTACTGACTTTTCCTGCAAGTAAGCTATGACTCCATGTCGGATAAATGAATATCATAGGCATGTGCTATTCCATCCTACCAAATATCTGGAATTTTATTTTCCTCTTTCTGTCGAAATGCTAGAGATTAACATGAATAATAAAAGTGGTGATCTATCTCCCCCCTCCCTCTTTATCAACATTGAAGAATGAGATCCATTCCATTAATGAATATATCAAAAGCGGCTACTTTCTTTTCAATTCAGGAACCTTCTGACAATATTGAGCTTCCAATAAACTTTGTGAAAAAAAAGGTTCTAAAGAAGTTTTCAAAGAAATCTGAGACAGAAAGCCCTCCATATAGTACTAAATGCTGCTTTTAAGGTCTAATGTTGAATTGGGTAGTAATTTGTAAGACTGTTATTTCAGTTTTGTTTTCTTCTACCATAAGCACTGAAGTGCCTTTGCTTAGATAGCTAGTCCACACATAATAGAGATTTCACCGGCAGAGGAGGAACATCGGGTGAAAAGGTCAGCTTTGAAGAAGTTTCAGACTGTTGGAAATGAAGCTTGAAAATGGGGGTGGGGTGGGGGAGATGATTTACAAGTGAGCTGATGACTAAGTTCATAGGAATTTTTAGAAGTGATTCTTAAGTGTTGTTAAAACTGAAATATGGGCTCTTACTAGAGATGGTAGAAGCCATCAACGAGTCACTTAAAAATCTATATTCTGCCCTAGGATGGGTACTCCAGGCTGGATCATGAGCGATGGATCATTTGATCTCTACTACAGAAGAATAGAAAAATGTGTTTCCTTTCCCCAAATTATAGTAGAGATGCTGTGATTGATATGCACAGAGAACTCCTAAAGCAGGAGTAGACAATCCTCTTCTTCCAGATTTTTGTGGTACAATTTCTAGAATCCCTGATCCATAGGCCATCCTTGATGGACAAGATGGGAATTAGAGTCAAAGCACACGCAGGACATCAAATTTTCTATCTCTGTCACAGGATAAAACTGACATGTAAAAAGATAATGTTTTTATCAAGTCAGACTTGACCCCAGGTGATTCTATTGACATATTGATGCAATTTTATTGGCAATAGAGTGAAAATAGTTTGCCATTACTTTCTTCAGATATGTTTTTTGACCTTCATAAAGAAGCATACAGTCTTAGTACTTCCCATCCAGGTACCAATCAAGTTTGACTCAGCTTAGCATTTTTGGAGATCATCCAGTCAGCTACTGTAGATTCTACCATCTATTGTGAACAACAATAGCTCCAACCTATTTCCTTGGACCCATGTTTAGTGTACTGGGATTGGATTAAGGCTTTTAGATCTGGGCTGCAAAAATCTACATGAACACATCAAAGCAAAAAGTTAGTGTTCTCTCCTATCAAGAGAATATGTATAGAAATCTTCTAGTAACCTTCAGCACTAGACTGTTGGGATATTTAAGGGCGAGGCTAACACAAGGGAAAACATTGTGGGTAGGTCTAGCATGTAACACTGTAATTCAACTTTCTATAACATGTAGAAAGGTTAGGGTTACAAATTCCAGTTGGCTATTCAGCCTTCCAATTCTAGAAATTGCAGTTTATATTCATCTGCTTTATCCTGTTCCATAAAATGCTGGATTAGGGCTAGGATGCTTTTAGGAAGTCCTCTCTAGAGACAGGTTTTATTGCTGTATTAATAGTAGGATGTCACAAAGTAAGTGCTTTTCTGTCTTCATTGCATTCATTTTGCATTCATTATGTGAAACACATACTTTTGTAAAAAGCTATAAGAATCACAGTTGTGTGATGTGTAAATAAACAATTAACTGGAGAGCTTTTGACAATTCTAAAACATAAGGGTCTAACCAGTGTTGGAATCCACTAGTATAGCATTTTTGACACATGATCACCCACTCTCTATTTAAACACAGTATTTATTTTATTTATTTATTTATTATTGAATTTCTATACCGCCCTTCTCCCTGAGGACTCAGGGCGGTGTACAGCCAGAATTAAAAAACATGCAGTACAAATATTAAAAAACAATTAAAAGATATATAAATTTGGCCCAATTAAAACTCACTACCAATTAAAACATTTAAAAATTTCTTCTTAAGCAAGCCCGGCTTGCTTGAAAAAATGAGTTTTAAGGGCACGACAGAAGGCACTGAGGTCTTGGATTCTCCTTATCTCTGGGGGCAGCTGATTCCAGAGGGTAGGTGCCCCCACAGAGAAGGCCCTCCCCCTGGGGGTCACCAGCCTGCACTGTTTGGCTGATGGCACCCCGAGGAGGCCCTCTCTGACGGGTCAATGGGAGGTCATCGGTAGCAGCAGGTGGTCTCGAAGATAGCTAGGCCCTATGCCATGGAGCACTTTAAAGGTGATAACCAACACCTTGAAGCGCACCCGGAAGACCACCGGGAGCCAGTGCAGCTCACGCAGGAGCGGTGTTACATGGGAGTGCCATGCTGCTCCCGTCACTACCCGCGCTGCTGCGTTCTGGACCAGCTGGAGCCTCCGGGTGCTCCTCAAGGGGAGCCCCATGTAGAGAGCATTGCAGTAGTCAAGGCGAGAGGTGACAAGGGCATGAGTGACTGTGCACAGGGAATCCCGATCAAGAAAGGGCCGCAACTGGCGAATCAGGCGAACCTGACAAAAGGTCCCCCTGATTACAGCCGTCAGATGTTCCTCCAAGGACAGCTGCATATCCAGGAGGACTCCCAGATTGCAAGCCTTCTCTGTGGGGGCCAACGACTCGCCCCCAATAGTCAGTGATGGAGTCAACTGACTATATCGGGATGCCGGGAGCCACAGCCACTCAGTCTTGGAAGGGTTGAGCTTGAGCCTGTTCCTCCCCATCCAGATCCGCACAGCCTCCAGGCACTGGGACATCACTTCAAGGGCATCGTTGGGGTGGCCTGGGGTGGAGATGTACAGCTGGGTGTCATCAGTGTACTGGTGGTATCACCCCAAAGCCACGGATGATCTCGCCCAGTGGCTTCACATAAATGTTGAACAGAAGGGGCGAGAGGACCGATCCCTGCGGCACTCCACAAATGAGAGGCCTCGAGGTCAACCTCTGCCCCCTGCCAACACAAACTGCGACCGGTCAGAGAGAAAGGAGGAGAACCACAGTAACACGGTGCCTCCCACCCCCAAATCTTCCAGCCGGTGCAGCATGATACCATGGTTGATGGTATCAAAAACTGCTGAGAGGTCTAACAGGACCAGAACAGAGGAGCAACCCCTGTCCCGAGCCCTCCAGAGATCATCAACCAATGCGACCCATGCCATTTCCATGCTGTGCCCAGACCTGAAACCCGACTGGAATGGATCTAGATAAGATGTTTCCTCCAGGAATTGCGGAAACTGTCACGTGACCACACTCTCAACAACCTTCGCCATGAAGCGAAGGTTGGAGACAGGACGGTAGTTGGCCAATATTGCCGGATCCAGGGACGGCTTCTTGAGGAGAGGCCTCACCACCTCCTCTTTCAAGGCGGTGGGGAAGTAACCCTCACTCAACGAAGCGTTGATAACACCCTGGAGCCAGCCTCGTGTAACCTCCCGGGAAGCCAGTACCAGCCAGGAGGGACACAGGTCCAGTAAACATGTGGCCGCACTAAGTCTCCCCAAAATCCTGTCCACATCATCGGGAGTCACAGCATCAATCTCCTCCCAGATAACATTCTCAAGACTATTCCTCATCACTCTGCCCTGATCTACCCAGTCAGAGTCCAAATCCCCCCCCGGATCTGAGCGATTTTGTCATACAGGTATTGTCCGAAATCCTCCGCCCTGCCTTCCAAGGGATCCTCCCGCACTCCCGGATGGAGCAGGGAGCGGGTTACCCTGAACAGGGCAGCCGGATGATTCCCTGATGACGCAATAGAGGTGGAAAAGTAATTAAACTTTGCCGTCTTTATCGCCACTAGGTAGGCCTTAATATGCGACCTTACCAGTGTTTGATCAGATTCAGCGAGACTGGCCCTCCAACTGTTCTCCAGGTGTCTTTTCCGGCGCTTCATTTCCCTCAGCTCCTCCGTGAACCAAGGAGCCGCCCGGGATTGGCACCGGATCAGAGGCCGCAAAGGCATGACTCGGTCCAAGGCCCCACCAGCCGCCCGATCCCAGGCGGCTACCAGGTCCTCGGCCGGTAGCCAAGTAGGTTCCATTCTTAGCCAGATTTTATCATTAGACATTTTTTCCTGTTGCCTACTCCAAATCTATTTCCTTCCAATTTAAAGCTATTTTTCTTGTCCTGACTTCTGAACACCTCTGAAGACCTTTATCCTGCTTTCTAACTGATAATCCATCAACTACTTGAAAACAGCTATCATGACTTCCTGTAGCCTTTCCTTTTCCAATTTCTATCTACTCAATGACTCCAACTGTTCCTTGCACATTTTTCCTTCAAAGCTTCTTATTATCTTGGTTGTTCTCCTCTGAATATGCTCTCAAAAGCCTCTTGATTGCTATCTGCTGACTGCTACTTTTATGTTTATAGCTTTAATGGCAATGTATTGAGACATCACAAATACAATGGTCACCAAAGCAAATGTTTACTGAATAATTCTTCAGAAGAGGAATACTTATTAAGTAGTATTAAATCTTCCACTAACACATTACAAACATAATTTCATGCAATCGCATCATCAAATGGTTGCATTATATACTCCATTGCACTGGCTTTGTGTATTTATGTGAATGAGGGTACTAGTTTAATTTAACTTTAAAAGAACCTTGCAATTAAATGATCCTGATGAATGTTAACAGGATACTGCAAAAATTCCTTACAAACAATCAATAGGAGAGGACAAATCAATATAAAATGTCGTAACCTCATTGTTCTGTGTTCCAATAGCTTTTAAAAATATTCTGAAGAATCATTTCATATTGACTAGTTATCACTTCATATATATTATCACGGAGAGGTGAAAATAGCATTGTTTCTTTAACTTATTTTGTTCTATAGAATGATGGCAAAGAGAGAATCAGAGTAAAAGTAATTGTAAATTAACCTTATACTGACCTCTTCAAATCAAATATTTCCAGTAGAAATGGATGGATGGATGGACAGACAGATAGCCATCACCCAAAAAGAAGTGGTGACAACCATATAGCTAGAATAAGTTTTGGACACTGATGCAGGACAAATTTCTGCAATTCTTTCACCAAATCTTTCAGTTGAAATGAATCTTGCTATTAATATTCAATTGAGTGTGTTGAGCAGCAAGCATTTAGGATCTTCAATAAGAGCAGTAACTATATTCTGAAGTTTCTAATTTGAAATACAAAGGAAAATAAATCGTCTAATTATACATCTATTTACTTGGAAATAAGCTGCATGGTAATCAGCGATCTTACTCTTCGACGTATGTTGTTACAATCATAAAGAAAGGGAAAGAAGGTTGACTTCTAACATAAACCAGGCACAAAACGTCTGCTAAACCAGGGGTCTACAACCTTGGCAACTTTAAGCCTGATTACTTAAAGATTACAGCAAAGTTGGCTGGGGAATTCCGGGAGTTGAAGTCCGCCAGGCTTATAGTTGCCAAGGTTGGAGACCTCTGTGCTAAGCTATACTGTGGCTTGTATCTTTGCAGCTCAGTACCTGACCCCAGATGTAGTTTGCAACCCATAGTTTACAGCATAGTGTTATATGCAAAGCAATCCACTATGGCTTGTTCAATAAACAAGATGTAATAAAAAAACGTCTCTGTGTAATGTATAAACCTAGCCATTTAAGACGAAGAATTTTTAAAAATGCAAATAGGAAGGCTGTTTGGTTTGAATTCCATCGAATCAACCATATTATGCTTTAGCACAATGCGTGAATCTTATGTCTCTCTTAGAAAGTTATGTCCTCCCCCCTTTTTTTTCATGGCAGGCTAGATTTTTCTTTAAAAAGAGCCTTTTCCAACTGGCTCCAAGGTAAGGGAACTTATAACTATCACCTGATATTGCTATTCTTTTCTTACTTAGTGTTTTCTCCTTCCTTCATTTGACAGATTAGTAATGTTCTTGTTAGGGGTTGATTGTTTTCTCTGGATCTGTTTTTAATGAATTCTGTATCATCTGAGTTATTTCTGCAACTGAGGTGGTCTTTAAATGGACTAAATAGTAAATAAAAGAACTCCTGAACTTGCTTACTTTTTTTTTTTCTGTAGTGCTGTGTCGGAGTTGTCAAAGTTGCCAAAGCTTGTCAAAGTTTGCTTGTATTTTTTTTTACGGTGACATGTCAGAGTAGAAAGTAGTGGCATGTTGCCTTATTATCATTGTTACAGTTTAGAGGATGAAAACCAGGATTTTGGTCCCAGAATTCTTGCAACCTGGAAGAAA
This sequence comes from Arizona elegans, assembly GCA_022577455.1. Lineage (NCBI taxonomy): Eukaryota > Metazoa > Chordata > Lepidosauria > Squamata > Colubridae > Arizona > Arizona elegans. Next base: position 113,887,665 of record JAKOOJ010000001.1, read on the forward strand.
GATGACAAAGCAGCTTAATACACGCAATGAAAATTACTAAAAGCAAGTAAACTATTAATTTACCACTTTACAAAGCTTTAGTAAAACCACACTTGGATACTGCACCCAGTTCTGATCACCACGATATAAAAAAAGATGTCAAGATTCTGAAAAGAGTGCAGAGAAGAGCAACAAGAATGATTAGGGGGCTGGAGGCTAAAACATATGAAGAACGATTACAGGAATTGGATATGTCCAGTCTGATGAAAAGAAGAACTATGGAAGACATGATAGCAGTGTTCCAATATTTGGAATATTCGTCCTACAAAGATGAGGGGCTCGAACTATTTTCCAAACCACCGAAAGGCAAGACGAGAAACAATGGATGGAAACTAACCAAGGAGAGAAGCAATCAAGAACTAAGGAGAAATTTCCTAACGGTGAGAGCAATCAACCAATGGCCTTCAGAAGTTGTGAGTGCTCCATCACTGGAGGCTTTCAAAGAGACTGGACCATTTATCTGAAATGGTAATGCCTGAGCAGAAAGTTGGACTAGAACAGGTATGTCAAACTCAGGTCGGATGCCTCACATGCTGGCCACGCTCACGCCCATTTTAGCGAAGGGGGAAAAAGTTGTGATACATCACATGACGATGCGAATTTGACACCCCTGGACTAGAAGAACTCCAAGGTCCCTTCCAACTCTATTATTTTATGTCTTATGCTTCATCAATCTGACCATAAAAATATTTCTTATATCCTGTCTGCATGCCTGCAGGTGGTTTATAAGAGTTTCTCAATATTAGCTCAAATGTTTTCTTCACGAACCCAAGATGTGAATAATATCACTGTACTTGTTTAGATGGCAATCAAAAAGCAAAGAAAGAAAAAAGAAAGGCAGCAATTTCTCTTTGTTAATAAATCATTTTAAGCAATTCCAGCATAATAATTCTCTTAATTTCCTAATGCATTTTTACAGTAAAGCAGTACAGTACAGAACAGTAAAGCATTTTTAAGTGTTATCATTAAATTCTCATTTCAAATCAATGTACTAGCTGCAAATTGCTGCGCAAAGAAAATATTTCAAGAATTTTACTCATACTGGGAAATGAATGTCTGCTTTTCGAGTCTATAAAACTACAACATCCTATTTAATGGTAAATAAATAAATTGGGGGAGCAAGAAATGAACTTCATTTTATTTTCAGTATCATTGTATTTGGCCTGGAAATAATCTGCCATTTACAAAATGAGACTAAATAGATCAGGAAAACAAAACACAGCTGACTAAGCCCAGCAGTTGGCTGAATGGACATGTATGTAATTTAGTTATTTCCTTTTTCAGGGGTTGGGGATGGTTAATTAATGAGGTCGATAATGACTGTTCACTTTCTATGCAGTGTCTTAAGGTTAGGCCAAATTCAAATGGTAAAAGAATTTGTATTCACAAAGTCTTGGAAGCTGAAAGGAAAAAGAGATGGGAAAAAGAGGGCAGACTGGCAGAGCTGATATTCAAAAGTATAGTCAAACATAGATGAAGCAATGATTTATGGCAATGCCAACTAGCTTGGGCCCCCAATGGAGGTGTGGCTTGTTGGCATCAGACCCCATCTCCTCTCTGTGTGGACTTTGCTCCCTCCCTCTCCATACTGCTTAGTTTTAATTTAATTTTTTAAATGATAGATCTTTATTTATTTTTTTAATATTTTATTCTGCATTTTATTCTATGTCTTCCTTGAGCAGTCTTTGGCAAGATGAGCGGCAAACAAGTTTAACTAACTAACTAACTAACTAACCAACCAACCAACCAACCAACCAACCAACCAACCAACCAAGAAGAACAATGGAAAGGGAAAAATCCATACAAAGCCAATCCCTTTTATCAGGCGAACTGCTAGTAAAAGTTTAAACAATTTTTGAACGTTGGGAGAAAAAGGAAGAGGCACAATATTTTGGAAATTTAAGTAACATCTGGATCAGGTGACTATCTTAGATTGTGTTGTGGACAAAAAGGGCTAACATGCAAATTGATGCCTATTAAATATAAAATTAGGGTTTGCCTGGACCAGGAATTTTTCCAAAGCTAGTTGGGAAGATGAAGCAAGTAAATCTTCCATCTTTGGAAATATGAAATGCAGTACATGCAGTCCTTGACTTATGCCTGGTTGCTTAGCAACCAGTCGAAATTACAATGGACCTCCCCAAGGGTACAGATATAATAATCTAGTTCTGAAATTCGGATGCTGTGATCATGTGATCACATGAATGCATTTTGAGTGCTCAGCAACTGGCCCTCATTTATGCCCAGTTGCAGCAACCTGCAGTCACATGACTACATTTTACGATGTATTTACCCAAAACTGGCATTTATGTCTGTTTTTTTGCAAAAATTGCCCATAGCAAACAATTGGTTTGCTTAACGACTGCCCCCCAAAATGTAAAAATCAGGTCAGTCACATAGGTCGCCTGTTTTATGACTATCATGACTTGAAACATAGTGGGCAGGCTCCATTACATTCATAAATTGAGGACTACCTTAATTCCATTCTTAGGCCTTAACTATGTTACCAGGTTTTCCTGTGGGTGGTGCCCGCCAACAACCATTTTTAAATGGCAAAAATGGCTGAAGTTGCTTCAGTTGTCATTACTTGTACAGATACCACATTTGGGATCTCTGGTGAAACAAAGCTGAAAATTCCACACCGGTTGAATTTTTAAATCTGTAGGAGGTTATCTATTTTTGCATCCTAATCACTACAAAATTAAAGATGATTTTCCCCTCCCTCCCCATGTCTATTAAATATTTAGAGCCTCGGTGGTACAGCGGACTAAAGTGCTGTTAAGTGCTAGCACTTAGCTGCCAGCTGCCTGCAATTAGTGCAAGTTCGAATCTCATCAGGCTCAAGGTTGACTCAACCTTCCATCCTTTCAAGATAGGTAAATTGAGGACCCGGATTGTGAGGGCAATAAGACAACTTTGTATAGAACAACACCGCTTAGGGGGGGGCCGAAAGCTCTAATAAGCAGGTATATACAAAAAAGTATGCAGGCTATTGCTATAATACATTGTAAGCCGCCCTGAGTCTACGGAGAAGAGCAGCATATAAATTGGACTAATAATAATAATAATAATAATAATAATAATAATAATAATAATAATAATAATAATAAAAAACACCTTACTCGGAACAGCTTACATCCTCCGACAATACCTTAACAGTTCCTAGGTCCTTGGTTAGGACTCAAGCTGCTGAGCTATTAACCAGCCTCAAAGGCTGTGAATCTCACTAAAGATTAAATAATAATAATAATAATAATATTTCTTGGCTAACCATTTTCTTGGCTAGAATTCAAGGAACCGATACTAGAATAATAATTAAAAACAATTTAGGTTGAAATACAGCAAGCAAGCAATAAGGGGCTATAAAGTTTTGACATGCACCTTAGTGAACTAAAAACCAATGAATTATTTCCTTCACTGCTGATTTGAAGGTCAATGATACAAGTAGTTATGCTGACTTTGAGGTGATTTATGAAAGGTTTTAATCCCTCCTGATACCTGGACTAATATTGGCTTCGTTTGTTTAATATTAGGATTAGATGGCTGCATTTAATTGCTTCATAATTTTGTTAAATAGCCTGGAAGTCTTCTTTAAGTGAGTGACTTAAAATACATGCATGTTTTACTTACCTCTGAATCTGCAATTGAGAGCTTGTTTTTATACCCACAATGTAGACAAGAATTATCCCTGAAGCATTTAGTATATTCCACAAGCGTTAGTCTTTAATTTCCATAATTCCCAGCCTGGCATATTAAAAAGATATCTGATAAGAAAAGCGATTCAAGCTACAAAAATGCAGGAAATCTGGCCTCAATTAATTCTTACAACCCTGCCAGCTTGCCAAGGCAATATTGGTCATAAATTCATTTATATTTATTTTATTTTTGGATTTAGATCCATCCTTTCTATCTCTTTGGTAATCAAAGCAGATGACAACATTGAAAACAGGCCTTTCCGTTAAATCAGTTTTGGAAATGATGCTGTGAAGTGTTTCCCATTAGGCTTTGTATCAATTTGCTGTGATATTTCAATGAATCTTACAAAATTTAAGTTAAGACTGAACCCTTAAGAGAAAGGCCGGAAATGCTTTAAACTTAGTCAAATAATAACAGAGTTTTGCAGTCTCTGTAGGCGTGGCCTTCCCAATAACCTAGTTCTAGGCTGTGTTTGTGATTTATGATGCGCTCTGAACAAAAAATGCAGCAGGCATGTTTATACAGCCCAGCTCAAAAATCCACCAGAAAGAAGATGGAATCTTAGAAGCTATATTTAGCGGCTGCCGCCTTCATTATATTTAAATGGAGAGAAAGGAATTGCCTTGAGAATACAGCAAGAAGTTTATTTGGAAGCAAAGTTCCAATAGTCCCATTATTCATAGCTAAGGAGTGTAGTCAGTGAATCTGGAATTGCTACAAACCTGCTCCAGGGGATTGAAGCACAGCATAGTGAGGGCTAAATGAAGCAACTATCAGCATTTTTGCTCACCAAAGAAAGCGAAAATAATGGCGATCACAACATTTTAACAAGCCAGAAATAGGCGCTACTTGGAAATCATTCTTCTTTTAACAAATATTCTAGGTAGTGACAAATATCAATTTACCTTATGCTCACTAAGTTACTGAATGATGGTTATGAATGGATTGGCTAAATAGCTTTTAATCATCAGAGTGGTCACTGAAATGCCAAAGAAACCAGTCCAAATATTTACTTACTTTATAAAATTATTTATTTGCATCCCGCCTTTATTATTTTCATAAATAATTCAAGGCAACAAAATGCACCTAAGACTTCTTCCTCCTATTTTCCCCACCAGTCCACCCTGTAAAATGAGTTGGGCTGAGAGAAGGTGATTGGCCCAAGGCCATCTAGCTGGTTTTCCTGACTAAAGCGGGACTAGAACCCACAGTCTCCTGCTTTCCAGCCTGAAACCACTAAACCACTAACCACTAACCACTAAACCAAACTGGTTCTCACTGGTAATTATTTCAATGTAGCTCTTTTACCTTCTGTCTTGTCATTTTCACCAAATGCTTCCTTCTCTTCTTCTTCACATGCAGATTCCCCAACTGAGCTTTCTTACCCAATTGAAAAAGACTGCAGTGGAAGGGAATAGACATGGCAATATAGATTAAAAATCGGGAATCACTCTTAATTTATCTTGTGGCATTTTCCCCCCGGAGGCTAAATGGGAAGATTGGAAACCCATGATTTTGTTTCTCCTTTCCCCTACTTTACAGACAAGGAATGACAGAAGACTTCAGATGGATGCCAAGTGTGCTCCTGTTTTGCTATCAGACTGATTTCCTGAAAGAATGTAACTTTATCTGTGGGAAACTTTATATTGTTGAAGTCTTGAAAATAATGGCTACCATTATTTTTTATCTGTTTCAATGGTAATTTTCTGTGGCAAGTGCAAATCCAATGGCACTGATTCCTGAGCACCTCCTAACCCAGTGATGGCTAACATTTTCTGGACTGAGTGCCCAAAGCTTGCACGCTTGCTTGCGAATGCCTGCTTGCCTGCCCAAATCCCCAAAATGCAATGCACGTGCGGGCCCCACATGTGTGCCCTGCCCTCGTGCCTGTGCACGTGGCCACCACATGTGCCCCGTCCCCTACATATGCGTGTGCACCCCCCACATGCCCCCCACCCCCCGCATGCCCGGCAGAGACCCGACGACCAGCTGGCCGATGGGAGGCACATGCGCATGCTCAATGAAGCTAAACTGGGGCGACGGCTCATGTGCGCACAGAGAGGGCACTACGTGGCCTAGGTTCGCCATCACAGACCTAACCTATTGGCCACAAAGTGATGACAGTTAAAGATGGTGAATGAAAGATTTGCTCTGTTGATCACCCTCTCTGTTCTTTGTCTTGAGATTGCTAGTGACTCAGATCACTTCCTCTACCTTTCTTCCCAGGCAAAACAAACACCAAATGCAAATTCTTAAATTCTTCTCTTGGTAGGAAACAACTAGCTAAATTGTATTCTGTAAAGAAAGTTCCTTTTTCTTATGGTTATAAAGTCTGCTTCACTCATCATTTGCTCAGCTTAGAGTCCTGCTCTTAGGAGCACTCTTATGTACCCATAGGAGTCTTCAACCTCTAACCAAGTGATGGGCTCCAGTGACTGAAGAAATGTGTAAAAAGATTCTGTAAAAAAGAGTGTGGGGGGGGGGGGAGGCAGGGGGTCTTCTCAGCAGATAAGAATAAAAATCCAGACAACTCTCAGAAATGGACTCAGGAAAGTGGCATTGCATCACCTCTTCCCACCACTACCATTATATCAACCCACCCACCAGGACAGGAAGATAGGATATATTATGGGTCCCATCATTTGGGGATTGTCATCTGATGGGACCACAAAAAAGGTGTTTTTGGTAGTGACCCTTCTTTAAGGAATATTATTCTCCCCAAGGTATGGTTACCCCCACTCAGATCTGCTTCTCCAAAAGGATCTAAAACATTATTTTATCAGTGGGCTTGGAGATCAGGAATGGAGAGGGAGCATTTAATTTGACCATGTTCTTCCTCCCATGATGTATGGGCTGGGTTTTTATCATATGATATGATTATATGACAGATTTTTAAAATTTTGTAAGCCGCCTGGAATTACTTATGTGTGATTTGGGTGCTTGTATACATTTGTTAAACAAACAAACAAACAAGGGAAAGAACAGATTTCTCCCTCTGGTTCCCTTCATGTTCCTGAAATTTCAAGGAACCCCTTTTGTGCCAGATGAAGTGGGACCTACAGAAGAAGGTCAGAGGCAAACGCCCTGAGACATTGCAAACAAAAGAATGAATGACTTTGCTATGGTACACTTAAAGGACATAGATCAAGCCAGGGGCATTTGGAAAACCGTCTTGGACATACAGGAGAAAAGAGTCAGCTTCTTCAAAAAGTGTATCTTTCAAAAATATTTGCAATATTTGGTACCTGGAAGAAGTGAGATCCACATCTACATCAAATAATCCTTTGTAATCCTTTTTTAGCTTTTTAAATTGTCAATGGGTTTTAGTTTGAATGTTTTAAATTCTGGGCCAAAGTCATGTAATTCTTTTAAAAATTTTAAACTTTGTATTGGTATGTGTTTTAGTTCTGGCTGTGCACCGCCCTGAGTCCACTAGGAGAAGGGCGATATACAAATTGAATAAAACAAACAAACAAACAAACAAACAAATAAATAAATAAATAAATAAATAATACATTGCAAGTCAGTTTAAGCGACTAAACAGGAAGAAAAGCTGGTTGCCTTCATTTTAAACTCCAGCTACCAAGCTGTGGTAGCCGCAATAGAAATAGAAGCAGAAGCGGATATTAATTTTGTGATAAATTGCCTAGAAGATTGCAATCTTCATAACTCTAAAAAAGCCAGTTTTCGGTCTGGAAACTCTGTAAAAGGGCAAGAGAAAGGAAAACGTTTAGCTTGCAATGGCTCAAGGCGTTTGAAATCCTGTTGTCCTAGGAAAGGGAGTCAAAGAAAACTCTTTAGACTGCGTTCCTAAGGGAAAGACTCCGTTCCGGCTAATGAAAAAATGGGAAAAAAACCAAAAACATAAAATCCAGAACAATGCATGCAAGAACAAATCGGCCACCAGATGGCATACGTTTTGATTCTGCCACAAAAACAGAGGCTTATTGAAGTTGAGGATTATAAATCCACCGCTAATTTGGTAAACAGAAGAAAGATAATTTCAGCTGGGAGTCTCCTTAGGTTTCCAAAGAGAGAATGCAATTAAAGATGCCTTATCTACTTTCGTTCTGGAACTGTGGTGGCTGTTTGTAAAATATACCACAGAGAAAGGATGAAATGTAGGATTTAAAGACAACCAGGTTCTTGTTGGGTTGTTGTTGGCCCACCATTAGTATTAAAAACTTATTTCCAAAAGGTTTTTGCTTGCTCACACCAAACATAATCAATGGTGCAATATCCTTGTTGTGATTGTGGCATAACTACATAAATTCACTATAATTTGGAAGGTTTAGCTAAAGGACTAAAGTTTCACCCATGAGTAAGTCAGTTCATGTGTGCATGGGTTGAAAAATTCAAAGGCTAATGAATGTGAAGAGAGAGAGAATGATTAAAAACTCAAGTGAGCCAATTAGTTATTTTTCTGAGTTATTTAAGGGACCACCTTTTCCCACTTACTGTCTCATCTGATCTGGCAGAAGAAGTAAGTTGTGGATTCCATCTGGTAAAGAATCACATCTGATGGGACCTCACAGATAACCCTTTTGTGTTTTGACACCTGCCCTGAGCGTCAATCCCCTGGAGATGTGACTAGCTCCATCCTTAACATCCTTCCCAAAATGCCTCAAAACATGATTGGGTCAACAAGCCTGGAATCTCAAGGTGAATCAGGAGATGGAAATGAAATGGTGAATCATCCAGTTGGAAAGAGCCATTAAGGCAATTGAACCCAACTCCCTGCTCAGTGCTAGAGTTTAAGTGAAAGCAACCCCTGCAGATGGTTCTCCAGTTTTTGCTTGAACACATCCAGTGAAGGGCTCTGATCTTCCTTCAATAATTGATTCCACTGTTGAATAGCTCTTGGTTTTTTTCTTCTCCTACTATTCAGCCATACCCTGCCTTTTGTAACTTAAATCCATGTCCTGCACTAAGATGATAAAGAAACTGGCATTTTTGGGTAGTTGGGGGCTATGACATACTTTCATAGATTTCAAAAATTCTAACATATCACCCTCAGTCTTCTCAAGGGCTAGCCTTTCAAGTTTCTTCAACCTCTCTTCATAGAATTTATTTTTAGTTCCCTGAACATCCTCTAGATTATCTAGATTGGTTCTATTTCGCCAAGCAATTATTAATGTGTGGTCTCAGAATGTAAGGTAGGATCTGATCAATGCTCAGCAAAGTGAAAATATAACATCCCACGATTTGGAAATTATACTTCTGTGGCTGTAGCCCAAATTATACACAATTTTTGTAATCCTATTTAGTGGCCACAACTGGCCACTAAAGTTGTTGCTAAGTGCTACAGTCACCAAGTGAAAAAATATGTGCAACCATGATGGGTTATGACCTCATTTCCCATTAAGGGAAATGAAAAACCATGTGACTGCAACTTACAATTTTACTTCTGCCTTCTCTATTAACTCTGCATGTCTCAAGCTGGTTGCGAAGCACACAAGTAGTGATTATAGGACTGGGGGATGTTGCACCAGTCATAAATGTGAGGATTGGTCACAAAGCTATTTTTTTATCCCGTCATAAGATTGGATGGTTGCTAAATGAGGCAGACAGTAAGTGAGGACAATCTGTATATCACATTGCTGATCAAATTCAGTTTGTAGTTTACTGCTTTTATAAGAGTTTTTTATTGAATACAATTTTTATTGGTTTTTTTTTAAACAAATAAAATATAGTCACGATTCTATTTAACATCGGATTCGCAGTGTTTATACATATATACATGAATAAGTGTCTGGTGTCAATTATACTACACATTTCTAATTAATTTCTGCACCATTTATTCCTTCCTTAATTCTATCATTTATCCATTCGTACCATCTTCCCCACACAGTATCATAATCAGAGTTTTCATCATCGTTTATCTCGTGTGTTAATTTACTTATCTCTGCACACTCTAAAACAGCACTATTTTGAGAACGCTAATAAATCGGGTAGGTGGCTGGCCTATAAATTAAAAAAGGAAAATGAAAAAGGGACAATCCAGATATTAGAAGATGCGGAGGGAAACCTCTTAAATAAAGAAGAAGATAAATTAGAAAGAGCGAGAGAGTACTATGAATCCCTATATAAAGAAGAGGAGACCTCGGAGGGGAAAATAGATCAATATTTAGCAGAGGCGGAGCTCCCGCAAATAACAGAGGAAGAGAAGGAGATGCTCAATGCTAAGATAACAACCGAAGAGTTCAAAAAAGCCCTGTCCAAACTCAAAAACAACAAATCACCTGGCCCAGACGGATTCCCAGGAGAAATATACAAAAAATTGGAAGAAATTCTACAACCAAAATTAATGGAAATTTTTAATGAGGTTTTGATGGGCTCAAAAATTCCTGACTCATGGAGGGAAGCTCATGTTACACTGCTGCCGAAAGAAGGTGCCGACCCCAAAAAAATTCAAAACTACAGACCAATCTCACTTCTAAACACTGATTACAAATTATTTATGTGTATAATGGCAGAAAGAACTAAAAAAATATTAAATAATTGAATTCATAAAGATCAAAAGGGTTTTCTCCCGGGACGACAAATTAGGGATAATTTGAGAATTGTACTAGACACTCTAGAATACTATGAAGAACACCCAGAAAAGCAGTTGGCCTTAGTCTTTTTGGATGCCCAAAAGGCATTCGACAATCTAAATTGGAATTTTATGACCAAACAAATTAAAATAATGGGATTTGGGCAAAACTTCGAAAAAATGATAAAAACTATCTATGACAATCAGAGGGCGAGCATTTTAGTAAATGGAGACAGGACAAGAACTTTCCAAATTAAGAAAGGAGTAAGGCAAGGCTGCCCCTTGTCACCGCTACTATTCATTTTGGCCCTGGAAGTTTTGCTACGAAACATTAGAAACAACGAGGAAATCAAAGGCCTAAGAATTAGAAAAGAGATTTATAAAACACAAACCATTGCGGACGACGTGGCGCTAATATTAGAAGATCCATTGATATCTGGACAAAAAGTACTAGAGGAATTGGGTAAATATGGAGAGGTGGCAGGCCTTAAACTGAACAAATCTAAAACCAAAATACTTACTAAAAATGTAACTGAGTCGCAGAAGAAAGAGATAGAAGAAATTTTGGGCCTACAAGTGGTCCCAAAAATAAAATACCTAGGAATTTGGTTAACCAAAAGGTGCTCTTCCCTAAAAGAAGATAATTATACCCCATTAATTAATAAATTAAAACAAGATTTGGATAGATGGAAAAAGGTTAAATTATCACTTATAGGCAAAATTGCGGCAATCAAGATGAACATTCTCCCCAAGATCTTATTTTTATATCAAAACCTACCAGTAATTTTAGAGAAAAATTTTTTTTTAGAATTAAATAAGACCATTAGGGAATTTGTTTGGGAAGGGAAAAAATCAAGGATCTCACTTAAAATTCTACAGGAAAAGAGGAACGTGGGAGGACTTGGACTCCCTAATTGGGAAACGTATTATAGAGCGGCAAAGTTGATATGGATAAAGGATTGGATCACCTTGGAGAATAAGAGAATTTTAGTGTTAGAAGGACATGACCTACAGAAAGGGTGGCATGCATATCTATGGGACAAAGACAATAAAAAGAAAACTTATTTCCACAGGCATAAAATCAGGGACTCCCTAATACAAACGTGGGTGGGGATCAGGCAGAGATACTATACCAAAGTCCCAATCTGGCTTTCTACGGTAGAGGCAATGATTTACCCCAACAGGTGGGGAATGGAGAAACTGTACACAAAGATATTGTCGATGGAGGGGGAAACATTAAATCAAATGAAGCTCTGAGAGATCAAGGTATAACCTTAGATTGGTGGACCTATCTACAAATAAAATCAAGATACCAGAAAGATAAAGATGAGTACGGCTTAGAATTAGGATATAATGGATTAGACAAAATTTTGATGGGACAAGGGAATAAAGCGTTGGCCAAGCTGTATAATTATTTATCGGATGAAGATAGAGATGAGGATATAATTAGAAACCAATTGAGAGCATGGGAGAGAAATATTGGACACAGTTTGGATTTTAATGAATGGGAAGAAGCCTGGAATAAAAATTATAAATTAACTAGAGCAGCCACGTATAAGGAAAACCATTACAAAATGCTTCATAGGTGGCATTTAGCACCTGCAAGATTAGCAAAGATGTTCCCCAATGCACAGCCAAATTGTTGGAAATGTGGCCATGGTCATGGCACCTTCTTTCACATGTGGTGGACATGCCCCGAAGCAAAAAGGTATTGGAGCAAAATTCGGAGATGGTTGAAAGATATACTCAAAGAAGAAATTGATTTGAATCCAGAAATATTTCTCCTGGGAATGGTAAAGAAAGGGTATGGAAAGGAAAAGGTCCACCTCCTAATACACATAGCTACAGCTGCCAGACTAGCATACGCTCAATACTGGAAAAAGAAAGACCTACCACCAGATGACCTTATAATTAATAAAATATTAGAGTGTGCTTTTATAAGAGTTTTTTCCCCCAGAAGTTTCTCCATGACTACAGAACTCAACCAACCTTGCGTAGTCTCTCTAAGTTGGCTGCATAAGTACATTTAGACCCTATTTCTCACCTTGTCCATACCTGCTTCAGTTTAAGGAGTATAGTTAGTGGGGACTGTGGTGTGGTCCCCAGGAGGCCCTCCATTTTAAGAGCTTCTGTATGACATTTCCAAACACAATAAAGAACTTCCTTTGTATGCAAATATTGTCAGCAAAATGTTGTACAGCCTTTATGTATAAAACCATTGTAGATGTCAAGGGAACAACTGGCATTTACAGAGAAGCAAAAGTAGAGGGAACTTCATAGAATCCCATTTATTTCATAAGATGTACTATTTCAAGAAATACAAAATATGTATCTGATTACTCTTTCCTCAGCGAAGAATTTTTCATTTGTCTCCAATAAACTTCATTCAGTTCTGAATAACTTCATGTTATTTCCAGCCCATTTTGTGAAACTATCAAGGGCTTTGTAATTTTATTTCCAATTTGGCAGGCATTAACTATTCCATCCAATTTTGTAACTTTTGCTATACAATTAGTATTTTCCTTACCTCATCACCTATCCTTAACAGAAATTTGAAATGTAGAGTACCCAAAACTGAAACTTGCCACATCCCTTTTAGTAACTCTATCTAGTTTTCTAAAGAATATTGATGGCCAATCTCTGAGTGCAGTTTCTGAAACAGCTATATATATGTGTGTGTGTGTTGCAGGGGAGAGGAGGGAATAAAAGGAGGATTTGGGAAGAAGGGAAGGAGACAGTGGGAGTGCAAGAGAAGGAAGGAGGGGCTTGGCTGGAAAAAAAGAAGAAAAAAACGCAGGAAGGTGAGGGATAGGAAGGGATACCTGGAGAAAAGGAGGGATAAGGGGATAGGATAGCAGAGGCTTCTGTGGGCCAAGCCTGATAGGATAGGAGAGGTATTTGTGGGGCAAGCCTAAGGGAGAAAAGAGGATAGGATAGGTGAGGCTTCAGTGAGGCAAGCCTGAGGAATAGAAGAGTTTGAGTGAAAGAGGCAAGCAGAGGAAGCAACGAAGGAGCAGGCTGTGAAAGGACAGCCCAGCAGGCAGTTCAAGAGAGAGTGAAGAGAGAGAAAGAGGAAGAAGGTCCTCTTTCAGCCAGCTACCTGAATACCACCCCGTCACATGACCCTGGCAAATAGAGGTGCATCCGAGAGGGACCAGGGTGGACTGGCAGCCATAGGAAGAGAGCGATGAGAACCCAGACTCCAGCGACCTTTACGAGGGTTAGCGCTAACCTAGCGCTAACCCTCGTAAAGGTAAAAGGTAAAGGAGACCCTGCAGGTTTTACTCTACTAGTAGTAGCCAACTACTACTTTATAGGGGACGTTGCTCATTTCCTTTTTTTTTAAGCCATTGAGCCATTGCTGTCAGAAGATGTTTCTGTGATCATGTGGCCAATGTGACATCATGCTGCAGCGCAGAGCATGTAACAAAACATGGAAAGCTACTACATTCCCACTGAAGCGGCACCTATTTATCTATTTGCATTTGTATGCTTTCGAACTGCTAGATGGGCAGGAGCTGAGGCAAGGAACTGGAGCTCACCCCGTTGCATAGAGTTTGGGGTGGAATTGCCGAAATAAAAGATCTTCCCTGGCATCTTTTAAGCTACTGAGCCACTACGTCTCCGTATATATGTAGTCCATATTTAACTAGCCTGCTAATCAGAATATCACTAGATACTGTGTCAATGCTTTGTTTGAAACCAAAGTATTATACATAGCATTCCCATTGTCTAGAAAAGAAAGTTACCTGACAACAACTATTATAGTCTAACTAGACTTATTTTTAACAATCCCATGCTATCTGTTGGTGATCACTACTTTTTTTTTTTAAGTCTTTACAGATCATTTGCTCTATTTTAAAAATCTCTCAGGTAAAGCACAAAATAGAAAAGCTCAAGTATAAATTTAGTTCAAACACATGAAATGTATTGTGTTGCATCAGAACAACACTTACTCACTCACTGTTTTGAGCATTCTGATACTAGGAAACAATAGAAACTTGGAACCCAAATGCTCATCTCCGCCCCACCCTTATTTTTTTCATCATGTTAGTTTATGGTGGATGCTAACTGCCCCTGGAATTGCAGAAAATATGGCCAAATAAACGATTTTTAAAACTTTAAAATATATCCTTATAGCAAACAATAATAACCACAACTTTGATTTCACAGACTGAAATATCTTAATTTAGAATCCCGTATGTGGTTTCTTAAAAAAAAAAAAGAAAACTCAAAATAAAATAAATTCTATCCTTTAAGAGAAGGAAGACAAGGAACTTTTTAATTTCTCTCAACAAACTTCTAAATCACCAATCCAATAGATTATAGGGTCAAAATAAAAAGCAACTAAGCTCATTAGCAATCCTTTCAATTAATACTTCCATTATTTTTTTTAATGTTTAATTTTTTGTAAAAAAAAAGTACATAAACGCACATAAAAGTACATAAAAAAAGTACATTGAACATAATCACCTTGTCTTGCGATCAGCAAACACTTTCTTTGTTGTGTATTAATATTAATTACTTGAATAGCATTAATTTTACAATAAGATACGAGAGTGCAGAAATGATACTACAACCCTCTGACTTTTTCTTTAAGTAGCTCTACTAAGAGAGAAGGGCAGAAGTGTAGAAAGAAATAAAACAAAAGGAAGAAAAAAGTAGTGACTTCTGACTTTTTCTCAGTGCAGTAGACTAAAGGTAAAGGTTTCTCTAACGGTCATGTCCAACTGACTGACGGGGTGGTCATTCTCCATTTCTTGGTTGAAGAAGCCAGCGCTGTCTGAAGACAATTTCCATAGTCATATGGCCAGCATGGCTGTATATCCAAAGGCACACCAAATGCTGTTACCTTCCAACCAAAGTGGTACCTATTAATCTACTCGCACTTGCATGCTTTCGAACTGCTAGGTGGGCAGGAGCTGCAGCAAATAACAGGAGCTCACCTTATTGTGCGAAGCTTGGGTCTCAAACCAGGGGTGAAATCCAGCAGGTTCTGACAGGTTCTGGAGAACCAATAGCAGAAATTTTGAGTAGTTCGGAGAACCGGCAAATGTCACCTCTGGTCCCTGACTGGGATGGGAATGGAGATTTTGCAATATCCTTCCCCTGCCACACCAACCAAGCCCCACTCACCAAGCCATGCCCACAGAACCAGTAGTAAAAAAATTTGGATTTCACCACTGTCTCAAACCCAGGCTGCCAGTTGACAAGTTCAGTGGCTTTAACCGCCCCTATGCAGTAGAGTAGAAAAGTGAAAGTTGTAGCCTCCGCCTTTTGCTTTACATTTCTAAAAAGCTCAAGCCATTTCTATAACAACAAAATCATTCTACCCGTCCTGACCTAAAAGTAACATTTCATTTTTTTTAGTATCCAGAAGTCCAAATGGAAACAAAACTAAATAGCTTCTTCTATTTCAATAGAACAGTCAATTTTGCCATCTCTGCCAACTCTTACCACCTTTAGCATCTTCCAGTATGGGAATAATGAGTGTGCCTTTCCATCTTTGTGTGTGTAAGATTCTCCCCCGCTGTCAACCTTTATAGTAACAAAGTTCCAAATTTTTTTTCAAGCTCTCTTTCTCCATCAAATCTAAACCAGGATAGTTTTTCTTAAGCCAGACTCATTTCTAGCCAATTTGGCCTGGGAGACAAACTGCTTAAGGCCCGTCTGGGAAAAGGAATTTGGAGATGAACTTCCCGTTTGAATTAAACTCCTCGACCAAACTGTTCTTAGCTCCCCTTGTTTGTTCACTACGTAGCTCTTTTTTTTTTTCTCTGAGCTACAGGTAACATACCTTGGATAAATGATTAATTACAGCTCCTTTATTTTACCAAAGGATTCCTGGAGTGGCAGGATCATTCTTGATTCTTGTAATTTTCTGTAACTGAACAGAAACAGACAGCACAATCCAATATGTGTTTTACCCAGAAGGAAGCCTTGCGAATTCTATCTAACTGATTTCCAAGGAGGGAAATGCTTTGGACTTCAGCCAGGCAGGGCTGTCTCATACCGGTCTTCAGAAAAAGCTGCTTGTTGCCAAATGCTTGGAAACCAAGATATCTTCATAGAGCTCAATGCTGATATTGGCTCTGTCCTTATGGGCATGTGACAGCCCATAAGGAACGACTTGTTTATATCTGGTGCTTGTCTTCTCCTCCTCCTCCTCCTCCTCCTCCTCTATTCACTGTTGAAATTCATTTCTGGCTCTTGTACAACAGCTAGGTCTATGCTAATCAATTGTAATATGTATAATCACATAAAGTTCCCTATAGCATGACAGTTTTACATGACAACCTAGGTAGGCTTGGCAATTGCTCCTGAATGAACAAGCTGGCCTCTATTTTTTTCTTCTTCTTCTTTGGATGTATTGAGAGCATAAGGTGTCCTGTCTGCTGCCAGTGCATTCACCAAGATGAAACTGCCTCTCTGCATACCAATGCTTGGGAGTAAGGCTTTCCCTGAATTTGCTATTATTCTGCATTCTGATTCTTTCATCTTTTTTTTTCCAGTCTTGATAGAGAAAAGGGAAGGAAGGAAGATAGGAAGGAAGGTAGGAAGGAAGGAAAGAAGGAAGGAGGGAAGGAAGGAAGGAAGGAAGAAAGGAAGGAGGGAAGGAGGGAAGGAAGGAGGGAAGGGAAAAGGGAAAGAATTACATCATAAACTTAAGTTGATAAGTCAACTTCCTGAGATATATGGAGTCAATTCCCATGGGAGAAATATCATCAGAACATCCTGATGTAGGGAATTACACCAGAGCCTGTAGTACAGTGGACTAAGCACTGTTATTAACATCTGCTGCTTGCAATTACTGCAAGTTCAAATCTCACCAGGCTCAAGGTTGACTCAGCCTTCCATCCTTTCAAAGGTAGGTGAAATGAGGACCCGGATTGTGGGGGCAATAAGCTGACTTTGTATAAATATACAAAAGTAGGAAGGCTATTGCTTAATGTATTGTAAGCCGCCCTGAGTCTCCGGAAAAGGGTGGCATATAAATTAAAGCAAAATAATAATAATAATAATAATAATAATAATAATAATAATAATAATAATAATAATAATAATGGGGAATGGGGGAAAAAGAAAAAAAATAGAAAGAATTATATCTGGGTTTAGGATATGCTAATGACATAGCACTGATTGGGATTATCAAGACCTCAACTGTCTTCCAGGAGCTCAGAGCAGTTCATGAGTGTTCATTCCTCTCCCCTGAACAACAAGGTGGGTTGATATCAGAATAATGACTGGCCAAAAACATCCAGTGAGTTTTTAAATGACTGAGGATTCATTAATAGTTTCATCACCATATTTTCATGTTTTTGTTTTCATTTCATCCAAACAGCTTCAGCCGTCCTTAGCTGCAGCAGAAGAAAAACAGTGCTTCCCCATCAGGCAGCTTAAAGAGTGTAAAATCTATTACACTTTCCCAGTTACAGTAGAGGTGATGCCAGGTGACCAGTAAACCAGGGAGCCCAGGAAAAGGCTCTTTGGCCATTTCAGCTGTCCTTTCTGGCTCTCTATCAGCCTCACCTGCGTGGATTCATTCTTTCTCTGCCCTAGGAAAAACACCCAGGGCAAATTGTTTCCAAAAATCTTGGCAAGAAAACTGCAGGCAATTGTCAGGAGTCAACAGTGAACACACAGACACACACACAATATTCCAGTTTATTTTCACCCAGCACACTCCCAGTCAGTTCCTTCATTCATATCAGAAGAAACACATATGCTGCTTATAAGGCTATCTATTTATTTCTCCATCTTTATAGATCTCTATGTTTATTTATGAAACTTCAGTAAACATTAAAACAGTTAACTGACAAAATGGGACAAAAGGCAAGCAAAATGGAGGAGAGAGAGAGATGAATAGTTTGCAAGACTTTAAATTAACTCTATTTTTCTATGTACATTATGAAAAAGGCACTAAACTTTACAAAGTAGGTTGACATAATAATGTGGTTAATGAACAGGAACAGTCCCAAAGGCAGGGGTCTTTATCCATTCCAGTCTTCTTAACTCTTTTTTTTTTTTTACATCGTATCAGCAGTATAGAAAAGGAAAATAGGCTACCAGGTGATCTCTCCTCTATTCTGCACCATTAAAGGGAACAATTTGATGTATGGAGATCATGTGTTTGATATATTCTACTATTTTCTCCCTAAGAAGGTAAACCTGTACTCTTTTTTGAAATAGAGAAAGAGAATATCTGTATTTTAAAGACTTGGGGGATATGCTATTCCCACAGTATGGCTACGGTAGGTGGGAAGGGCAGGAAGGTTGATCTGCAAATTGTCAAAAGCTGTTTTAGCAATCTTGTTTTTAAAGACCAACCCTTCTTGATTTTTTTTCTCTCTCTCTCTTTTACAACATAAAAGAAAACAAACTGTAATCCTGGCAATGTTGTCAATGTCACACTTTTTTAGTTGTCGAGCTCATCTTGTCTCTTTTGCAGAAAAAAAAAGACACCTGGATAGATTGTCTTAAAAAAGAAAGGGATGTAATTTTCAATCAAAAAATTGTGTGTGAGTGTGTGAAGAGAGCAGTTCGCTTTAAAGCAGGCTCTTAAATTCCTCCCCCACCCCCTCCAAAATTATTCTGATTTCCCTCAAGTATCTGGGAGAGAGGTTTTCTATGCAAATCGCTTCACTAAGGTGCCTTATAATTTCTCTTTAACTGATCAACCTGGAGATAAGGCTACTTTATGGGGATGAATGCCTTCAAAGAGATACAAAAGTGAATCCAATCACTCTCTCCCCAGAAAGTTTTTCTTTCTGTCATGATTGTAGTGCGGAGGGAGAGAGATACTATCTAAATTACACTGATCATCACAACAGAGATTGTTACTTCACATGTGTTCTTTTCTGCTTCTAAGAACTAAAGCTACATCTCTCCCCTGAATCTCTCATTTTTCCAGGGAGCAGTGCTGACTTTCCATATGTTGCTGAACTACAATTCCCAGCAGTCCCCAGCAGCAGTCTAATTGTGAGATGTCCTGGGAAGCATAATTGAGCAACATCTGGAGAACATCCTTATGTTGTCTTCCCCAAAGAACTCCCTTGTTAGAGACAAAATTTTCTACTCCTTCAAAAATAAAAAAGAGGGCTCTGTTTTTTATCAAATGACACTTTAAGATGCCTTTTCTTTGACGCAAATTTCACTCTTCTAATAAGATGTGGTAGACTGTTGAATAAGCTTTTGTTTTCTGTTTTGCATGTATTTTAATTTATTTCTGTTATTCGTTGTTTTATATTATTAGCTTAATAATGTGTCTTTTAGGGCAGAAAGTCTGGACTTCTGGAAGCTCTATGTTGTAATATTGACACAGCCAGGACCCAACCCCTCCCCTACCTCTTCTGAAGCAAAAAGAGCTCAAAATATATTTTAGGACAGGGGTGGGCTTCAAAAATTTTAGCAAGGGGTTCTCTGCTAAAAATTTTTAGCAAGGGGCCCATTTTTTACCTTCCCGAACTTCCGGTAGGCCTGTTTTTCGACCTCCCCGAGCCTCCGTGTGCGTCCTGCACTTACCTTCATCCAAAACGGGCTGGGTGGGGACTCCTGGGAGGGACAGGGCAGGGTGGGCAGGGCCAGCCAGGAGTGGGATTGGGGGGTTCTCCAAACTGCACAGAATCTTAGTTAGAGCTTCTCCTGAACTCCTGCGAACCCCCAGCAGCCCACCCCTGCTTGAGGAGCTAGCAGTGAAGAAGACAAGAAAAATGGAATTCCAATAAAGGCTGCCATTGTTCTTTGAACATTGTATACTTCATTGGTTGTTTTAAGAGGTAACAATACTTAAGCGTGGGAAGGAGAGATGATAAATGCCAACCTTCTCCAAATTTGCAGAGTTTCCGTTTATTGGCCATGCAGAGTGGACATTTGAGGAACATCTACAGGACACTAGGATGGGGAAAGCTAACATATCTTTGCATGTGCATAATAAAGCAAGGATGTTTGAGGGAAACCTTCTAGTACACACCTATATTTGTCAGCAGCCTTCGTCACATTTCTCAAGCTCATCCCAAAGATGATTTTTTTAAAAAAGGCAGCTAGACTTTTTTGGGTTTTTTTCTTGAAAATGTTTCACTTCTCATCCAAGACGTTTCCTCAGTTTTGGATTATTTTATTTATTTTTTGCATATTAGAGAGATTAAAATCCTTTGGCTTCGCAAAGTTATACTACATTCATTGCAAGTTTTCCTCTCCTTAAAAGATGATTGTGTATATTTGATTTGATTTTGAAGTTTTAAAAATAGAAAATGTATTGGACTAGGCAGCAAAAGAGTGCTTGGTGTATGGATTTTGGAAAGTTAATAATGGATTAAGGGGACAGAGGGATTTGGAATTATAGCCTTGAATTATTTAGAACATACTTTCTTAAGGGAAAATAGAGATTGTCTCGGTTATGATTTTTTTTTTTATGAAAGGAGACCTTGAAGGCTGGATACTAGAGCCAGAGGATAAAGAAATTGGAATAGAAATCCTTCGTGAAAATTTTTGAATAGCTTTCAGCCAAACATTTGGACAGAATGGATTAGATGCTTGGTAAAATTGACCAAGCATGTTCATATGGAATTGTAAAACAAGAATGAGCTGCAATGGATATTTATGGAATTAATTTGAAGGAGGGCTTTAAAAACAGTACAAATTAATCTTTTGGGGAACTTATTCCCTACAGGAGATGAAGAGAGTGTAAATGAGAAGATTGGTTTGGATATCCCCCCCGCCCCCGATTATATACAAAAGGTTTTGTTAAGATTTGGAAGGACATTTTTAGAAGTGACAAACAAAAGATAGATTTTATGTATGGAAACGAGAAATCTATTACAATTCTAAAGATTTTCACTTTGAAACACAGAAGACCTCTGGGTCGCCACAATGTAAAAAAGATATTGAGACTCTAGAAAGAGTGCAGAGAAGAACAACAAAGATGATTAGGGGACAGGAGGCTAAAACATAAAGAACGCTTTCTGGAACTGGATATGTCTAGTTTGATGAAAAGAAGGTCTAGGGGTGACATGATAGCAGTGTTCCAATATCTCAGGGGCTGCCACAAAGAAGAGGGAGTCAAGCTATTCTCCAAAGCACCTGAAAGAAGGACAAGAAGCAATGGATGGAAACTAATCAAGGAGAGGACCAACCTAGAACTAAGGAGAAAATTCCTGACACTTAGAACAATTAATCAGTGGAACAACTTGCCTCCAGAAGTTGTGAATGCTCCAATACTGGAAGTTTTTAAGAAGATATTAGATAACCATTTGTCTAAAATGGTATAGGGTTTTCTGCCTAAGTAGTGGGTGGAACTAGAAGACCTCCAAAGTTTCTTCCAACTCTGTTATTCTTCTTCTTCTAAATACTTTCTTGAAATTTTCAAAAATAACTTTTTAGGGGAAAAATTAAAAATTAGATTGTTTGATCAGGGTTAAAAGAACAAAATAGTTATATCTGGTTGGCCCTATTGGACTTTTGCTGATAAAGATCGATTGAGGTGATATTTTGATTTTGTTTTCCTTATCTGTGACCTGAGTTGTGGGGAGAAGAGAGATTTTGTTTTATTTAGAGACGGTGATAATCTATTAATCAGGGGGTTGCCACAAAGAAGAGGGAGTCATACTATTTTTCAAAGCACCTGAGGGTAGAACAAGAAGCAATGGGTGGAAACTAATCAAGGAGAGAAGCAACTTAGAACTAAGGAGAAATTTCCTGACAGTTAGAACAATTAATAAGTGGAACAACTTGCCTGCAGAAGTTGTGAATGTTCCAACACCGGAAATTTTTAAGAAGATGTTGGATAACCATTTGTCTGAAGTGGTGTAGGGTTTCCTGTCTGGGCAGGGGGTTGGACTAGAAGACCTCCAAGGTCCCTTCCAACTCTGTTATTCTATTCTATTCTATTCTATTCTATTCTATTCTATTCTATTCTATTCTATTCTATTCTATTCTATTCTATTCTATTAATTATTTTCACCTGCTAAGATAAAGAGAAAGTTATTTCTTCTTTCTTTTGCTTTTTTCACACCCCCATTTCATTTTTTAATATATTCCTTGTTTTGTATTTTTTATAGTTTATGTAGTTTATGGACTTTTGTTCTTTACATGTATAATTCTTAATAAGATATTTGGGGAAAAAATCTGCTGAATATAACTCATTCACTGGTTTTTCCAGTGATTGCTGAAATGGAAACAAATCCCACTGAACTTGAGCTAATGGTGAGTGGGGTATGTGTCTGTATTTGTGTTTTTTTGTGAATACTGGTACTGGTTGTACTACTCTGTGAGAGGAAGTCATGGAATTGTAGCTCTGTTCATTGATAACTGAATTAATATCAAGCTTTATGAGTCTGGCAAACTCAGGAAACAACCACGTAGATTTCTCAAAAGCTGTTTATTTAAGTCTCCTTTGATTCAAACTCAATTACTGATCACTTCATTTATGCTTTAATGCAGGTTCCTTAGGTAACATATTAAATATAAAAATGGTTCCTATTGCTTTCTTCTGTGTTGTTTTTTGATCCTAGTCTAATTCTGGGATTTCCTAATACTGACCACTTCCAATCCTGTTTAGCTTCTCATTCCAGGTGCTGCCCTCAGACAGATGTTTTTAAATAGCTGATACGGTAGAAAATTCATTCCTACAAACATTATTATTGGAACCAGATTTGGACACAAACTCCTCTTTCTAATTAATCAAGAATATTCAGTGGCACAGGCTGTAATTATCGCCTATATCTTGCGCATAGTTTTTTTTTCAAATAAATGAAGCATGTTTGTTCACTCTCAACTTATTTTGTTCCATCTTTTTATAGATATTTTAGTGCAGAATATTAATTCTTCTAATTATCATGTAATTAATCCGGTTGCAAACATTTTCCTCATTTCTCTTAAAAATCCTAATAGAGATATACCATGGTGTTTCTTGTGCCGTTTGAATAAATTGCATTTGGTAGCACCTTAACTTTGATAAATCTTGTGCTGTGTTAATTAACATCAACAAAGAATTACAGAAACAGTTTCAAGAAGTTTCAGGGCTCCCCATTAGTCTTGAGGGATTTAAATATTTAGGAATAATTATTGTAAGGGATTGGCACCAATTAAAACCAACCTAATGAGCCTCTTCTGTGCAAGATTAGAATGTAACTTAAATCATGGCAATATATACAGTATATTGTATTATCATTGCTCAGTAGAATATCTAAGTTAACAATGACTATACTTGCTAAAATTCTATTTTGTCTCAAACATTCCCAATTCCATGATTTTTTATGTGGGAAATAAGCTTCTTTCTTCATTTATATGTAACTCTAAAACTTAAATGATTAAACAGACCTGCATAGTATAGCAATACCACATGTTTGGTTGAAACATGTTCATACATTTTAACTAAGGCAGTTTACATGAGGTAGAAATGAAATAATATTCAGTGAGTACAAATTGAATGAGCATTGGATCTCCTTTCAGAGAGGGAATTATATATCAGTACTACTCAACAGGAAGAAATTAATATCTGTCTTCTTAAATCATTCATTTTTTATCTTTTTCAGGTATATGGATAAATGTGTTCATTGCAAGAGTTAGCTAGAGGAATATATAATATTACATTAAGGTCTTAATTATATATATAGAAAGCCTCTTGTTACTGAATATATATTTTTAGAATGAATAGTCACAAATGCCAGCCTAGTTCAAATGATTCAAGGTTAATTATTTTAAGCATAAAAATATATAGGTCGCATCAACTGAGACTGCTAACAGTTTTAAAATGGCATAAGTATGTACTTAATTTAACAGAAAGAGAATTCCATCAAGGTTTGTTTATTTATTTATGTCACTGTTGGGGAATTCCTGTGATAAAATGAAAGTTTTGCCAAGAATGTTTCAGATGATACAGATAGTCCTCATCTTAGATGTTGTGGCCCGCCAGTGGCCAGCGGAGCTGGCAGAAGATTTGGACAGTGAGGAGGTTGGGGAGGAGTCCTGGAGTCTGGGGAAGGCTCTGATGAGGGCTCTGCATCAGAGGCAGAGAGGGGGCCAGGGAGTCCGACATGAGTGAGTCCGACATGAGTGAGGCAGACGAACAGCTGGCGCCTGTTCCCAGTGTGCGCATGTGCAGAGTTGCCAGATGAAGGGAACAGCTAAAGAACAAGGGTTGACCTGGGCGTAAGGCCACAGGTGGACGATGAATAGCCCCTCCCAGCGGGAATAAAAGAGGAGTGAAAGGGGAGTGGAGTTTGCAGGAGACAATTAGTTTGCCTAATTGGTTTGTGACTCTCCGAGACTCTTTGTCAAGTTTTGAAGATATCGGCCTGGCAGCTCTCCAAGCCAGATAAGATCTGTGACTGTAAATTCTCCCTTGAAAGACTTTGCTGAAGGTGAATGAGAGGAATTTACTGTTTGTTTAATAAAAAGGGTTTTGTTGGGACCGGGATTCTGTTTCGTGCTTTTTGGGGAAGCCTAGGTCAGAATAGTAGGTGAAGTGGTTCGGGAATAACGAGAGGCACAAGCAAGCTAGTGACAACAGCTCTTTAATATACAATGAGACTTCAGCAAAAACTCAGGGGCTGCAGCCCTCCTTATATACAATCCTGGAGGGACTGTCAGCCAATCAGAAACTCAGGCAGGTTTGAAACTCCCGCTGAAAAGTATTAATACATAACACCCCTCCCTTCCCAGAAGGCACTAACACTCAAATATTTACATAAGTACACACAAAATCTTGCAGGTGCCCTGGCCGAGTTCTCGTCCTAGTTGACCTGCGCAGTTCAGTGTTTGGTGGGGCGTCGAGCTGGTCAGAGGGACTTTCTGTCTCTCCCGGCTCCGCCAATGGAACCTCCTGGATTTTGTCTGGGGCGTAGTTATCCCCGGTTGGGAGTGGCAACTCGCTGGGGCAGCGCTGGAACCAGGGCTTGTCAGCTAAGTATTCTCGCGAACCCGGGCTTGAGTTAGCTGTTTATTGTAGTTAGGTTCGGAGATGTCTAAATTGATGCTTGCTTCGCCGACTATTCTTTTTCTAAGTTGGTCTATGTGGCGTTTCCAGAGTCTGTCCACCCCTACGTCTACCGTGTATGATTTTGGGCCCGTTATGCCCACTATGGTTCCTGCAACCCATAGAGGTCCGCTAGCATAATTGCGAGCGAACACCGGGGACCCCACCTGGAACTGTCTAAGTCCGGTGGTCTCTCCCTTGAAATTCTCGTGTGTGTAATTGGGGTGAAGCCTGTCTAACACGCACCGAAGCTTCCTGCCCATGAGGAGTTCGGCTGGGCTTCTCCCTGTGGCCGTGCATGGTGTGGCATGCTGGACGGCTAGAAATTGGTCTATCCTGGCCTGCTAGTCCCTGTTATCTAGCCTGGACAATGCTTCTTTGGCCGTTCTTACGAAACGTTCAGCCAAGCCATTAGAAGCCAGATGGAACGGGGCCGATAGGGCATGGTGGATGCCCAGCCCGGCCAGGTAGCCCTCAAACAGGGTTGCTGTGAATTGAGGGCCGTTGTCAGATACTAGAGTATCCGGTAGGCCATGTGTGGCAAATAGCTTGCGAAGGACTTTGATGACTGCCTCGGCTGTGGTAGAGGGCATTAGAATTATTTCGAGCCATTTCGAAAAGGCATCGACTACGATTAAAAATGTTTGCCCATGGAAGGGGCCGGCAAAATCAATATGGATCCTTCCCCGTGGTCCTTTTAGTTTCTCCCACTCTCGGATGGGCGCTATCGGGGGATCGGGCCGAGACTCCTGACAGGGTCTGCACTTCCCCACCCACTCGGATATGACTTGGTCCATGTTGGGCCACCAGACATAACTGCGGGCTAAACTTTTCATTCACACAATCCCTGGATGCCCCTCGTGCAGTAACTCCAGGACCCTCGTTCTCAGTTTCGTTGGTATTACCACCCTATCACCCCACAACAAACAACCCCCTTGCATAAATAATTTGTTACGTTTGTTAACATAGCCCTGGTACTCCCCACCGACCGCCTTGACTGGCCACCCCTTAAGGACCCAACCCATTACAGTACGAATTACAGGGTCCCTAGCAGAGGCTTTCGCCACCTCGCAAGAGGAGATAGGTCCCAAAGTCATGGTGTCGATCAGTAGAATGGGGGTCTCCGGTGTGGGGTTGACCAGTAAGTCGGGGAGGGGGCAGTGGCTGAGGGCATCCGCGTGGCCCAAGGTCCGTCCGGGTCGATGGACAAGCTGGTATGAATAGGCCGACAGGAAAATGGCCCACCTGGTCAACCGTGGGGACAGGGCGGCGGGGGTGGGCTTGTCACTGGCCCAGAGTCCAAGCAGAGGCCGGTGGTCAGTCACAAGTTCGAATTGGTGGCCATAGAGATATTCATGGAATTTTTTAACCCCCGCAATTGCAGCCAGAGCCTCTCTGTCCAACTGACTATAGTTCCGCTCTGCGCTTGACAGGGTGTGAGAGTAAAATGCAATAGGCGCCTCTAGGCCGTTTGGTAGTCTATGGCCTAGGACGGCACCAACTCCTACGGGGGAGGCGTCACAAACCAATACAAGTGGTAGCGCCGCGTTGTATTGTATTAAGAAGCTATCTTCAGATAGAAGTCTCTTTACAGCCTCGAAAGTGGCTGCTTGGGCTTTTCCCCAAACCCAAGGTACATTTTTACCTAAAAGTTTGTGTAAAGGATCTGCAACTGTGGCCTTGTCCCTCAAAAACATTGAATAAAAATTGAGCAGTCCAAGGAAGGCTTGGAGCTCCGCTTTGGTTTTGGGGGCTGGTGCGTTTTTGATTGCTCTCACTTTACTTTCGGTGGGGTGGATGCCTGTGCCATCCACCCTGTACCCCAAAAATTCGACGGAGGGGACAGCGATCATGCATTTGTTTTTCTTTAATTTAAGTCCCGCTTCCCTAAATCTGGATAGGACATTCCTCACTCTGTCCCCTAGTTGACGTTCATCCTGAGCGCTGATTAAAACATCGTCAAAATAGGGCACCACCCCCGGGAGCCCTTGCAAGAGGCGCTCCATGGTGCTTTGAAAAAGGCCAGGTGCGACGCTCACCCCAAACTGGAGCCTGGTGCATTTGAATGCACCCCTATGAGTTACAATTGTCTGTGCCTCTGCCATGGCGTCGTCAACTGGTAATTGTTGGTAGGCCTGAGCTAGGTCTAATTTCGCAAAAATTTTGCCGGGCCCCAGGGAGTGTAGTAGATGATGCATGATCAGCACCGGATAGGCGCTCGGCTGCAAAGCCTTGTTGATTGTGCACTTGTAGTCGGCGCAAATTCTGATTGAGCCATCAGATTTAACTGGGGTCACTATGGGGGTCTCCCATTTCGCGTGGTCAATGGGGATCAACACCCCTTGTTTAATTAATTTGTCCAGTTCCGCATCGATCTTTGGTTTTAATGCGAAAGGCACCCGTCTGGCTTTAAGTCTTATTTGGGCTACGTTGGGGTCTAGGTTTAGGGAGATAGGGGTCCCCACATACTTGCCCAACGTGTCCCTGAAGACGTCTTGGAACTAGTTCAGGCGGCTGTCCTTCAGTGACGGCTCGGACATTCAGTGGACGCCGGTGAAGCCCATGCCAAGGGCTCGGAACCACCCCATGCCTAGAAGACTGGGTAGCTGCTTTGACATGATGGTCAGTGGCAGGTCTTTTTTGTAGTCTCCGTAGGTGACTCGGAACGTGCCCACGCCTTCGAGGGGGACCTGGTTTCCCTGGTAGTCTAGGATGCGTAGTCTTTGCTTGGATAGCTGGTCCTTCCGGAACAACGGCAGGAGGGTCTTCAGGGTTGCCCACGACATTATGGAGAGAGCTGATCCGGTGTCGATCTCCATCGAGCATGGCTTGATGTTGATTTCGACCACCGTGCTGACTTTGTCCTCGATCGCCGTGCTGGCCTGGTCTATGTGTATGCTGCGGCCATCTTGCGGTTCAAATTCGCGCCGTTTCTTCGCGCCACCTTCTCTCATTGGATGCTTCTGACGCGTTGATTCTGGTTGGCTACGGCGCTCACGTGGTTGGTGTTTTCTGGGCAGAATGGCTCTACAGACTCGCACCAAGTGCCCTTTTTTCTCGCAACGCCTGCAAATAGCCTCTCTGTATTGGCAGGACAGTCTATCATGGTGCCCGCCACAGCTGGGGCAGTTTCGCTGAGGGCTGCCTGCGTCTTTTCTGTGGTGCTCTGTTCGGAAGACGTCCTCATCAGACTCAGACTCCGAGCTGGATCCAGCATCTTCCCTGTGCACTGGTGTGGACTTGGGGCTGTCTTTGCTGGTCAGCAGACGCTGCAGCGTTTCTGCGGCTTTTGTTGAAGCTTCATGAGCCCTGGCCTCGTCTAGGGCTCCAGCAAGCGTTAAGTCAGGCTTGGCGAGCAAACGCCTTTGTAGCCTTATATCTCGAACCCCACAGATTAGTTGCTCAAGCAACGCATCGTCCAAGTCCCTATAGTCACAGTGGGTTGTGGCTTTTCGCAGGCTCGCCATGTATGCGCTGACCAGTTCTCCCTCTCGTTGTACGCGCTGTCTGAGTTGGTATCGTTGCACGAACTTGGAGGGCACGGGAGTGTAGTGAGCCCGGAGAGTTGCCATCAGGGTGTTCCAGGAAACGGTCTGGAACGGCGTTGGCTCACAAAGTGACTCTGCCATCTCGAACACGTCCGGTCCGCAGTGGCTTAGGAAGAGGGCTCTCTTCCGATTAGCGGAGAGCCCTTGCATGTTGCTGGCTTCGAGCGAGCATTCAAACCTCGTTAGGTATGAGACCCATTTTTCGCGGGTCGGATCAAAAGGCTTGGGCGGAACGTAGGCAGACATGTTCGGTATGCCTCCTGTGGTTCGCCTCGTCGCCTAGCTGAAGCTCATGGTCTCACTGGTTCACCTGTTGTGGCCTCAATCCCACCTTCGTCGCCAATGAAGTGGTTCGGGAATAACGAGAGGCACAAGCAGGCTAGGAATTTGTCTTGGTGCTTACGCTCTCGGTGTACATAAAAGAAAAGATACATTCATCAAGAATCATAAGGTACAACACTCAATGATAATCATAGGGAAACAGTCAATATAAATCTTAAGGATACCAGCACGGTTGTTAAGTGAGTTTTGCCCCACTTTGCAACCTTTCCTGCCACAGTTTTAAGTGAATCACTGCAATTGTTGAGTTAGTAGCACAGTTGTTAAGTGAATTTGGCTTCCCCATTGACTTTGCTTGTCAGAAGATCACAAAAGGGGATCACATGATCCTGTATACTGCAACATCATAAATACACACCAGTTGCCAAGCAACTGAATTTTGATCACACAACAACAGGGCTGTGCAACAGTTGTAAGTGTGAAAAACAGTCATAAGTCATATTTTTCAGTGATGTTGTAATTTCGAACAGTCACTAAACAAACTGTTATAAGTTGAGGACTACCTGTATATTTTTTTGACAATGGATGTTCCATTTAAATAATGGCAAAAAGACATATCTAAATTTATGCGGCAAATTAAAAAAAAATCCATAAATTAAATCTGAAATGATAAAGATGCACAGGAAAGAGGATGATTGTGTTTACCAGATTTTAAATTCTATTTCATTGCTTGTTGTTTCGTCTGGATGAAAGAATGGATATTACTGAAAAATAAGAAACAACCTGAGCTTTAGATGACGTTAGTATTTATGGTATGATAAAATTATGGCATGATAAAGACAATATAGAATAGACATAAACCCAGGTTATTGTCAGATGCAAGAAGTCAGGAATCAGGAGAGATGTCAAAAGTACTACAAATTTTTCATGCTACCTGTACACAAGAATCTGAACTGGTAACAGTCAAGGCAAGTTGGTCTTGATAAAAGTCAAAAGATTTCAAGGGATTTAGGTCTCTTATGGAAGTGTAGAGACTCCAAACTGATGATGCATTTAACCCCACCCTCAGGCTAAGTCATCTCCTACATTTATGTCCAGAAAACCTTTACGAATGTTAGCTCAAGAAGCATATCATAGAAGAGAATTGATAAAGAGATAAAGATAAAGATAAATGGTTGACATGCCAGGCCTTACTGAAAAATATCCAGGGGAATTTCAGATCAAGACAAAAGAACAATTATGAGCAGAAGGCAGCGGTGGGCTGCTGCTGGTTCAGACTGGTTCTAGCGAACCAGTAGTTTGGACCATCAGCTGGCCCCGCCCACCGGCACCCGCCCTATCCTGTCCTATATTTCCTTCTTTCTGGTTCAGCTGATTCACATGGCACAGCTAATTTCCACGCCTCCGCTGTTCTACTGATCGGGGCTGCCTTAGAAGGTAAGCAGCTGAGCTTCAAATTCTTGTATTTTGAATGCTGTGTGCAAGCATGTTAGGTGCGCGGGCACGCAAAGTGTGTGTGCACGCAAAGTGCGCATGCACGCGTAAAGCACGTGCTCACAGAACCAGTTGTTAAACTGGTTGCAGCCCACCACTGGCAGAAGGGTACCGTCATCAATGGTTTTCCAGTTTACAACTATCTGAAAGATTTAAGATGGACAAAAAGAGTAAGTCAGAATTTGAAATACAATTGTGTACTGATGATAAATACATAATTATTATATGTTCACATTTGAGACAAAGAACAGATCAAAGAATGTATGGTAAACTGAGCTAAAAATATTATTTATAATATACAGATAGATCAATAGGAACTATGTAGTTAAAAGAATTGAAATTTACATTCTCTTATTCTCAAAGAGAATTTTTATCAAATGTAATATCAGTACATGATACCAGAGAAATTACCTAGAATAAATAAAGGCATTTCAAACATATGTTGAAAAAATAAACAACATGAAGGGACATTTTTTCATGCTTGTAAAAAAAAAAAGCTTTAAAATGGATTTAAATACACATTTTTATACAGAGGATTTTAACATTAACTTTCTATTGAATCTAGAACTTTTCCTTTTAGGATTAATGGACACCCAAGTTAGAAAAAAACTATGGAAGATTATCATGGTGAGATTACTATATGCACAGAGATGGAAAGATTTGACATTGCCCTCTATGGAGGAATAGCTGGCAGAGTTGACGGA
The DNA here is from genome assembly GCA_022577455.1 of Arizona elegans. Lineage (NCBI taxonomy): Eukaryota > Metazoa > Chordata > Lepidosauria > Squamata > Colubridae > Arizona > Arizona elegans. The sequence goes on from JAKOOJ010000001.1 coordinate 113,918,934, forward strand.
TTTGGCTGATATGGAATAAATTGACCATTTTGATTAGAGAAAAAAATATCGTCTTGGTGAGAGAAAGCCTTTTATGGACTTTTTGAGTAAAAATGTAAAGAAGGAACTTGTGACTAAGTTTTGGTAATTAGATAGGGTAGAATATAAAAGGAAGCATAATATGATGTTACTTTAGAGCAGGAGTGTCAAAGTGGTGGCCCATGGGCCGTATGCGTCACAGGCCAAGCCCACCCCAGCTCCGCGAAGGGGAAAAACCTGATACATTATATGACAGCAATGTGACGGCTCGAGTTTGACACCCATGCTTTAGAGGGAGAGGTTAACTATACATTTGTACTTATAACTGTTGTAAGGAATATCAGAAACCACTTCTTTTTTCTTTCTTGGCTTAGAGTCCGTCCGTGGCTAATTTGTTTGATGATGGCAATAGGAAATAATGGGATTGCCATTGCTAAGAGATGCAGGCACTCTAGCATTGCCTAGAGATGGAAGTTCCGATCCCAGTTGTGGTGATAAGTGTAGGACCACTTCTATGGCATTGCATGCACTTTTTGTGTGTCATACACAAATGTTACTAAAAGGGCTTAGCTTGTGTAAGGGCAAAAATCACTTATGCAATGTGGCTTTGGCTGGATGATTGATTAGATAGATAATACATTAGATAGATAGATAGATAGATAGATAGATAGATAGATAGATAGATAGATAGATAGATACTGTAAGATAGATAGATAGATAGATAGATAGATATAGAGAGATGGATGGATGGATGGATGGATGGATGGATGGATGGATGGATATGTATGTATGTATGTATATATGTGTGTATGTGTGTGTGTATGTGTGTTTATATACTCTCTCTATATATATATATATACAGAGAGAGAGAGAGATGGAGATATAGACAGGTGGGTGGGTGGATAGATAGATAGATAGATAAAGAGAGAGAGAGAGAGGGATGGATGGATGGATATGTATGTATGTATATGTGTGTTTATATACTCTATATATATATACAGAGAGAGAGAGAGAGAGAGAGAGAGAGATGGAGATATAGACAGGTGGGTGGATAGATAGATAGATAGATAGATAGATAGATAGATAGATAGATACTGTAAGATAGATAGATAGATATAGATAGAGAGAGGGATGGATGGATGGATGGATATGTATGTATGTATATATGTGTGTATGTGTGTGTGTATGTGTATGTGTGTTTATATACTCTATATATATACTGAGAGAGAGAGAGAGAGAGAGAGAGAGAGAGAGAGAGAGAGAGAGAGAGAGAGAGAGAGAGAGAGATGGAGATATAGACAGGTGGGTGGATAGATAGATAGATAGATAGATAGATAGATAGATAGATAGATAGATAGATAGACGATAGATGACAGACAGACAAATGATAGATAGATAGATCTTTGCCATATAGCAAATTGTTGCTTACTGATTGTAGAGATTTCTTTCCTCCCTGATGTGCAATGATCCTAGCATTTTTTTTTGTAAGTAGTGAAAACAAAAGACCAAAATATCCACCCAACCCCCTAGTGAATTTGCCATTTGTACTAGCTCTTATTTCCAAGGTCTTGCTTGACATTCCAGCTGCTGATAAATGATAACTGCCGCTAACTTCGGAAGTAAGTGCCAGTAGAAAGAATGGAGATGGTCAATTAGCCCTTTCTGTTCTCTCATCATTTGCTGAGTGCTTTACAGCCTGTATTTAAATAACTAAAGACTGTCTCTGCTGATATATTGGGGTAGGATCATTTATCTTATGGGGATTTTTTTTCCAAAAAGCTTTAAAACATGTTCTAAAAATATTTTCAATTTTTCTGCAAGTTGGCTGGTCAATAGCATGGTCTGTCACCTCATCCACTGGAGTAAAATTGAGCAAGGGGCTCAAACTGAATACAGGTAGTCCTTGACTTACGACCACAATAGAGCCCAAAATTTCTCTTGTTAAGTGAGACATTTCTTAAGTGAGTTTTGCCCCATTTTACGACCTCCTTTGCCTCAGCCGTTAAATGAATTACTGCGGTTGATAAATTGGTAACCCGGTTGTTGAGTGCATCTGGTTTCTTCATTGACTTGGCTGGTTCAGAAGGTCGCGAAAGGGAATCACATGACCTTGGGACACAGCGACGGTCATAAATATGAAACAGTTGACAAGCATCTGAATCTTGATCACACGATCATGGGGATGCTGCATAGGTCATCACTGTGAAAAACGGTCATATGGCACTTTTTTCAGTGCCTTTGTAACTTTGAACGGCCATTAAACAAACTGATATAAATCAAGGAGTACCTGTACCCATTATTTCTTACAGTCAGGAAGCTCAGAATGTTTTGATTGTTGTTCCAGGGAGGCTAAGAACACTCAAGGCATTTCTAGTATTGGTCCATCCAGGTAAGTGAACGCAGAATAAATTGGATGGCCCAGGAAACAAGCAAGTTGAAAGAACAAGGTAATGGAGGAAAACGCTTTTTACTATTTGATGTATATGCTACATATGGGCAATTTTTGCAGGACTAAGATATAGGATGGGCACTGGGCAGGCATGCTATGTTTTTTTCCCTAGCAGGTAAGGCTCGTGAAAGGGAGAGCAATGAACACACAAGCCGATATGAGGATCATGCTTTTGAAGAGGTGTGAAAAGCAGTACTTCACAACCCCAGTGGCCACAAGTCCACTTTGACATAGCCCAGTGGTGAAATCCAAATTTTTACTACCGGTTCGGTGGGTGTGGCTTGGTGGGTATGGCAGGGGAAGGATACTGCAAAATCTCCATTCCCACCCCACTCCAGGGGAAGGATACTGCAAAATCCCCATTCCCTCCCCACTCCTGGGGGAAGATATTGCAACATCTCCATTCCCACCCCACTCTGGGACCAGCCAAAGGGGGTAGTTGCCGGTTCTCTGAACTACTCAAAATTTCCGCTACCGGTTCTCTGAACTGCTCAAAATTTCTGCTACTGGGGGCTTCTGGTTTGACTTCCGTCACCACCAGACGGTCCTTTGAGACCGCCAGCCCCGTAGCTCGTAAAGAGCTGCCTTTACATTTGAAAGGCGGCTCGAAAAACTCCATTTCCATAAGGAAATGTGAGATAGAGCAGGCAAGGGCAGGTAGAGCCCTCTGCGAAGTCCCCAGAGTTTTTTCTTTACTCTTGGGGACGAAGCAGGATGAGGCTCCCTATTTCCCTCGCCGCTGCTCCAGGCTTCGGGAGACCTCTGCTTCTTGCAGAGCCAGGCAACGAGATCAAGCCTTTCAATGAAAGCAACAGATTGCTTAATTAAAGAGGATGAGATCTGGACTTGGGACCCTAAATTGCAAGTATTTTTAATGATTTTATAAGCGTTTCTAAGCGAAGGAAAAAAAAAAGCTTAAAATGGCGACCGCTGAGGCTTGAGAAGTAGCCGAAAGTGAAAGTCCTTCCATAATAAGTTACAAAGTAGCGGAGCAAACAGTGCTGGCTAGAATAGAGAAAAGAAATAATTTCTATTCTAAGTTTCTTTTTTTTCTTGGAGATCTGATATTGATCTTGTTGGAGAGAAGTCCTCTTTCTTCAAAAAGAGTTTGTCTGTGTGGCAGGATGGCGTTAAAATTAACAAAGCCAGACAAACAAGCAGCGGGGGGGGGTTTCCTCCATTTACAATTGTGTGAGCAAGTTTCGAGTTCACAGACTCAGAAGGATGGTTTTAATTTAAAAGAATTTGTTTTGAAGGAAATGGCAAAACAAGACGAGATTGTGAACCAGAATTTTGAAAAATTTAAGCAGGAAATTAAAGAATTCATACAATTAAAGTATGATAACTTACAAAGAAAGATTGTAACAGTGACTAATGCTTTTTCAGAAATTGTTATTAAGATGGATACAAATATCAAGTTATTAGAGTCTAAAATGGAGGAAGTTGATGATAAGATTTATAATTTGAACAATAAAATACAAAGAATGGAAAATGATTTGATAAATATTCAAGACAATAGTTCTGAAGTAAAGTCTAAAAAGGAAGCTGATCACGAGACTTACAATACAGAAAATATAAAACAAGGGATTGAAAGAGAAGTTACAATGATGCAATACAGGCTCACAGAATTTGCGGTTAGAATGAGAGGGTTACAGGAAAACAATAGAGATGATTTAAGAAAAATATCTGCTGAAGTTCTGGCTGGGATTTTAAAGATTCATCCAGAGGAGGTATCTTGTAAGATCGACAAGGCCTATAGAGTAAATTCTTGGATTGCAAAGCAAAGGCAATTGCCTAGAGATGTGGTGATTTACTTTACAGATAAAGAAATAAGAAATGATATTGTGCAAAAATCTTTTAATTCTACTCTACAATTGTATGGAAGAAAGATCTGGATATATGAAGAGTTGCCGCCGAAGATTCTAAAAGATAGAAAGAAATTTGGATTTTTGGTGACTGAGCTTAAGAAACAAAATATTTCATTCAGGTGGGACGTTCCAGTTGGTATAATATTGAGATATCAAGGAGAAAGATATCAGCTAAATACTGTTGAAAAAGCGGAAGAATTTTACTACAAGGTTTTCCAAAAGCAAAATCAACAAGAGATAGAAATTCAAGATAAACAAAAGGAGGTGGAAGTGATAGAAAAACAACACGTTACAGAGGTTCCTGTAGATGAGCCGCTTCTGGATTCTCCTTCAGAGGTCTCAGCTGGACTATTTATAAATACAAGAGAGGCGGCTCTGGATTCTAAAGTGATGACTTATCAAGTTACCAGCATGGAAATCAATCAGCTGATATAAAACTCATAGAACCAGAATGGAGATTTAAGCCACAAAAGCAAAACCAGCAAGATCAAGTTATAGATCAGCATGAAAACCAAACAGTTGATATACAATTTATAGGGAAATCAGGATGGAGATCTAACCCACAAAAAGTCAAGAAAAGAAGAAGCAGATCACACAAAAACAAAAACTTTTAAACCAAACAACAGTGTAATGCCAGTTATTTAAGAGATGATTGAATACATGAAAAGATAGTTGAGGCGAAGTATTGGTTTATATTATCTGAGGAGAGTGACAGATTTCTGCAGTGCTGTATTTTTGGGGTGTGAAAAGGGCCTTAAACTGAAATGATTGGATCTATCTTTTTTTTTGGACTCTTTGATAAATATACTATGCTTATGCTGAGCTACAAGGCGAGAGAGTTATGGAATTGGGGCACACAGATGATCTGGCTGTTACCCTATTACGGTGGTTGGAATTAATAATTTGGATAAAAGACACCTCTACAGACACTATATGGAATACAAATATAAAGTCACTCGGGTGGTTGTTTTTTTTTTTTATGAAGATATTTGTTATTGATGGGGGCAGATGGTAATTGAAGATACTGAACATACTGTTGGAACTAGGATGTGATGTTACCCTAACATGGGTGATGGTGTTTACAATCCAGCTGAAAGACATTACAGAAGATATTATATGGATTACAATCTTAAAGTTTTTTTTTAAGAGGATTTTATTTACATAAGGGAATATTTTTTAGTGGTGTGGGCAGAAGAATAAAGATATTACGAATTATTAAGTATGGTAGTCTTGTAGGAAAGTGGGTGGAGACAGGTTAGTTTATTGATTGTTTAGTTTAAGAAAAGGGATATTATGTTTAGATATGAATATATGTAAAAGATTTGAGTTAAGAGATATAACGTTGGTGGTGAAGGAAATGGGTAGACTATGAATTGAATAAATGTTAAATTAGGATTTATTATATAGTTTTATAGCGGAAGGTTGCTTTGAAATGTTATATTAATATACATAAAATATTTGATTTAAGAGATATATGTATGGGGGGGTAGAAAAAGGGTAGATTATGAGCAGAAATCGCTAAACTGGGAGATATAATATTATTATGCTAAATTAGGAGTTATTATATAATGTTATAGTAGAATGTCATTTTGAAATGTATAGTATAAGGGGGATATGATAATATTATTAAAAAGAAAGGGTCAGCATATGGGGATGGAGTAAGGGGATGGTAAAGTATTATATAATCTGTTATGAATTTGGGTTTTATTATGAAGAAGCCATGGGGGGGAGGGGGAGGGGGGGTTAGGGAGGAGGGGGGAAAAAAAGGGGGAAAATTTTGTATTTGAAAAACTTTTTCAATAAAAAAAAAATTCTGCTACTGGTTCTTCGAACTGTTCAAAATTTTTGCTACTGGTTCTTCAAACTACTCAAAATTTCCGCTACCGGTTCTCTGAACTGCTCAAAATTTCTGCTACTGGTTCTTCGAACTACTCAAAATTTCCGCTACCAGTTCTCTGAACTGCTCAAAATTTCTGCTACTGGTTCTTTGAACTACTCAAAATTTCCGCTACCGGTTCTCTGAACTGCTCAAAATTTCTGCTACTGGTTCTTCGAACTGCTCAAAATTTCCGCTACCAGTTCTCCAGAACCTGTCAGAACCTGCTGGATTTCACCCCTGATGTAGCCCCATAACTCAGAAGATTAAAGGTGCTCTGGCTGAAATGCTCTTCCAGTACTTGAGGGACTATCACAAAGAAGAGGGGAATTGACCTATAGGACACCAGAAGGCAGGACAAGAAGTATTCTGTGGAAGCTTGTCAAAAACGACCCAACCTGTAAGTAAGGAGAAATTTTCTGACAGTGAGAGCAAATAATCAATGGAACAGCTTTCCTCCTGGGCTTATGGGTGCTCCATCACTGGAGGTTTTCAAGAATAGACTGAACAATCATTTCACTGCGGTTGTATAGGGCTCCCCGGGGCTGGATTAGAAGATTTCTGAGGTCCATTCCAGCCTTTGATTCTATGATGTTCTGAATCCCTCCAGTTGAAGTACTGAAGCTGGCAGCTTGGTTTCTGTTAACTACTTTGCTTTGTCAGAAATGCCAATGGAATTATCTGATGTGCATGTGTACACGCAGACCGGATGATCATCAAAAGACCAATGAAGCCTGAGCTATGATGAGGCTTTGCTAGCCTGAGCCTACAATAACGACAGAACTGCTTCCCCCAGAGAGCTTAGAGGATTCTTTAGTCATGGCTTTTACTGAAGCAAAGTGCCCCTTGAAGCGTCCCCACATCCCTGGGAACCATCCTACCGCTGTTACATCTTTTTGGTTTGGTTTTTGTTTACTATACATGAGTAGAACATTTCATCTCTGATTAAGGGCAGTTTGCTTTGATATATAAGCAGTGAGATTTCAGGAGGCCCTAAAGGCTGCCAAAATGTTTGGGAAAAGTTGTTGTGTTCATAAGACACAGTCTAACCCAAGATTAGACTGTGCTGGTCAAAGAGTATAAAAAGAATGGATGTCAGTCAATCAGAATAGAACTGGAAGGGACCTTGGAGGTCTTCTAGTCCAGGGGTCTGCAACCTTAAACACTCAAAGAGCCATTTGGAGCTGTTTCCCACAAAAAAGAAAACACTGGGAGCCACAAAACCCTTCCCGTGCCTGACTATTTCTTGGGTGGCTACAAAACTAGCATATGTAGTTGAATTAAACATTCTGTTTTCTTCTGAAACTTCTCTTTTCTTGGATTTATCCATGGTTGGCCTACTGGGGGTTAAAAAGCTCAATAAATCGCATGCCGGCGGGTGTCACACATTGGCGGTTGTGACACATATTTTGAGTGACAGGGAGCCGCAGCAAAGAGGGTGAAAGAGCCACATGCGGCTCCAGAGCCGCAGATTGCTGACCCCCGTTCTAGTCCAACCCCCTGCTCAAGGAGTCGTTCCTACACCATTTCAGATAGGTGGTTGTCCATTTTTTTCTTAAAAACCTCCCGTGATGAAGCATCTACTACAACTTCTGAAGGCAAGCTGTTCCACTGGTTAATTCTTTTGGGTATCCCACAGTTTGACATACAATTCTAGGTGCTCCATGGTTCACTCATGGAACACCATTACTGCGTGAGCTGTGCTGGCACCCAGTTGTATTCTGGGTGCAATTCAAGATTAGCGTTAAAGCTCTTCATGGCACAGGGCCAATTTATTTGTGGAATCACCTTTCTCTGAGGCTATTTCTTGTTACCTATGCTCCCAGATTGCCTTATGGTCATTCACATACTCACAGCCTGTTGATGTACACAGATCTTTAAGCTTCTCTTATTTTCTACCTGAGTTTTCCAGATAGGTGCAGTCAGAGCAGACTTGATCAGACTAGTCTCAAACTGCCTGTCCCAAAGGCACTTTTTCAAAAGGCAACTGGACGTCCTTTGTTTTTGCTAGAAGACACTTTGCTTTTCATTCAAAAAGCTTCTTCAGTGCTGAATGATTATAGAAAAGATTTGAAAAGCACTGAAGAAGCTTCTTGGATGAGAAGTGAAATGACTTCAAGCAAAAACAACAAAAACAAAAGAAGTCCGGTTGCCTTTTGAAAAAGCATCTTTGGGACAACCATAACTTGGATGACTGAGAATCTCCATAGACATCTCTCAAACTGCCTGTTTTACTAGGTTATATACAGTAATCATTCTCCAGGTCCCCTCCTTTAATGTTGCTATCTGATGGGACCTCAGAGGCCTGGCCTTCTTGACGGTGGCTTCAGCCCTTGGTATAGCCTCCCACCTGAGAGCCAATTTATCCCTACCCTTTTAGCCTTCTGAAATGGCATGAAAACCTAGTTCTTTCCCCAAGTATTGGCCTAGGATAGGGATTGTGTTGGGAGGCTGTTTGATTTAGCGCCTGGGGGAAGGACACCTCTCTTTTTACCTTTGTTTTTATGGAGTATTGTGAACCATATAGATTCATTATATGGGATAGGCAGCCATATAAGTCTTGTAAAAAAAATAAAAGATGGGTTCAGATCTGCATGGGTAATGAATCGAAATCCCACACATCTGTCTGCCACCAGTGTTTTGAGTTTTGTTCTGCCATTGCAGTAAGAGGAATTGGGGATCTAGCAACTAAAATAAAATAAAAACAAAGCAGAATTCTCAGAGGCATCATAACCTGTTCAGTGGCTTTCTCAATTTGCTTTTGGAGCACATTTGAAGCCAGTGTGGTAATATCCTTCATCCTGCTTGCTTTGCACCTTTGACTTTCTCAGGCAATTAATGAGATTTAGTTCTGCTTATGTTTCTGGAATGCTAGGGTGAAAGAGCTCCATCCATCATGAGAATTGTGAGAGATACCAGAACATTTTCTAAATATGTAGATGGAATACTTTAGGGAATGGATAGACAACCTTTGCAGCTGGATATTAGGGGCCCATGTTTGTATGCCTTTATCGCAAAGCAATTGATACATCAATCTCCTATATAGGGACATAGATTTGATGTAAGACAAGAAGTAACGGATGGAAGCTTAATAAAAAGAGATCCAACCTAGAATTTAGGAAAAATATCCTGACAGTGAGAACAGTTATCACTGGAATGACTTGCTTTCAGAAGTTGTGGATGCTCCATCACTGGAGGTTTTTAAGAAGAGATTGGACAACCATTTTATCTAAAATGGTATAGGGCCGTGATGGCGAACCTATGGCACGCATGCCTCTCTGTGGGCACGCAAGCTGTCGCCCCAGTTTAGCTCCGCCCCACATACATGTATGCCTCCCACTGGCCAGCTGGTCATTGGGTCGCGGGGCGGGGCGCATATGGGGGGTGCATGCACATGGGGGGAGGTGTATGCATGGGGCTGGGGTGCATGGAATGAGACAACTTGCCACAGCCAACTCACCACAGCCAACTTGCTGCAGGACAACTTGCTATGGCCTACTCACCTTACACACGGTCACTCATGCCCTCGTCACTTCCCGCCTGGACTATTGTAATGCTCTCTACATGGGAGTTCCCCTTGAGGAGCACCCGGAGGCTCCAACTGCAGAGTGCGGCTGCGCAGGTAGTAATGGGAGCGACATGGCGTTCCCATGTAACACCTCTCCTGAGCGAGCTGCACTGGCTCCCAGTGGTCTTCCGGATGCGCTTCAAGGTTTTGATTACCACCTTTAGAGTGCTCCATGGCTTAGGACCTGGTTACCTACGGGACCGCCTACTACCACCAATAGCCTCCCACCAGCCGGTACGCTCTCATAGAGTGGGGCTCCTCTGGGTGCCGTCAGCCAAACAATGTTGACTGGGGGCCCCTAGGGGGAGAGCCTTCTCTGTGGGAGCACCTACTATTTGGAATGAGCTCCCCCCGGAGATATGGAGGATCTTGGATCTGCACACCTTCCGCCGCACTTTGAAGACCTTTTTATTCCACCAGGCGGGCCTGGCCTAATCTTTTCCCTCTTTTCTTTTTAATATGCAAATTTTAATCTTTTTTTAAATGATTGGGGTGTTTTAATTTGTCTGGGCCAAATTGTTTAATTCGATTTTATCCTGTTTTTAAATTTTGTATTTATGTATTTTACTGTTTGGCTGTTCACCGCCCTGAGTCCTTCGGGAGGAGGGCAGTATACAAATCAGATAAAGATAAGAAAGATAAAGATTTTAATTTTTGCCATTCACTGTTTATTCTTTTGCATCCTTTCTTTGACGATTCTATTCCACTATTTCTTTAATATTAGTGTAATTCTTGTCTTGCAGTCAGCTGTCCTATGGTGAGTTGGCTGTGATCAATTATCCTGCAGCAAGTTGGCTGTGGTTAGTTGGCCATGGCCAGTTTGCCATGGTGAATTGTCACAGACCCACCCACTCCCAACAAATTGCTCATTCCTCACATCCAGATTGTCTTTTCTCACCTCTGCTTTCCACCTCCTCTCCCAAGGACCACTTTGCAAACTACCCTGTTCCCCCGAAAATAAGACATCCCCTGATAATAAGCCCAATTGGGCTTTTGAGCACATGCGCTAAAATAAGCCCCCCTGAAAATAAGCCCTCCCCAAAAATATTTAAACGCATGCACAGCCGGTCCCCACCATTTCCTCTGGTTTCCTCCATGTGCCCCAAAATAATGAGACCTCCCTGAAAATAAGGCCAAGCGCTTATTTTGGGGTTCAAAAAAAATATAAGATAGGGTCTTATTTTCAGGGAAACACGGTAGAGAGGGGAATCACACTTTGCAACTGTCAACACCCTTACCCTTGATATTTAGACTCCTCAACAGTGGTGGGTTGCCCCCGGTTCACACCGATTCTATAGAACCGGTAGTAAAACTGGCAGGACGCTCCGCCCACCCACCCCAACAACATCAAAATGCTTCTGCGCATGCGCAGAAGAGCACGCCCATGGCCCCGTTGCAAACCGGTAGTAAAGGTAAGTAGAACCCACCCCTGCTCCTCGAGCTCTCCTGAACTTTTGGCACCCTGATGCCAAAGCTTCCACTATCCCATTTTTGCCTCTCCCTGCCTCCTTCCCCATCTTTATTGGTGCATCCTGCTGCCCGGGCCAGCCCAGCCCTGGATCTCCTGTGTCTGTCCCAAGACAGATTTCCCAAACTGCTTTGCCTGCAGAAAGACAGGTACAGACTGGCCAGCAGAGCACCAGCAGGCAATGCCATTCTTTCTCCTCCCCCAAGGCCCCTTCCTCAGTTCATGCTCTGCATGCCTCTGGGCCATCCCAGGATTAAAGATTGAAGGATTGGGAGATCAGTTGAGGGAAATTTGTGGCCTTTGTGGATTGTGGTTTTTTGGGTTACTTTTATGGTCTTGTTGGACTATAGCAGTGATGGCTAACCTTTTCCTGACCAAGTGCCCAAAGCGCGCTCCTGAACCCCCAAAATGCAATGTGCACGCGGGCCCCGCATATGCGCCCTGTGCATGCACATGTGCTCTACTCCCTGTGAATGCACATGCAGCCCTGCACATGTGCCCTGCCCCCGTGCATGCGCCCCGCCCCCATGCATATGCGACAGAGGGCCGAAAACCAGCTGGCCAGCTGGAGGCACACGTGCATGTGCATACGAACTGAAGTGGGGCAATGGCTCATGTGCATCAGAGAGGGCGCTGCGTGTCACCTCTGGCACACATGCCATAGGTTTGCCATCATGGGACTATAGGATTATATAAAAAAATCCAGGGCCTCTGACAACACTGGCTACATGCCCCCCCCTCAGACGGGTCTATGACAATTCGCCACGGCCAACTCACCATGGCCAACTTGCCACAGCCAACTTGTCTTGGCCAACTCAGTGCGGGGCATGTCGCCACAGCTTAACTCACCGCAGGACAACTTGCTGCAGGACAAGAGTTACACTAATATCAAAAATAGTAATAATAGTGGAATAGAATAATTAAAGAAACGATGCAAAAGGAGGGACAGAATGAAATATGAATGACAAAAATTAAAATATTTTTTAAAATTTATTTTAAATCATTAAATAGAATTGTTAAATAGTCTCACGGTGAGTTGTCCCACGGCGAGTTGGCCGTGGTGAGTTGCCCTGCAGTGATTTGGCCGTGGTGATTTGGCCATCGCAAGTTGACCATGGCGAGTTGGCCACAGAGAATTGGCTGTGACAAGTTGTCCCATTCCACCCTCGGACTCCCTACTTCTGTGCAAGAATGCAATTCAGTTTCATGGCTCCTAGTTGGGAGAGCAGTGAGATGGCTTTGAAGGGGAAGAGCAAAGCCTGGTGTGGGCAAACTTTAGTAGGGTTCGGTCTGCAATTCTACCTGCCTGCCATGCCGATGCCCCATCTGGTATGCCTGGTTGAGAACAGTAGGGAAGGTATGGATTTGCAGAACGTCAGATCCGGACTGCATTGCTTGTTTCTTAACAATTGGCTCTAAAAGCAGATTTCTAACATCTTGCTGCTGGCAGGAATGGAAGATAATACCTCCTGATTACTTCTCCGAAAGCAAAACCTTCTACACGATATCCCCATTATGATCAGCATGCATAAAAGAAATGCCATGGTGAAAAGTTGTTAGGTATAATAACAGTTTAAATCTTCTGTCTGAAAGTGGCCCATTTGTGCAGTCTTGGGACAAAAGGAAAGAGGGGTGGGGGAGAGAAAGATGCAATCAAGCCCTCACTTTTGCTTTAAGCTAGAGAAGTCAAGACGTTAAATTAGCATAATTTTAGTGACCAGAAATGCATACAAAAGCGAGACCAATTTTCTTCCCAGGCCAGTCTCTTGGCTTTTCTAACAAACCTGGTCTTTTTCCAACTTAACCAACTTTTGTTACTTATTTATTTTTTTTATGGCCAAAATTACACAGCTCTAAAAATAGGGCTTAGATTATAATGACAGTTTTTGTGTTTAACTGAGGAACATCACACATGTTTCCATTCTTTTGTAGTTTTTGCTAATTACTTGGGCTTTTCTTTGAAAAGGAAAGAGGGAATTAGTCAACCAGGAATGAAGCAGTGGTGCCCTAGGTTAATTGCCAATTTTAGATTTGGTCCCTGACCTTTCTTCCAATGTGCCTTTTTCGATTGTCTGATTTTGACTCTCATAATTTCTCATTGCTTTTATGCACGTGACTTGTATAATATCAACGTTATCCTAACTGAGTATCTAGTTACAGTAAAATGATCTGATTCAATGGAATCAACATTTGTTATCTGGTGTTGGGTTCTTTGGCAGCTGTCTAAAATCAACATCATTTTTTTTTCCTAATTGCCATTTCACAGAGTTTTCTTGATCAAGTTTTGTTGAGAGGAATGGAATGGCATACAAGAATTCTAAGCCAATGGTGAAATCCAAAGTTTTTTACTACCGGTTCTGTGGGAATGGCTTGGTGGGCGTGGTGTGGCTTGGTGGGCGTGGCAGGGGAATGATATTGCAAAATCCCCATTCCTTCCCCACTCCTGGGGGAAGGATATTGCAAAATCTCCATTCCCACCCCACTCTGGGGCCAGCCAGAGGTAGTATTTGCCAGTTTTCTAAATTGCTCAAAATATCCGCTACTGGTTCTCCAGAATCTGTCAGAACCTGCTGGATTTCACCCCTGTTCTAAACTATTTTCAGGATAGAAGCAATAAAATTCTTTGTCAATTAGGAATGTAGACAGGTTCTGGTGTTTTCTTTCCAGCAACTTTCCTTTAATCCAGCAAGGAGTAGAGATAGCATGGGGTCCCTGGTGCTCTCTGAATTTGGTTGTTTGCTTGTAGATACTTCAGAGCTTGCAGAGATAGGATTCTTCACTGCTAATGGTGAAGTAGCTTAACACTGCTAAGGGAATATCACTGCTAACTATTTACATAACAATCGCTAGAATATTTAATAATCTGTGAACCGACTCTTACATATAATAGGAGCTAAGTATTTTCTTAGCTACTTTCACACTTTGCTATGCAAATAGATCTGTGAATCTGAAAAATTATTAATCAGTGCAAATTTATTTGGGGTGTTAATAATTCCAAACATTTGACTTCAAGAAATAATGCTGACAAGAACTTGGCGATATTTCCTGATAGTTGACTCAGCACAACTTGACTAGACTCTTAACCTCAAACTCAATTGAGAGCTATTGAATGGTTGATGCAGCATAGCTAGATAAGAATCTTTATTGCATACTAGCATGTAGCCACTTGAAACAGTTCATTATTCTCTAGGAACATGAAGTTGCATTCCCTTTTTATTATTTCTTATTTATTTATTTCTTATATTCAATTCCTATGCTTCTTTCTTCTGCTCTTTCAATGCTTAATTTTTAAAATTATTTTGCTTTCATATACAAAAAGAGAGGACAAGAAAAAAAAGATGTAAAAAACCCCCCAAAACTGTAACAATCATAAAACAATAACAAATATACATGTATTGTTTATATTTCATAGAGAAAATCTATCAGTCCAACCTATCAACCCAATTTTTGAATATAGCATGTAACCTTGATCACACTTTTCATGAATGTGGATAGTGAACCAATTCATAAACAGAAATGAACATATACTGAACTGTCTAATTCCACATTTGGAATAGTGGTTATGATGAGCCGTGGTGGCATAGTGGTTAGAATGCAGTACTGCAGGGCTAACTCACTGCTCACTGTCTGGAGTTCAATCCTGAGCAGCTCAAGGTTGACTCAGCCTTCCATCCTTCTGAGGTCGGTAAAATGAGAACCCAGATCAGGGGAGGGTTCTACTTATCTTTACTACCGTTTCACAACAGGATCGTGTGCGCGCCAAGCTTCTGCACACGGATAGAAGCTTCTGCGCATGTGCAGATCGCCTATGATGACATCTGGGGTGGTGGGCGGAGCCTCCCACCGGTTTTACTACTGGGTTCTTGAGAACTGGTCTGAATCGGGGGCAACCCGCCACTGATCCAGATTGTTGGGGGCAATATGCTGACTCTGTAAACTGCTTAGAGAGGGCTGTAAAGCACTGTGAAGCAGTATATAAGTCTAAGTGCTTATTGGCATCTTTCAGAAACCTGACACTTATTGCTATTGCTAAAGGCACGGGGATGAAAAAGTGGGAGACTGGGAATTCTAGTCTTACCTTAGGCAAGAAGATAGGTAGGTGACTTGCAGCCCTACGAAGCATGCAATGCCAAGTCTAAAAAGATTAACAATGTATGAACATGCCTAGGCAGTCAAAGGTACCCTCCCAATCCCAAGAAACACAATATTAAATTATGCTAAATTTACAGATATTAAAATTAGACAATCTGTGATTCACTGGATTAATCTTTCAGAGATCGCCAGATTCCTCAATGCCTTCAATGACAACAGAGCTTTTCATGTACTGCCTTCACTGGAAAAGTTGGGATATATCCAGAGATGTATCTGCGTTGAAAATAGCCCATGTTGAATTGTATGGCACAGTCAAACTTCAATATAGGAACCAGTGGTGGGTTGCTTCCGGTTCTCACCGGTTTGCAAGAACTGGTAGTAAAAAAAATTAGTAGTTCAGAGAACCGGTAATAAGATTGGCTGGCCACGGCCCCGAACCGGTTCCCAGCCCGGTCGCCACTCGGTTACCCCGCCCACCGTCATTGCCCGCATGCAGCCCTAGGATTCCGTCCTTTGCCAGCCAGGAACACTGCCACTAGTCGCTCCCGTGCACCCGGCTGCCTGCCTACCTCATCACCACTACCATGAGGAAAGGCCCCGAAGTTGTGCTGCCTGGGATCCACATGGGCTGCCGCAGGGAGAAGCCAGGTATGGTTGGGGGGACACTGCCCAGAGCTGAGCTCAAGGCTGGCAGGAGGAGGAACGTTGCCTCTTAGCCAGCTCGAACTGTATGCTGCCGCAGCCTGCCACCATCCCCTCTCCCCTGCCAGCTGCTCCTGTGCAAGAACCGCTGCTGCCAAGGGCGAGGGAGTGGTGGTGGCAAGGATGGGCTGTCCGGGGCATCCTTGTCTCCCTGCCCGAGCAGACTTCTGGCATAGCCCCAGGCCTCTGGAGGGAGGGAGGGAGGGAAGCCCTGGCATGCTGTTCCTGCCGCCGCCACCCCTTGCCCCCAGCAAGAGCGGTTCTCATGCTGCCGCTTCTCCGGCAGCACCAGGAGCAACTGCCGGGGTAGAGAGGGTGGGGCAGGCTGTGGTGGCAGGCCGTTCTCACTGGGTAACAGACAGGCTGCTCCTGGAGCAGCCAGGAGAAGGAGAAGCTGCCAGCGGGGAGGCGAGCCACCCCAGGAGGACCGGAGGAGAGCACAGCTTCTCACTCATGGAGATCCACCAGTGGGGAAGTGGTCACGGAAAGCGGTAAGAAATATGTGAGCTAGGAAGCGGTCATGCTCCCTGGCAGGAGAGGGTTGCACTTTCACTCCAGCAAAGGTTTGTGCAACCCTCTCCAGCCAGGGAGCATGACTGCTTCCTGGCCAGCGCACCTTTTACCATGCCCACTTCCCCACCAGTAGATCTCCATGAGTGAGAAGCTGCGCTCTCCTCCAGTCCTCCTGGGGCAGCTCGCCTCCCCGCTGGCAGCTTCTCCTTCTCCTGGCTGCTCCAGGAGCAGCCTGAGACTCTGCTTTCCTTGGCAAAGTGCTTCATTATTGCAGGGCAGGGGACACGGGTGGCATCGGGGGATCCATGCAGCTACTATCCCATCCCTCCTCAGCCTCGCCATGCCGCGAGGCTCCAACTCAAGGAGGAGAAGATGGAGGAAGAGGGGGGTGGGGGATGTCCAAATGGCAGCTACCTCGAGCAAGCTGCAATGCTATTACGCAGGGCTCCGAGTGGTTGAGGAAGTGGCAGAAAAAGCAGCCAGGGCTGCGCTTTCAGCAGGTAAGCAACACTATCTCAGCCACAGCCTGCACTTGCCCTCTCTCTTCAAAGTTCCTCACAGCAGAGGCAGCGTTGCTTACCCGCTGAAAGCGCAGCCCTGGCTGCTGTTTCTGCCTCTTCTCCAACCACTCGGAGCCCTGCATAATAGCGCTGCAGCTTGCTCGAGGTAGCTGCTGTTTAGACTTCCCCTACCCCCCTCTTCCTCCGTCGTCTTCTCCACCTTGAGTTGGAGCCTTGCGACATGGCGGAGGCTGAGGAGGGGTGGGATAGTAGCTGCACGGATCCCCTGGTGCCGCCCGTGTCTGCTGCTCTGCAATAATGAAGCGCTTTGCCAAGGAAAGCAGAGTCTCTTGGCCTGGCAGGAGGTGAGATCTGGCATCACAGGCATGGGAGACTGTGACAGCCGGGCAAGCCCATTCTCTCTTGGCTGCTTGGAAAAAACAGTGGGAAAGCAGAGGATGAGGAAGTTGGAAGCCATGAAATGGGATTGAAGGAAGGGAGGGAACGGATAATTCAAGCAGTATATTGGTCTTTCCATACAACGGAAGGAGCAGCAGACTGGGGCTTCAATCCCTTCCCCCGGAGGTCTGGGCCATGCCAAAAGCCCGCTTGGGCTGGGAGACAGGGAAGTCCTGGACTGCCTATCCTTGCCACCACCCCCCCTTGCCCCCAGCAACAACAGTTCTCATGCTGCCACTTCTCTGGCAGAAACCCCGGACCAGCTGGCGGGGCAGAGAGGGCAGGGGCAGGCTGTGGCCGTTCTCTCCAGCTAAGAGAAAGGCTTCCCACAAGTAAAAAAAAAAAAAGTAAAAAAAAAAAAGTTGGCCACGCCCACCCATCACATTACCCCCACCAGCCACACCCACAAAATAAGCCACACCCACAGAACCGGTAGTAAAAAATTTTAGAACCCACCCCTGACAGGAACTATTGGCACTACCTTTGCTTTTTTTTTGCCACAGTCATTCTATTTCAATTTGCAGGTCTTTGTATTTTGTTATCTTCTCCAATTCCTTCTCTTCTATTCTCTTCTATTTTGCTGACAATTGTTAAGTCTGGCATATTATGCAGCCAATGTCTGTCTGTTTGAATACTAAAGTCCCAGAGCACACTGATTGTAAATCTTACATAATCTGCACTTGCTGGCTCATGAAACATCTGATAACAGTTCTGAACCAGATTTCTTGAGCTGGATACAGACCAAATTGGACCATCTCCAGTTTAATGTCTAACGTGCCTTTGGCCCATATGACTTATAGATGTATATATCCTACAGTAGTTGCCAAAATTGTGGAAACCTTTTGGGAAAAGTGTCTAAAACTAGCTAATAACACCACTTTTTTTGGGAATAGTACCATAAAATTATATATCAATGGAAAGATAATTTAATCAAGAATGTAATGCAATAACTTGTATGAAGGATTTGCTATTAGAATAGCAGTTACAGTATAAAAAAGAAAAGTGAAACACGTAGAAAAAAATGAGATGTACAAAAATTATCACCATAGAAAAAACGAGATATACAAAAATTATCACCGTGTCAGTTAATACTTAGTTGGGTAACCTTTAGCATGAATTATGGCCTTACAATGTCTTCCCATGGAGTGAACCAAGTCTTTTAGTTCTGCAGCTGTTATAATGTGAAATCAAGATTGAATGATTGCTTCTATTAACTGGGTTTTATTGCTGGGTCGCTTCTGACTAACAAGTTTCTTTAGGCGGCCCCATAGATTTTCAATTGGGTGAAGGTCTGGGCTATTCCCAGGCCATTCCAGCAGTGGAATATGATTATCTTGAAACTCAAAAAAGTGGTGTTATTAGCTATCAAACCTCAAAAATACACTTTTCCCAAAAGGTTTCCACAATTTTGGCCACTACTGTAGATTCCTGCTCTACTGTATTCAGTAGAACTATAAAAATTGAAGCAAGTCTTTTTGAAAAATCTACTCTGAATGCAAATGCCCCAGACTTTGCCTTTAGCATCTTCAAGTACCAGACTCTAATGTCCAAGAATGAAATCCTGATGTTATTGTCAGCCGATGCAGACAATTCTACTACACAGACCTTTTATCTGGCTCAGTTACTAGTTCTAATTAACATGATTTGACTTCAGTTCTTCTAATTCTGCTTCTCAAAGCATCATGGCCATTGACAAAGGACTGTGATTCGCCTGGTGGTATAAAGTTGATGGTCCCTATTTTTACTCATGCCATGATTTTTAAATTATTAACTATATATAATTAAATCATAATTATAATTCATTATCTCTGAAATTGTATGCAGAAATATGCATAATTTAGTGATATAGCACATTTAATTAAGATGGAAAACTACATAAAGATGCTAAAAGATGCTGAAAAAGTAGATAAAATAGTGCAACTGGAAATTATAGATATGGTAGGTCAGTAGACAGGTACTGTATGCCTTCCAATATGTGGGACATGTTTGCATTTATACTTGAATAGCTCAATCATAATCATCAATTAATTAAATTTTAATGTCATTCAGTCTCACATACAGCTCCTTTGTCCTAATGCCTGTGGTATTTAATGTTTTTGCTTTGGTATACATTGACTCTCAAGATTATCATTGCTTTATCTATGTGTTCATCTCTCTCTCCTCTCTTTATATGTTCAATAACTCTGAGTTTAGTGATGTCCATCTGAGAATCAATGCTCAAATTGTCTCAAACTCAATAAGTTGATTAACATTCATTTAGTGTGATGTTCTTTTGAGACTGGCGTTATTCCTTTTCACTGTAATAACTTCTTCCTTTCCCATTGTCTCCTCTGGGTCTCATTATCCAACTCAGCTGGCAGTGTTCCTGCTTTAATTGGTAGATCTTGACTATATTTCCAGGCATTAAGGCAAGGACTCAAAGGTCAAAAGGTGCTGCCCTGAGAACTGACAACTGGTATAGATTTTCAACAGTCATTTCTGAATTGTCACCTCTCAGCTGGGTCTTTGCCCAGAATCTGGATTGGATATTGAATGCCGGAGACCTTTGAGTTTACAAGGTGATCCAGATCTATATTAACTATCAAGTTCTCCTAGTGCTGGATAATTGTTTAGTGAGTATGGTGGATATGGCCAGATTACCATATGGGCTTATTCAGACATTCCTAGATCTGCAGTGGGCTCGTGCCCTGGTAAACATTTTTTATGCAATGTCCTCTTAGCATTGTCTTTCTTACATATATAGACCACAGCTGGGACAGTCTTTAATAACTAGGTTATAATATAACCTAGTTATTAAAGACCTAAAACTAGGTCAGAGCTGAAGAAGCTTCTTGGATGAGAAGTGAAACATCTTCAGAGAAAAGCCAGAAAGTCCAGTTGCCTCTTGAAAAAGCATCTTTGGAACACCTATGACCTGGATGACTGAGAATCTCCATAGACATTGGTTATAATGTTTTTCCTCTTCTTCTGATACAGTTTTGGCCGTGGATTTGATCTAGCATGTTTCAATAATGGTGTGGTTGCAGACACAATCAGGAATAGAGAGTCTGCCCAGCAACTGTTTTTCTCTTGTTGTGTGCATGTTTCTTTCCCTCCGGTGACTTGGACTGGTCCTCCCTGGCATTTTGCATCACTTGGGCTTGGGCTTCAGGAGAGACTGGACCCCTTGTTTCCTCAGAGGCCTCTGCGCATACAGTGCCAGACTGGCACTTTCAAAATACTTCTCCAATCTTATGCATGCTGCTTATAAACATTGTTGATCATTCTTTTGCAAGAGCACCGAATATCTACTGAAGAACCAGAATGAGCACCATCAGGCAATGAATGGTGGAAGATTGGGAGCCGCCCAGATTGGTTAGAACAGTGATGGCTAACCTTTTTGCCATTGCGTGCCAGGAGGGGGGTGCAGGGGGATCACACGTGCATGGGCCCATATCCATAATTCTATGTGCCCTGCCCCACGCTCCCCCCTCCTGGCATGTGATGGGCCAGTAGGGCCGTTTTTCTCACCTGGCTCCAGAGCCTTTCTAGGAGTCTGGGGAGGGTGAAAACGGCCTTCCCCTACCCCCCTGGAGGCTCTCTGGAGGCTGAAAATGGACCCACCAGAAGTTGGCAAACGGGCCATTTCTGGGCCTCTGGAGGGCCTTCGGGGGTGGGGAAGGCTGTTTTTGCCCTCCCCAGACTCCTAGGGAGGCTCTGGAGGCTGGGGACAGCAAAAAATGGACCTTCCTCATCCCCACCAGAAAGCCCTCCAGAGGCCCTCTGGAGGCAGGAAACAGCCTGCTTCCCTACTTCTGGTAGGCCCAGAAGGCCTGAAAATCAGCTGGCCGGCACGCGCATGCATGCTGGAGCTGAGCTCGCGTGCCCACTGATATGGCTACGCGTGCCACTGTGGCACATGTGCCATAGGTTCATCATCATGGGGTTAGAAGATGGGTGGCTATGTAAAGGATTTAAATAAATAAAATAAACAAAGAAACAAAGTTGGGGAGTCTCGCTTCATCATTTGCTTTCCTTAAATTGATTATATGCCTTCAAGTTGGTTACAGCTCTTAGTATCCACACAGATTTTCTCCAGGAGTATCTGTCCCTAACTTGATCTTTCAGGTCTTCCAATGGTACAGCCACTGCCATCGTGGCAGAGTCCATCCACCTTACTGCTGGTCATCATCTTCTACTCTTTCCTTCTCCATTTCACATCACTAGATTCTTCTCTAGAGAGCTTTCCTTAAAACAGGACAATAAAACCATATGGCCATACCAGTTGCTGGCTTCCTTACTATAGGAGAATAGGATAAGCCATGTAGGAAGTAATTTTTTGCCAGCAAAGATTTATGACAGCATTAGTGGATAGTTGTGCTATCTTGCAGAAAATGTTACATGTGTAGGATGATGTGTATGGGAAGCTTTTGTAAACACAAGACTTTCTAACACATTGAATTACTTTAACTTTAGTTAGGCGCACTATTCATCCCTAAAATAAACAGTTGCCAAAACCTGCACATTTTCGCCTGCACCATAATGGCTGGTGAGGTTGTTTGTTGCTGATTGAAAGATACTTTACACATGCTTAGGCGCAGTCTTTTTCTATAGCTTTATATAGAGGCTGAGCTGCAAAACATATTCTCTCTATTGAGCTTGCCAACAAAAGTAAATTATGAGTTTGTGGAGATGATTTTATCATAGACTAAATCCAGGCAGTCTAAAAGTACAATAGCTTATTCCATTTCTACAATAGATTTGTTTTAATATTTACTGTTGACTATTTTATTATAGGTTAGAAAACTGAGAATTGCCTGACAGATAAAGAATATGAAAATGACAAACCTGAACAAATAATTGTTATCATTTCATTGGTGGTGACCCCTCCTTCTGGCCTTTTTATCCCATCTTCGTACAATTGATGCTTCAAATTATAGTCTGTACCGTGATTTCACATATGCACTAATGCACTTGTTAAGTTTTCTTTTTCTTAAGGCCCAATAATTCCCAGTACAACTCTGAACAATCATAGAGTATATTCTGCCTTGAAAACATTGAATCACAAGCTTATTCTGTTTTTTTGTTTTTGTTTTAGTTTCACCCGGTTCATTGATTAGCTTCTAAAATATATCACAAAAGTTGCATTACTAGCTATATCAATATGCTATTTCAAGGGGCTATTTTGAAATATTTAGCCAGAGACTGGTTTAATAAAGAAAAAGACATATTTCAAGTGAAGAATTGAGTTCTTATTCACACTGAGGTGGCAGAACCATCCACTGGGAAGATTACGGAGGTTCGTTCAGTGGCCCCTGAGAATATGAAGCAATCTCCTGGATTAGATCTTGAGGTGGAACTGATGGAAGAAAAGAGAACAAGACAAGAAATAATAGATAGAAACTAACCAAGGAGAGAAGAGAACCTAGAACTAAGGAGAAATTTCCTAACTGTGAAAACAATTAACCAATGGAACTGCTTCCCTTCAGATGTTGTAGGTATTCCATTACTGGAGGCTTTCAAAAAGAGACTGGTCAACCATTTGGTATTGAGCAGTGATGGCTAACCTTTTTGCCATGGTGTGCCAAAAGCGGGGGGAGTGCAGGGGGGGTCACACACATAATTCAATGCACCCCATCCCCCCGCGCATGTGTGCACAACCCCCCCACTCCCCTCGCTTGTGGCACGCGATGGAACAGTGGGCCCAGTAGGCCCGTTTTTCACTCTCCTCAGGCTCCAGAGCCTTTCTAGGAGCTTGGGGAGGGCCTTCCCCATCCCCTGGAGGCCCTCTGGAGGCCAGAAACAGCCCATTTCCTGACTTCTGGTGGGCCCAGAAGGCCCGAAAATCAGCTGGCCAGAAGCACTGATTTCATGAAAATCAGCGCACTCAAGCTGAGCTAGGGCAATGCACACATGCCCACAGATATGGCTCTGCATGCCACCTGTGGCATGCGTGCCATAGGTTCGCCATCACAGGTATAGAGTCTCCTGCTTGAGCAGAGGGTTGGACTAGAAGACATCCAAGGTCCCTTCCAACTCTATTATTCTATGTTCTATGAAAGAAAGTGGAAAAGTCTATGAAAGATGACCAAATGGAAACCATTTAAAATTCATAAAGGGACATAGTAGAATTCAAATAGTAGAGATATGCATGACATGGAAAGCACGTTTTGTTTCAAACCCAGAGCAAGCAATTGCATTCAAAGGTTGTGTCAAACCCAAATCTGACTATTTTGCTTGCTTCAGGTTTAGATGAAGGAAAATCCAGAGGGATTCGGGAGTGATTTTTCCATGGTGACCATGGTCTGCACTCTCCCCCCCTCAGTAGCTCCTTCCCGCCATCCCAAATACTCCCAGGTTTTCCTAATATCTTGCTTTCCTTCTGCAGGACAAGCAGGGATATTTTGTGTAGTGTTTCTGGATTTTCCAAAAATATACTTTGACTAATCTGAAAGCAAGATAGAGTGAAAGGTGGATCATTGTGGCAAGCCACCCTTGTTGTTTTTTAAATTACTTCCCTTTTCATGCTGCTCTCCATGGAGTCTTGTGATCTACTAAGTGTCTATATATAGCATTTCCTCCTGAATGCATGGCAAGTTCCTTCCCCACAAAAAATGCCTGCAGGGGCTAGATATCGTACATGTAAATGACTCAGTCGATGCGATTTTTGGTTTGGAAAGAGGTTTGAAAAGCCCGTGTGGATTTCATAAATAGCCTAGTCCTGGAAAACAGACACCAAATGTTTCTTAGCACCTATTTCATGTCATGATTTGCAAACATGATAAATAGCATTTTCCGTAAAACAAACCCCAGTGACTTGTCTGGACAGCACCTGCTTAATCATATCCCTCCACACATGTCAGCGTTTGGTCTCTCTCTCTTCCCTCCCTCCCTTCAATTTCCCCTGCAAACATCCCTAACGGTGAACTTACTCTTTTCATTGCTTCGCTGGAAACGCCAAGACCGAGTATCCACGCAGAATGTTATTAGATTCTTTTTATGGACTAACCCAGACAGAAGCAGCAATGCCACAATAAAACAGATAGGTGGCCTTTGAGAATTGTCAGGCTGGAGGTCTTTGCTTCTCTGTCAGAATTCCTTGCCGCCGTCCATTTCGAGGGCTTACCACTTTTCCAGGGCTGTTATTAGTACAAAGTACAGACGCTACAGAAAACCATTAGAATTGGTCAGCTTTGCCACCATAAAAGGTTCTGAAGAGGAGTGGGAAGCTGCCAGCTAGAGTAGTGCTGAGTGATGGGTTGGAGGCAAGGTGCTGTCTCCATTGTTCTGGTTTGCACAGCCAGGAGTTCTTGTCGTAAAAGATTAAGTGGACCTTTGGAAGTCCATTTTGAAAAGGCCAAGCCTTGATGGGACTGTACTTTCACTTAGAACTCCTCACATCACTCTGACAGCCAGCTCTTTTGTCACAAATGCACTCTCTCTATTTTATTTTGTATTTTTTAATCTCCAAGCCGACAATTCAGGAGGGATAAAGCACTTTGCAAGGTGCCATGGATTGCCTAAAGGCCCCACGCTGCTGCTGCTAGTGTGGTGCTGCCAGCATATTGAAACCACTCATCCCTTTGCTTTAAGCATAGTGTGTGTGGAAGAGAGAGAAGGGGGGAAAGGCTGTTTATCACTACAGTGTTATCCTTTATTTATCTAAGGGATGGCTAGCCAGGTTTCAACTGAATGTTGGAGTTCAACACAGCAATTGCAAACAATAAATGCAAAAAACAAAAGAGAAAAAAATCCTATATTTACCTGAAAAGAGGATAACTCTGACCTGATAATCCTAATCATTTCCTCTCCAAAGGCAGCATACATAGAAAAACATAGGAAACACAGCAAAAACATAGCAAAAAGTCCTGGAGAATGCCCATTCTCTCTAGCTTGTCAACCCTAGGGTGCCTGTCCCTCACCTTTAAATATCTATAAAATACTTTTATATTTGTGCATATATGTACATATGTATGGGCTGGTTCGGGCGAGCCGGTAGTTGTGATGATTTGACGTCACTGAACTGGTTCTCTTTGACTGGGAGCTGGGCTCTCCCGCCCACCCCCGCATTATACCATTTATTTCTTGTTTTTTAGCCCAGCTGATAGGCACGGCAGAGTGGATTGCCGCACCTCAACTGGGCAGAAACCTAATGCGCTTGCACGAAGCGCAAGTTTGGCACGGGTGCTCGCTCCACTGGCACGTGCATGGCAATCGCATGCAAAGCACATGCATGAAGAGAACTGGTAGTAACACCAGTTGGAACCCACCACTGGTGTACATATGCACATACACTTATACACATATACATGTCAGGTTTCGATGCTATCTCAAAATAAAGGAATTTCCAAACTGCCGATCTTTAAGGAAATTTTCTCTTTATTGAGCATAGTGATTTGTCCCTGGCTCTTTCGCAGTCAGTACTGACCTTTGCCCCCCAATCCCTCTCTTTCCGATCCCCAATTCTCTGCGTCTCATTGGCTATCTTCCAAGCCACTTTCCTCATCCCTCCTCCGTCAGATCACAGGAATGTCTCCCTCCTCCCATCTCCAAGGAGACAATCTTGGTCAAGCTGACTGAGGAAGGGGGTTCTCTTGGGTACTCTGGCATGGGGACGAAATCCATAGCACTCACTATCTTAAATGGGGTTAGTCCTATGTTACTGTGGACAGCATTGTTATATGCGACCTCTGCAAAGGATAGGAGGTCTGCCCAGTTCGATTGTTGGTAGTCAACATAGCACCTCAGGTACCGCTCTATCATGGCATTTAAATCTCTCTGCCCCCCGCCATTGGTGCTTGGGTGAAACGCTGAGCTGAGGCGTTGGGATGATCCTATTGATCGGAGGAATTCCCTCCAGAATTTTGCTGTAAACTGGACACCTCGATCACAGATGATTCTTCTGGATACTCCGTGTAGGCGGTAGATGTGTTTCATGAACAGTTTGGCCAATTGGCGGGCTGAGGGTAGTCCGCTGCAGGGTACGAAATGTGCCTGTTTGGAGAATAAATCTATTACAGTCCAGATCACTGTGTTTCCGCCGCTCCTTGGCAGCTCTACTATGAGCTACTATATACATGCTTGCCAGAATCCATAGAAGGATATTAGTAGACCTCTGTATCTATTTGTGTATGATAAGTTTTTTGTGTGTGCCTTTGACTCCATTTTGGGCTCCTGGTGATTGACTGGACTATTTCCTGAAGTTTTCTTGGCAAGTTTTTTTCAGAAGAGGTTTGTCGTTGTCTCCTTCCCAGGACTGAGTAGCCCAAAGTTAGCTAGCTGGTTTTGTGCCTAACACCTCCTCCTGATTTCTAGCCTGTTGCCTTGGCCACTTCGCCAAATTGACTCACTCTATTATAATTAATTGTTTATAAAATTTGCTACCCATTTATAAAATGTATCAACCAGTCATTTCCATATGCTAATCATTTCCTCTTCTGTATATGAACTAATTTTATATCACAGATGTAAATACACAATCACATGTTTCCTGGAGAAACACACGCACATGCACACACACACACACACACACACACACACACACACACACACTGGGATGCAGATGGAATAAGGGCTAGTAGCTATTGAACTAGGAAGATGAGAAAGGGGAAATAAAATGGGTTAGAGAATAGATTAGGACAGGGTTGTCCAATCTTGGTAACTTTAAGATTTGTGGACTTCAACTTTTAGAATTTTCCAGCCAACATAACTGGCTAATGAATTCTAGAAGTCCTCAAGTCACCAAATTACCAAGACCCCTGGTTTAGGAGAAAAGGTAATTAGACAGAGATGGTAAAAGAAAAGAGGTCATGTTTAGGCATTAGGAAAGGGGTTAAATTCACCAGGCAAACATTCCCTCCCTACCAACAGGTAATCTTCAAGTTTACAACTATCTGTATCTCTATCCATTCAATGGTGTCTTCTCTTCCTTTTAGTAGACTTGGAGATACAAAAATATCCATTTCAAAGGAAAAATATTTGTGGCTGGGAGGAAGCATCCTTCCAGTGAAAAGCAGTGTAAACATCTCCGCATTAAATTATCTAAAGGACCTGGATAAATAAAACAGTTCGTACCGTGTGTTAAAAAGAAAATAAAGGATGTCAGGACAGTGTATCATATAGGAATCCAACAAGTAATGGGAAATCAATGAAAGAGACTTAGCCGTGTCAACTGAACAGGCTTGTAGGAAAAGGCATGGAAAAAGCAGGCATTAAAGGGTGACCTATAAGGGTGACCTAAATATAATCTAAGATAACTTCGCCCTAGTCCTTCCAAACTCAACAAAACAACTGATTTTGGTTCTGATGTGCCCATTCAAAAATTGTTTGTTCCTGATTTACCATGAATGCAGTTCCAATTTTAAAAAGTTCTAATTCCAGCCTTCAGTTTTAAAGTCTGGAAAGGTAAAGGATAAAATAAAAGGATGAGCTTTCATACTAACTGATTTAAATGGGTTTATCTTTTCTAGAATATCACATTTCTCAGCACATTTATATTTGCCAAACAATCAAGGCCACCAAGGTAACTCAAAAGCTTTCCTCTTTATGATGCTTTATTTAACTGATTTGCAGAAGCATCATGTTATACCTTAAACACTCAAAGAGCCATTTGGACCCGGTTCCCACAGAAAAGAAAACACCGGGAACCACAAGATCTGTGTGGGCGAGGCCAACTCGATATCACTCACTTCTACCAGTCACATAACCCCCTAGCCGCACGTACCTAGCTGGTCGTTAGGGCAGAGAACCAGTTGTTAAAAAACACCAGGAACCACAAAATCCTTTTGACATCTCTCTCCCCCCCCCACCTGCCCTCTCTGTATCTGCCCTGGCCACTTCTCCATCCCCCGCTGTCGCTCTTACCTTCTCAGGCCAGGTGAGGAGTGACTGGGAGGGGAGGGCGAGGGGCGGGGCCAACCAATGATGGGATCACCCAACAAGGAGCCACAGTAGAGGGCCCAAAGAGCTGCATGCAGCTCCAGAGCCACAGGTTGCTGACACCTGAGCTAAAGGATGACATGCTGTATCAAAGACTTTTCAAGTATCCTTGCTTGAAATAAACTGATTTCTGCAGTTTGTACTTTTTTGACATATAATCTTACTCAAGAGTTATTGAAGAACTGAACAAGAAAAGAGATGAGGTCTCTTTAGGCCTGCCTTAATCTTTGTTATCCATGAAAGCTCTGTTGTCATTGGTTGTTTATTTATACATAATCTAGGTTGCCTTTTTCTACTTTAATGGAGTTCTAATTATGATAGATACATCTCTCATCATGGCTATCACCTTGCTACCACAGTATGATGGATACAGCTCATCTGGAAATCAGCTACATTAGCACTTAAATAGACAAATTACAATGTTTGAAGGGTTGGGAAACTATGACTCCCCCACCCCTTATCTCAAGGACTGTTCAAGATTTTCCAGGACATTTGGAGGTCTGTATTTCAAAAGTGAGCAGGACTATGATTCAACACAAGCAGTATTTGGAGAGATTTTAAGGAAAGAAGTGACATTCTCAAGTTTCTGCAAGAAAATAAAGTATTTAGTTCACCCTTCAATATTCTCTCCAAAGCAAAAGGCAAATTTGTCTGGTGCGTTGCGCTTGCAAACAAGCCTGGTGTACAGTATACAGAAGCTGAGGTACACTATTTTCATATATTTATTTATTTATTTATTTATTTATTAATCAAATTTCTATACCGCCCTACTCCCGAAGGACTCATTATTGGTTAAAGGTTCTCTTGAAAAAGGATCATATTTTAAGAAGATAGAAAAAGATATTATAGTTGAGAGAAAACAATTAATGGCAGCCGACTGGAAAATGACTGAAGGTCAATTAATGTATTCCTTTCTTAATAAGAAAATTAATATCTAAATTAAAACATTGGCCTCAGAACATTGCTGTTGTTGCTAATTATGTTGATGACATATATTCTGGTTGGAATTTATCTTTTCAGTGTATATGTCATTTTCTTTGCATCACTGTATTACTGAAGGTCAAACTATAATGGAACATTAATAGAATAAACCCAAATCCTATCAATAAGTGCTGCCTTTTTTTACACTTCAAGGATATTGTTGTTAATAACCATCCCTTTTTAAAACATCCTTTGAGGAATTCAATAAACATGAAAACTGGCATTTTATTGAATTTGGATCTTAAGAAATATGTTTAATATTTTAAACCATTTTGCCGTTGATTGGCTAATAGAGGATATTCTAGCTCTTTACTTTTCTTACAGGTGACAAATATCTACCTTAGTGCTAATCTTTAACAGTTTTTTTTTAAAAAAAAGTATTGTAAATTTATGATTAATGCAGGACTTTTAAATGCTGCTGGGCCAATTGTCAATCAAGAAATATTTGATTGTAATATTCTCCCATTTCACCGTTTTAGATCATTCAGATTCTTCCTGCAAATAATTTAAATGCCAGAAAGACTTGGTTGCCAATGAGTTGTTATAAAATTTAATATCTTGCATTGCTCATGACTTTAAAGGGAAAAAAGGAGGAAGTGATTCCCCTTCAATCCCCAAGTCTCCACAAAGAGGCAAATTATTTGGTTCTATTCTCCTCACTGCAATATTCACACCCTGGAGAGCAGTATGTGATATCAAAATTAAAGGCAGATGTCCTGAATGGATCCAGGTGGATCCTGAATTCCTTAGCCAATCTGTCTGCAGCTCCAGGCAATCATCATCTCTGGGAGATCCATTCCAGTCTAACAATAACAAAACTGAATGTTTTGCAGATACCGAAAGTCTGTCCCTCATTTTGTGCATGAGTAATATATGATTTCAAACAAAAATCCAAAAGTCATTTTCCAATCAACATCATCTTCACCCCTCCAGGAAATTATAATGATGAAGGTAATAAACTGCAGACAACCATTTTTTGCTATGAAAATCAGAGGTGTGCAATCTTTGGATCTAAAGAGAACAACCCCCTCCAAAATACAGTATAGAACATGTTTCTACCTCCTGACAACCTCCTTCTCAGCCGCTCATTTTCCTAAGCTTGCACAATAAATAGCTCAGAATATTATGCATTTGGATGTCAGATGGCATTAAAAATTGTGACTGCTGGGGGTGAAAATGGAGAGAGGAGAGAACAGAAGCTTACTGAAGTATGTAATAATATAACATGTATTACGCAGACAAACATACTGTAATGCTAATGACACACTAATGAGATAAATGCATTGTTTTCAAAGCTTGTGTTTGAAGTGTAAATCTGCCTCTGTCAAAGGCTTTACAGCAGAGCTGAGCAAATTTGGAATTATTTTAGGTTCAGTGCAGTGGTGGAATTCAATTTTTTTTACTACCGCTCTGTGGGCATGGCTTGGTGAGCGTGGCAGGGGAAGGATACTGCAAAATCCCCATTCCCTCCCCACTCCTGGGGGAAGGATATTGCAAAACCTCCATTCCCACCCCACTTTGGGGCCAGCCAAAGGTGATATTTGCCGGTTCTCTGAACTACTCAAAATTTCCTCTACCGGTTCTCCAGAACCTGTCAGAACCTGTTGAATAGCACCCCTGGTTCAGTGGTTGTCAGAATGAGACAGGATACTTTGGAGGGGAATTTAAATTTTCAGGGGTAATTTATTTCATTCTGATTTTTTTGTGGATGTATGCTTTCACCCCACTCCCTTTCTTTTCCTTTTTCTTTAGTTTAGGCTTATTGGGGATCACGAATGCAATGCAGCTCATGGGTGCTGCCTACCTCAAAACTACGCAGTGGATTTTTCCATCAAACTATCACCACTCATTTGCACATTCCAAAGAGGCTCCAGAGATCACAAAACAGGATTTGGAAAGCTGCTCACAGCCTTGGAGCTACAGGTTGCCTGTATCCCTGCCATCAGGAAAATTGGATTTATTTATTCACAGTTATGCAATAGGTTGAACATCCAATCTGAAATACAGAATTGAGGTCTTTTAGCGTCTGATCCCCTTTAAGGGATCTTGCTGCTTCATATGCAATCTTCATGAATGTTTCTTTTCATGTAAAATTCACTTTTATGGACCTTCAAAGAGAAAAACAGAGGAAGAGGAGGAGGAAGAAAAGGAGAAGGAGAAAAGGAGAAAAAACGAGAGAAAGAAGATATGGTAACATGGTAGGTGATACTGTAAGTTGTAAATAAAGCTAAGCAAAGTGATTAGCTATGGTAGAGATCAAAGAGTGCAGCTTTATGACTTGAAAAGTTTGCTTGTTTTATTGATCTCAAAATAAAATTAAATAACTTGTTTGTTCTGGAATAAACCATCTAAAGTAAAACCAAAGCAAAACAAAAGGAAAGGAAAGAAAAGACAGTCTGGTGCTTCTCAAAAGCCCCAAACTAATAATTCTCGCTTTAGCAGAATCATATGCCAAAGCTTCTTGGCATATTGTGAGGGCATTCATCCCACTAAAGAAAAGAGATTATAGTTATCAGCTTCTTTAACCGTGTGCCAGTTTAAATAACACATAACACTAATCTCATGCTGGCGTGCGCTACTACTATTTCTTTAGTTCATATCATACCTTTATGGCTACTAAAGCGAAGCATGTGTAGAAATGATTTTTTTTAAAGAGCTCCGATATCCAGAGTTTTGCCAGTATTACTATTTCTTCTCCCTTGGAATGCTTTCACGTGTTTCAACATTTTCCTGCCATAAGCAAAAGTTCAAACTTCATTTTGCTATCTTTGAAGGACTACGGTTAGCCAACAGAATCAAACAAGGACAAATCAATAGCAACCAAGGAGGATAGGTGGAAAAAAATCTATTTCTAACACCCAATGTCAAAATAAAAATTGCATTTTTTAAGGAAGAGAGAAGCAAAAAATGTAAGTAAAAGATGGTGTTTTCTTAGCTAGAAAGAGCTAACTACCATAACAGCATTCCAGAGAAAACATAGCAGTGGTGGGTTGCTACCGGTTTGCCCCGGTTCGGGTGAACCGGTAGTAGCAGCGGCAGGAGGTTCGGCCCACCCACCCGGATGTCATCAAATATGTTTTGTGCATGCACAGAAGTTTCTGCAAGTGAACTGGTAGCAAAGGTAAGTGAAACCCACCACTGAAACATAGGTTACTTCTTGGGTTTGGTAGAGGCTATTAACTTTTCTATTTTCTTAGATTCTAACCTGTGCTGTCACTACCAATCCTCTACCTATAGAATTTAACATCTTCTACTGTATAACTCTAATACTAGTGGAAAGGTAATTCATTCTTCACCACATGGAAAACCAAATGTTGATAGTAATAGTATCCCCCAGAACCTGCTAAATAAGCTTTTTCCTGATTGATTTTGTATACAGTATAATACAATAATCTATAGACTAATTTTTTTAAAAAAATCAACTTATTAAAAATAAGACTGGTTAAATAATAAAAAATTATGCTAGAAATCTTTGAACTAAATTGACTACTCTTCCACCAGCAAGGTATTGAGAGGACAATCCAAGCACACAGCCAGATGCATTTATTCAGTTATTGGAAACTTTTCTATATGAACATCAAATGAATTCATTATTTCTCCCGATTGTATCCCAAGAGATTATTGCTTGGTATTTGATAACAGGAACATATTACATCTTTACTGTAATCTTTCCTGGTTGCCAGCTGCTTTATGAGCTAATAGAAGAGAATATTTGTAGTTCAGGGTTGAACTGTGCGGTCCTTGGTGTTCTCTAAGCTTGGTTGTTTTTTTGCAGATGTTTCTTTACCCAACTAGGTAACATCATTAGGGCTAGAAGAGAGTGTTTTATGGGCATAATTCAGCATCTAGATATCAGCATTTAGGGCCCTCAATAGTTTAGGAGTTGTCTATCTGAAGGATCAGATCTGAAGGAATGTGGCCAGACACCAAGAGCAGCATGAGAGACTCTCTTCAAAATCTTTCATATGAAAAACTTAGGAATAGAATAGAATAGAATAGAATAGAATAGAATAGAATAGAATAGAATAGAATAGAATAGAATAGAATAGAATTCTTTATTGGCCAAGTGTGATTGGACACACAAGGAATTTGTCTTTGGTGCATATGCTCTCAGTGTACATAAAAGAAAAGATACGTTCATCAAGAATCATAAGGTACAACACTTAATGATAGTCATAGGGTACAAATAAGCAATCAAGGAGGAAACAATATCAAGGAGGAGTGTTATGTTTTGTTATATTACTTCCAAGCCATATAATATCACAACTTCCTCAGAGTTGTGTTTGCTCCTGCTCTTTCAGCTGTTAGGTTTGGCTGAAGACTTGTCTTTAGTGAGGTCTTTTTAGTTTGAGCGGAGCTGAGCTGAGCAGGGACTAAAACGGTTTTTTTATATTTTATGTGTCTTTGTGTGGATGTTATTGATATTGATAGTCACCTTGAGTAAATAAAAGGACATCATCATCATCATCCCAATATAGAGCTACTTCCCATTGACCAAGGGAACATGAATCTAAATCTCCCAAATCTTGTCCTAGCACTCCAACCAATACTGATGCATGCAAGTCGCTTTGTAAATCAATATTCAAGCCACATCTCTCTAATTTTATTTTCATGATACAGCAACACAGCTATTTATAGAGTTATATTTGATTATACAGATTTAATATGATGCAATTTTATTTCTTCCAATAAAATATGGAAATACATACCATATTTTTCGGAGTATAAGACGCTCTGGACTATAAGACACACCTACCTTTTTTGGTGAGGAAAATAAGAAAAAGAAATCTGCCTCTGCATCCCAGCAATTTTGCCTCGTTGCAGCAAACAGCAAATAGCCTGCTTTATTTTCATTTTCGTCTTCAGCATAGCTTGATAAGCACAAGAAAAAAAAAAATCTGCTCCCAGCAATTTACCTCCTTGCAGCAAGCAGCAGAGGCCCGCCCAGCAATAGGTAATGGCAATTCCTGCAGCCTGAAGCAGCTGAGAGTCGGGAGGTCGATCCAACAATCAACTTGTGCTAATTAGGCTGTGCTGAAGCTGAAATGGGCTGTTTCTTCTTGCTGCTTGCTGCAAGGAGGTAAATTGCTGGGAGGCAGAGGCCAATGGGTGGGGACCAGTGGGTGGGGCTACATTCGGTGTATAAGACACACCCAAATTTTCACCCCCTTTTGGGGGGTGTGAAGGTGTGTCATATACTCCGAGAAATACGGTAAGTAATGTACCTTTCCTTGTTTCCTAGATTTGGCAACTCTTCAACTTAGTAAAGGTCTGGAGAAGCCTGGGAATTTTTGGCTGTCATGCTAACTATGGATCTGACCTGACTTATTAAAAATCTGACACACATGAGAAGAACACAATATCTGGTTTTCATCTCAGAGTAGATGTGACATGAATTAGAGGCCATTGAACTTCACCCCCTGCGAGTGATAGATCACTCTCTGATTGCTATGGAGTTTTGTGGTGTTACTCCTGCAACACTCCAGTGGGGGAGTGTCTTTAGATCTGTGAACTTTATACTTCTTGTTGGTTTACAGAGGGCTCTTGCATGGTTTCCTAAGGCTTTGGCATGCAACTGAGCCAAAATTCTAGTTACCCGCTAGAATAAAGAGATGTCTTGGGCACTGAATCAGGTTGTAACAAAGCAGCCCCTACCTGTTCCCAGTTGCATGCATCCCCATGGTTTATGGAAGAGTTCAGGGAGACGAATTAACTGAGAACATGCCTATAACATTGCTGGATTGAGTTCTGTCTCAAATCTTGACCAGTACACAGTGGTGATTCAAGTGACAAAAAGAAATATTTTCAATGTTGTCTCAGTGAAATGCCAGCTAAGAGCCCTTCTAAAAAAGAATGTTCATCAAAACCATCTGAAAAATTACTCTGAGAAATTTTGCAACATTTTGCAGGCCACACTATCCAAATCTGAGAGGAGCCCAGTCGGACAATGGCGGTGGAAATGACAGTGCCTTCATCTTGTGATTTGAGATCGTCTTGAGTTTATAAGATCCAAGAAAGTGGACAAGTTATCTCAGAGTTGGTTCCACCACTTCTCTCTTGGATCCCCTGTCCCTCTTGATTGCTGAAGACTTCTGAAGTAGCAAGTGGTTGGGTCCAATGCAAACACTGAAATATGTTTTGGATAGGAGCTTGCTTTGTGATGTCACAATGCGTATTTATCATTTTGACCATAATTCAGCATGCTGGGAATGCCCCTAGCTATAAGATAGTGAGGGTAAGTATTGTGTCTCCAAAAAAAAAAAAAAAAAGGTTGCTGTGAGTTTCAAAGGGAAGGAAAGCGAGATATGCTGTGAATATTCAATAGCATTTTTATTCCCTGTGGGTATTTTCTAGCTTTTGTGAGATACTATTCAAGGAAATGATTCAAGAAAAATTCCCTTCCCAAGTAGAAAATTATATATAATATTTCTTCAGTTGATTCAAAAACTGTACACTATTAGGTATGGTCAAAAGCCTTGTGCCTTTTTTTTCCCATGGCCCTTCGAAATTGCAATGACTGTAATCAATAACATAATGTTTTTGGATGAGTAGAGCCACAAAATGCTTGCTTTTCAAGGCAAAAAAAAAAAAAAAGGATAAAACAGCCTGATTTGGGAAGAGAGCCTTCAGGGGACTTTCAAGAATATCCAGATTTACCTCTCCAATAAAACACTTTTGCCTCCACAAAGCAGATTGATAACACTGGCCTGCCTGCTCCTTATTTAGACTATGTCTAAAGGTGGATAAAACTAGCATCAAGTAGCAGATCTTCCAATGCACATACAGACTGTCTTTCAAAGGTGAAGGTGATAGCTGACATTGAATATGGGACCCAACTTTTCTGCTATATTGATGAGTAATAGTCTGTCCTCACCCTGGATATCAAATGAACAGGTGATACTGTTTTCTAGTTATCTAGTTATTTAGTTCAGGGATCAGCAATAGTTCAGATGCAGCTCCAGAGCATCAGCAACATGCTCTGAAGCCGCATGTGGCTCTTTCATCCCTCTGCTGAAGCTCCCTGTCGCTGGTTGGTACCACAATTTTAAGAGCAGCTTCAGGTTGGGGAGGGAGGGGGAAATCAGGGCGTGCCAGGAGGAGACTCTATGGCAAGGGGCGGGTTTTCCAGTCAGCTCCACAATTGATAGGGCTTTTGGTTAGGACTGGTAGAGGAAAAAGGACACCGTGCTAGGAGGAGACTCTATGGTAGGGGAACTGGACTTCTGGTCAGCTCCAGAATTGAATGGAGCGCTTCTGGTTAGGACTTTGTGGCTCTTTGAGTATTTAAGGTTGCCGACCCCTGATCTAGTTAATGATGGTGTAGTGGTTAGAGTGCAGTATTGCAAACTACTTCAGTTGACTGCTAGCTGCAGTTCAGCAGTTCAAATCTCACTGCCTCAAGGTTGACTCAGCCTTCCATCCTTCTGAGGTGGGTAAGCAGATTGTTGGGGGCAATATGCTGACTCTGTAAACTGCTTAGAGAGGGCTGTAAAGCACTATGAAGAGGTGTATAAGTCTAAGTGCTATTGCTAGAGCTATTGCTATCCTGAGCCCAGTCCATTACACCAGCGTTCCTCAACCTTTCCAACTTTGTGGACCAGCAGGGGTGGGGAGAGGGGCTGTTTCTGTATGACTGGCCATCAAGCGTGTACGGGACTCCATTTGCATGAACCCCCCCGCTCATGCAAATGGAGTACACGTGTTCATGCTTGTCTGCTGCTCACACAAATGGGGATGCATGTCTGCGTGTGCGCTTCTCCGCTGCAAATAGTGGGCCGTGGCCCAGAGGTTGGGTACCCCTGAGTTACATCTTTGCAAATAGAAAGATAGTATCTTATTTCATATTTTACTAAACCCCCAAAGATGACTCAAGTTCACTTATCAGGCAATGAAATTGAGTCAGTTGACTTTTCAAAGATTATTCCATGATTCTTTTTGGCTTACCTTTAGTTTTAGGAACATATATAATAAAAAAAATAAATCAATGAAGCTCTAGGGGATATTTAAGGAATTAATAAAATATTCTTTTCATTCCCGTAAGCCAGTTATCTTGGATAACCATCTAAGTCCTAATCAGAGTGATGAAAATACTACTTGAGATAATGGTGCTTTAAACTTCACCTAAATATCTATGTGGAATGCCAAAATAAATTGAAACATTTATCTTTTCTATTTGTTAGCCAGTGGCATCGCTCTTAAATTTTGAAGTGGCCGCTGTTTCTTAAGATGTGGTTTGTGTGCTTCCGGTTATGGTATTTGAATGAAACTAAAACATTAATCAGTGAGAAGCAAGTTGCTAGCATGGTGTATAATTTACTGATTTATTATATTAGGATTTGTGTTCATTACTATCTGGTAAGATAAAAGTAAAGATGCAATTTTAGCATATATTACACAATAGAACAATGCTGCTGTTTGTGATAAATGATTGTGTTTTCAAGCTGCTGACTACTCTAATTGCTAATGCTCTGCCAAGAATGCTATGATCTGGAAAAAGAAAGGGAATAAAAATGGTAGCTGCAGATTGACTGGAAGTTCCTATCCTTCTTAAGAGTTCTATTCTCAATGCTTCTGTAAGAGAAGCAGATCCAATTGCTATGTATTCACTCTTTACCTGAGTAGGCCGTAGTCAGTGGTTCTCCTAGTTCTATCTTCTTCTCAGCCCAATATGCATATCTTATTCTCTTTGGAGGAGGACCCATGTCCAATAAGGACCTTTACTACTCTCTTCCTAATAGATAGACCCAGTAGCGGGATTCAGCCAGTTTGCACCACTTCGGGAGAACTGGTTGTTAACTTTCTGAGCAATATGGCAAACTGGTTGTTGGAAGAAATCATTAGGGCAGAGAACCAGTTGTTAAATTACTTGAATCCCACCACTGGATATACCCTGGGATAGTCTAGGATCCTTACTCTCTTCCTCAGTCTCCTATCCAGCTCCAGACTGTGCTGCCTCTTGTCTCTTCCCCCTTTCTGCAATCTGCTCCTCTTTTTTCCTGCAACTGTTTTTCAAGGTTAAAACATATGAAAAAACGGTTTCAGGACTTTGATGAAAAGAAGAACTAGGTGATAGCAGTGTTCCAATATCTAAGGAGCTGCCAGAAGGAAGAGGGGAGTCGACCTATTCTCCAAAGCACCTGAGGGTAGGA
Source organism: Arizona elegans (assembly GCA_022577455.1). Classification (NCBI taxonomy): domain Eukaryota; kingdom Metazoa; phylum Chordata; class Lepidosauria; order Squamata; family Colubridae; genus Arizona; species Arizona elegans. Next base: position 113,957,494 of record JAKOOJ010000001.1, read on the forward strand.
CAAAAAGCAATGGGTGGAAACTAATCAAGGAGAGAGCCAACCTAGAATTTTCCAATTAATCAGTGGAATGGTTTGCCTTCAGAACTTATGGATGCTCCATCACTGGAAGTTTTAAAGAAAAGATTGGACAACCATTTGTCTGAAATAGTATAGGGTTTCCTGCTTGAGCAGGGGGTTGGACTAGAAAATCTCCAAGGGCCCTTCCAATTCTGTTATTCCGTTATCCTGAAACCATTTCACTGTACTGCACCACACCAGCTCAGCCTTCACAGGCACCATCTCTCACAAATAGCAACAGACATGCCAATGCAAGCAGTATTTAAAATAAGTAAGAGGTTATTTAAAATAAAAGCCTTCAAAAATAAAATGGAAAACTTGTAATAGCTTCTTAAAACAGGAACTTCAGGACCTGGGGCCATTATAGAAAAAGGTTCTATTAATTGAACATATCAGCTCAACTGGTGTTACAATGGGGCTACCAAGTTATTTATCTCTTGGTTTGTTCATATCAGTGTGCTTGGCATATTAATAGCAATGGTAATAATAGCCACAGATTGGTGTGGCAGGTTTTCTGCAAAAAAGAAAGAAAGAAAAAAAAAGAAAGAAAGAAAGAAGGAAAGAAAGGAAGGAAGGAAGGGAGGAAGGAAGGAAGGAAGGAAGGAAGGAAGAAGAAACCACATTCATCTTATTCTGCAGTGCTCACTCTGCCTGAGTTCCCTTTTAATTTACTTCATTATATGAATAGCAGAGGTGGGTTTCAGCAGGTTCTGACCAGTTCTAGAGAACCAGTAGTGGAAATTTTGAGTAGTTCAGAGAACCGGTAGTAAAAATTCTGACTGGCCCCGCCCCCATCTATTCTCTGCCTGCCAAGTCCCAGCTGATTGGGAGGAAATGGGGATTTTGCAGTAACATTCCCCTGGAGTGGGGCAGGAATGGAGATTTTGCAATATCCTTCCCTTGGAGTATGGTGGGAATGGAGATTTTACAGTATCCTTCCCCTGCCATGCCCACCAAGCCATGCCCACCAAGCCATGCCACGCCCACCAAGCCACACCCACAGAACCGGTAGTAAAAATTTTTGAAACCCACCACTGATGAATAGGTATTTTTACCTTAACTAAATTTATGATCAGCCAGATTTTGACAATCATTCTATGCCCTTTCTCTGCTTCTTTATTGAAGACAAGTTGCACATTTGCTTCTACACATTTGTGCTGACCACACAGTACTTAGGCTACCTTCATTTATGACCCATCAAATCTATCCAGTGTACATTTTTGTGATATTTGTCTCCCCCACTCCACCTCCCACTACTTTCAATCCACCTAAAATTTTAGTGGGATTTTTATATCTATGTGTGTGGGGTTTTTTTTTTTTATTCATTTAACATGACAGGAATCATATCTCTAAGCGCGCCATGGTTTAGGACCCAGTTACTTACGAGACCACCTTCTGCCTCCGATAACCTCCCACCTGCCAACACGCTCCCACAGAGAGGGCCTCCTCAGGGTGCCGTCTGTCAGGCAATGTCGGCTGGCGACCCCCCGGGGAAGAGCCTTCTCTGTGGGGGCACCCGACCTCTGGAATGAGCTACCCACAGGGATACGACTAATCCCAGACCTCCGTACCTTCCGCCGGGCCCTGAAGACTTTTTTATTTCAGCAAGCCGGGCTGGGTTAAAAATTTTTAATTGGGTGAATTTTATGGGTAAGGGGTTTTAAATTGGAGAAGCCAAAGATAATTTAATTTTGTTTTAATGTATTTTAATATTTGTATTGTGTGTTTTTAATTCTGGCTGTTCACCGCCCCGAGTCCTTCGGGAGAGGGGGCGGTATAAAAATTTAATAAATACTAATACTAATATCTAACAGCAGTAGAAGTGCATTTAAAAAAATGAAATAATTGGCGCTGAGCTCAATTTAAGACAAGTAGACACATTTCATCATAGATACATTTGGGACTGCGTTGTTTACAGATGTTCAATATCACCAATGGCCTTTTAGATTTCATTAATGTCAATAATGTATTTCTTTTTCTTCATTTTTTTTTTTTTGTTGGAAAAAGTATTCTTTTCCTCTGAGGGTCAATTACCAATTTTTGGAGTGGGAAAAAAAAAAAGAAGAAAAAGAAGAGGCAAGAAAAATCTCGGAGCAAACAGCCTTGCAATATTTCTTTCGAAAATTTTGAGCCTGTGCTGTGTAAGCTAGTATCTGGAAGAGGGAAAAAAAAGAGATATTTATTTTCACCCTTTTCTTCACTTCACCATTCTTAACACTTATTTTAGTGTAATTATTGCAGTGTTACTGCTCACAGCACTTCAGTTAAAAGTGTGTCAGCACTTCCATTATAAAGTTCTATTTTCGGGGCTTAAAAACATGGCTGTAAATACAAGCTTGCTAGGATGACAATAGAAAAATGTGGTATTCATTTTTTTTTTATTCCGTTACTGTTTGATAGCAAAATTCCATTTTTGGTAATTGTTTCCTTAAAATGTAGCTAAGAAGAAAAGGAAGACTATTGACCTATAGCATACATTTGTTCTGTCATATGAAACAATACCATTTAGTATTTACAGTTCCCAAGTGCTTGCTTGGCTTGACTCAAATGATTTCCTGCTTTCTATTTATTTGTCAGATTTATTAATCATCTTTCTTTCCTGGGGTTCAAGATGGTGCAAATAGCAGCATCTGTCATTTTTCTCCTTAACAATAAACCTCTGATGTAGGCTGGGCTGAGAGAGAGAGTGACTCTCAAAATCGTCATCTGAGCTTCCAGGATTATGTGGACTCAAACCTAGGCTATTCTTGCACTTGTCCACTACATCACATTTGCTTTCCGAACTATGGGATTCAGAAGTTTCTTCTGAAGGGCCCTAAAGTCAGTCCTCCCAGTTGGGTTTTTCAAATGTGCTAGACTTCAGTTTCAAAAGTAAAAAAAAAAGTAAAGGATGATTTCTTACACAATTAGTATTTGAGGAAGTGGTAAACTCTTCCCCATAAAGCAGTGTTTCTCAACCTTGCCAAATCTAAGATATGCAGACTTCAACTCCCAGAATTCCCTAGCCAGACTTGTTGACTGGGGAATTCTGGGAGTTGAAGTCCACATGTCATAGAATTGCTAAGGTTGAGAAACACTGCCATAAAGTGAAGTCTTTCAAGTTTCTCAGTATTACCTAGGGATGTGAGGTACAGATAATCTTCAACTTAAAACCATTCATTGAGCAACCATTACAACAGCACCAAAAAAAAATGACTTATGACTGTTTTTCATACTTATGACTCCTGCAGCATCCCCATGGTCATGTGACCAAACTTCGGATACTTGGCAATGGGTATATATTTATGACACTTGCGGTGTCCTGGGATCATGTGATCACCTTTTATGAATCTTTGACAAGCAAAGTCAATGGAGGAGCCGGATTCACTTAAACAACCATGTTACTAACTTAACAGCTGCAGGGATTCATTTAACAATCATGTCAAGAAAGGTAGCAAAATGGGGCAAAACTATCATTGAACAACTATCTTGCTTGACAACAGAAATTTTGGGCTCAGTTATGGTTGTAAGTCGAGCATTACCTGTAGAAGGATCTCACTGCTGGTGTGTCCTGCTAGGACATCCCGTGATTATTAGTGGGAAAGGAATCCTGGATTGGATAATAAACCCTTGACCTGATCCATCATGGTATTTACTGCATTCTCAAGATATGCAGTGAAAGCTAGCTGTGGGAAGTATGTGTTAATCAACCTCACTCTGAGCACACCAGCTTAATTGGCTTGTAGGTAAAGCAAAATTTAATAATAAGGAATAAGGTGCATGTTACTTCTGCTTGGGAAAAAGAAGTTTGCAAACTGAAAAGTGTCAATGACCTGAGGTGGAGAAAGAATAGAAAAAGATTCTAATAACAAGAGAGTTTCCACTGATTTTGATCAAGAAACATCTGCAATAAGATTTCCAGGTTTCTGGTTAAGTCAGCAGAGCGGACAAGGCTTCATTTTATTTCATTTTCATTTTATTAAATTTGTATACCGCCCTACTCCCGAAGGACTCAGGGCGGTGAACAGCCATAAAATAAAACATATAGATACAAAATTTAAAATGAAGATAAAACTAATTAAATAAATTTGGCTGAAACATTTTAAAACCCCAATAAATTTAAAACCAAATTTAAAATTTAAAATTCCATTTTAAAAAGAGGAAAGGTTTAGGTCAGGCCAGCTTGATGGAATAAGAACGTCTTAAGCGCGCGACGGAAGGTACGCAGATCCGGAATTCTCCGTATCTCCGGGGGGAGCTCGTTCCAGATCGTAGGTGCCCCCACAGAGAAGGCTCTCCCCCTGGGGGCCGCCAGTCGACATTGTTTGGCCGACGGCACCCGGAGGAGCCCCTCTCTATGGGAGCGTACTGGTCGGTGGGAGGCTATTGGTGGCAGCAGGCGGTCCCGTAAATAGCCAGGTCCTAAGCCATGGAGCGCTCTGAAGGTGATAACCAGAACCTTGAAGCGCACTCGGAAGACCACCGGGAGCCAGTGCAGCTCGCGCAGGAGAGGCGTTACATGGGAGCGCCACGTCGCTCCCATCACCACCCGCGCGGCCGCACTTTGCGCCAGTTGGAGCCTCCGAGTGCTCCTCAAGGGGAGCCCCATGTAGAGAGCGTTACAATAGTCCAGACGGGAAGTGACGAGGGCATGAGTGACCGTGCGTAACGAGTCCCGATCCAGAAAGGGATGCAACTGGCGAATCAGGCGGACCTGATGAAAAATCCTCCCGGTCACGGCCGTCAAGTGCTCTTCTAAAGACAGCCGTGAATCCAGGAGGACGCCCAAGTTGCGAACCCTCTCCATGGGGGCCAGTGCTTCGCCCCCAATAGTCAGCGATGGCACCAGCTGACTATATCGGGACGTCGGAAACCACAGCCACTCGGTCTTGGATGGGTTGAGCCTGAGCCTGTTTCTCCCCATCCAGATCCGTACGGCCTTCAGGCACCGGGACATCACTTCAAGGGCATCGTTGGGGTGGTCTGGGGTGGAGATGTACATCTGGGTGTCGTCAGCGTACTGGTGGTACTCCACCCCGAAACCACGGATGATCTCGCCCAGCGGCTTCACATAAATGTTGAACAGAAGGGGCGAGAGGACCGATCCTTGTGGCACCCCACATATAAGGGACCTCGGGGTCGACCTCTGCCCCCCTGTCAACACAGACTGCGACCGGTCGGAGAGAAAGGAGGAGAACCACCGTAATATGGTGCCTCCCACCCCCAACTCTTCCAACCGGTGCAGCATGATACCATGGTCGATGGTATCAAAAGCCGCTGAGAGATCTAATAGGACCAGGACAGAGGAACAGCCTCTGTCCCGAGCCCTCCAGAGATCATCCACCAACGCGACCAATGCCGTTTCCGTGCTGTACCCAGGCCTGAAGCCCGACTGGAACGGATCTAGATACGTCGTTTCATCCAGGTACTGGGGAAGCTGTCGTGCAACCACACTCTCAGCAACCTTCGCCACAAAGCGAAGGTTGGAGACTGGACGATAATTAGCCAATGTTGCTGGGTCCAGGGAAGGCTTCTTGAGGAGAGGTCTCACCACCGCCTCTTTCAAGGCGGCGGGAAAGACACCCTCGCCCAATGAAGCATTTATAATCCCCTGGAGCCAGCCTCGCGTCACCTCCCGGGAAGCCAGCACTAACCAGGAGGGGCACAGGTCCAACAAACATGTGGTCATATTCAGTCTACCCAAGCTTAACCGTATCTGATAAGTCTTTGAATCTCAGCCATATCCTCTGCTCCATTCTCCAGTTTGGACATTTCAGATCGGTTATAAGACAGATTTTTTGAGCTCATTAAGAAAGTTCTTTACACTCTGGCTGTTTTCTGTCAATTTTCAGTTCACCATTCACTTCATGGCTTTTACTGGCTCATTTTTCTCAAGAAGTTAAAAAAAAAAAAACCCAACTCCTAACCTGTCTCCTCTCAGTAAGGTGACATGGGAGGCCCAACTTAAGGATTTGCTGAATCTCATTTGATTTAATTACATTGCTGCCCATAACTTATTTGCAGATCCTAGGAAATAAATCACTGGCAAGTTGATTCTTGGAGGTTCAAAAGCATTTTGAATAAGCTGCATATCAGTGGATGGATGTTGAGGCCATCCTTAAGTAGCTTTAATCAGTGCAACCAGCACTTACTCAGCAGTTTGCTATAACTCTTATTGACCTTGGCAGCTGTCACACAACATATCCAGTTTATTGTAGCCAGAGGTGTCAATATTAGGGAAATAAGCAGAATAAAGGTATAGCTCTTTATTTTCAGGTCAGAACTTTGCTCAAAGAGTTCCAAGGCAGTTTAGCAAAAATGTGGCACTAGTGCAAATTCTCATTAGCAGTTTTCTTACCACAGGGGTAAACAGGAGCAAGAGAGACCAAATTTTGGCTGATTTCTCTGTTGCACCTCTTGCAAAAATATGGACTGGACAGACCACTCTGTGTAAGCCAAGACAGAGAACAATGTTTTCTCCAGGTTTGCTCTTTTTCTGTGGTACCTGTACAGAGATAACATCAGACTAGAAACGAGGCAACAGTGAGTTCTAGTCAGACCTTACACATGAAGGCCAGCTCTGGTGACTTGGGCTAGTCAGTCTCCCTCAGCCCAACTCACCTCACAGGGTTGTTGTGGCGAAAGTAGGAGAAAGAAGGAGTATTAGCTATGTTCACCATCTTGAGTTATTTATAAAAATAACAAAGGTGGGATTAAAAAAGTATATTAAATAAATACCTCTGAAAGTAGGACTTTTGAATGATAAATACAGATCCATGCCAAAGTGGATGGAGGGCTAGAGCTGCTGTTTCCACCTGTGATGTAAAGATTTGGACTACTTTGTTGTGACTCCTCCCAGCTCACAGACATAAGGAAATCGTTCCAGTCTCTCTGTTCCCATAACATCCCCTTCCTATGCATCTGGAACGCACCTGTGCTGTGCTGATGCTTATGGAGCTTAAACATAGAACATTCTAAAGCCTGGGATAGTTAAGTCAATATGCTAGATTATTTTAGTTTTGTTTTCTATTTTGTTTTCTATGTCTTATATAGAGATTTTATTGGATTGATTTTGTTGACTGTTGCCAGCTAGCCCTCAATGAACAACAGTAACTGGGACCAAAATTTCCATTGCCAAATGATGCAGTTGTAAAATACAATGTCACGTGACTACATCACTTAATGACAGAATTCGTAGCAGGCCCCATTGTCATCATTAACTGAATCCAGAGGTGGGTTCTACTTTCCTTTACTACCGGTTCGCAACAGGGCCACGTGCACTCTCTTCTGCGCATGCACAGAAGCATTTTGATGATGTCGGGGTGGGTGGGCGAAGCCTCCCTCCGGTTTTACTACCAGTTCTATAGAGCTGGTCCAAACCGGGGGCAGCCCACCATTGACTGAATACCACCAGTTGTTAAGTGAGGACCCAACTTGATCCAAGTCATTCTGGCCTCAATCCTTCCCAGCCCTGAGCTTTGATAAGGTAAGGGGTTGCCTCCTCTTGAACTCTCACCACTTTCCTGTCACCCCCCCAATCTCTGCCCATTTGTGTGCTTTGATGGGGGCCCCCTGGGCAACTGGCAGGACTCCTAGGCAGTGATGGCGCCACCACTGGGGCTGAAGGATAATCTTGGGGGAGGCTCTGACACTACCAAGGACTCCACAGTTCAACCCTAAGCTATAGATATTCTTTTCTATAATGTAATGCAAAGGAATACTAGCTTCCCATGAATTCACTTCAAACAATCCTTGTGGTAATGAGTGAAATATAAATTATGTAATAAATAATAAAGCTAAGTAGATTTTCTTTTAGGAAATAGCAGACCACAGCTGGATCTGGTAGATGGTAGGACTTTGCAAAGATTCAATTCAGATTTTTTTTTTTTATTTAAAGGCAAATTGATGGGAACTTTGAACCTAATCAACTTTATGAACTGTTTCATGATTCACAATGAGATGCCTTCAGTTCACATTGGATCAAAGCTGATCTGTGAACCTCCAGAGGACAACAGCAAAGGAAAATAACAGTTCAGATCATGATGAATGCTAACTGTGAGGAGATCTTTACAGATTTCTTACTACCTGCCAGTAAGCTGTCATTGATTTAAAATTGTTGGCTTTTAATGAAGAACTTCACCTTAAGAATGTCAGTGAAGGTCAGGTAAAACAGCTAAATATATCCTGGGGAAGAATCAGTGGAATACCTCTTTGAATGGAATCATCAAAGATACCATGTAGCTTTTATTAGAAATTCAGCAGAGAAACTGAGGGGAAAACAGGAGTCTGTCATGTTCAACTCTTCAAGAGATTTGCCAGGCTATTCCTGTATATTTTTCTCAAGAGACAAAGAGAACATACAGCCAAAAGTAAGATCATGCATGTATTATAATAGAAATATACTCATATAAAGCCACAATGTGAACACACATTCTTAGGAATTAGTCTTAGTGAAGCTCACAGGGGAAGTATAAATTGGATTTTTAAAAATTTTCAAATGGGGGGATTAACTATAGGGTTGCTGGTTTCTACAATCTAAGGAAATGTAGGCTACATGATTTCAATATCACCACCCCCTCACACTTTTAATCCCTCACACTTTAAAGTTCATCCTATTTGAGGAAATAATGTATTATCCAATGAAAATGTCTAGTTAGCCTCACCTTAGATCTGTTGGCTTTTGCAATGACTTATTAAAGATATTGGTCTATTATATATTTTGGTTTTTTCCAAGATTTTCCACTTCACAGCTAATCTAGCCAACTACATTAAGTCCTCCTTGAACTTAATTTGGTTTTTTAAGTTTGAAACCTGTTTATTTAGAAGTAAATTTTGTTGTATTCAGTGCTTACTTCTGAGTAGACTTCAATAAGAACACAATTTCATCTCTGCATATTAGATTGAGGGATTGAAAAATGCTGAATTCTACCCGATACGGGATGAAATATAGAATTATCAAAAAATAAGAAATTTAAAACGAATTTTAAACCTAAAATTTCTACCAAATTCATAGTGATGACAGGAAGAGATTCAAATTCTTTCTGATCTCTGTAATTTAACATACTTTGAAAGTATAGCTAAATTGCTTTGATTCTACTTTGATTCCATTTTAACAGCCTCCTTTTTCTGAAAGAGGTGTAGTTCTTTTATTAGTTTGCTAATTATTGTACAAAGAAACCCCCTCAAGCTATACCTGGGAACCATAAAGGCATTCTCATGTTGTAAGCATCTGTCTCAATACAAGATTCTTTCATTTTCATAAAAATAAAGATACTCAAATTTACAATCGGCATTGTAAGGGACTGATCTTAAGTACCTGAAGTCAAAATGGGCACTTTTCTTCCCATGAAGTGATGAACCTGCTTAACATTAACCAATTTTTGTTTCTTATGGGTATATACATTTTTCCATATATTTATGTGACAAAACTTGAGCTCAACTTCTAGTTCGTTTTTGTTTGTTTGTTTTATTAAATTTATATACTGCCCTACTCCTGAAGGACTCAGGGCGGTGAACAGGCACAGAATAAAATACATAAATACAAAAGTTAGAAACATAATTAAAACCAAATTAAATAATTTAGCCCAAGACAATTAAAAATCCTAATAATTTAAAACAAATTAAAATTTCAATTTAAAAATTTAAAAGAAAGGGGAGAAAATTAGGCCAGGCCAGCTTGCTGGAATAGGAGGGTCTTAAGAGCATGGTGGAAAGTACGCAGATCCGGGATCCTCCGTATCTCCGGGGAGCTCATTCCAGATAGTGGGTGCCCTCACAGAGAAGGCCCTCCCCCTGGGGGCCACCAGTTGACACTGCTTGGCTGACGGCACCCGGAGGAGCCCCTCTCTATGAGAGCGTACCGGCTGGTGGGACGCTGTTTGTAGTAGTAGGCGGTCCTGTAAATAACCAGGTCCTAAGCCAGGTCCTAGTGACATTGTTGGACATGCCCCTATACCTTTCTTGAGAACAGTACCAAAATTTATTTATTAGATTTTTATTCCTCTTTTTTTTTCGCACAAAACTCAAGTCTGTGAATATACCTAATATTCCTTTCTCCTCCTATTTCTCCCACAACAACCCTGGAAGGTGAGTTGGGCTAAGAGAGAGTGACTGGTCCAAGATCACCCAGCTGGCTTTCATGCCTACCGCAGGACTAGAACTCACCATCTTCTGGTTTCTAAGCAAATACCTACTTCATAGAATTATCGTTTCCTTGGATTGTTTTCTTTTTTATTTTCCAGGCTAGCTTAATGTTCTAGTAATGTTCCAATGTTAACCAGCCCTTATTAAGTTTAGACAAAGTTAGCCAAATACCATCACAATATCTGAGGGACCGTCTCTTGCCAAGTCACATCTACCTGACCCATTAGAACGGGGAGGCAGAAAATGCTGCGGATCCCATCCTCGAGGGAGATATACCTGGTGGGACCCAAAAGAAGGGCCTTCTCCATGGTGGCTCCCTCTCTCTGGAACATCATTCCCCTAGAGATTAGAATGGCCTCCACTCTAATACTCCTTCAGAAGGCGCTGAAGACCTGGTTTTGCCAGCAGGCCTGGGGAACCCAGAGTGGGATGGAGTCCATTAAATGGCTCATGTGATCTGCTGTTGCTGGGGCAGGAAGTGTTGGGTGGGAGGTGATTTTATTATATTAATTTGATTCTTTTATTAATTTTATTTTTTTTAACGTGGTTTTACATCAAATATAAGGTCCATAGTAACAATACGTATTTATTTATTTATTGAATTTATATAAATTCAATAAATAAATAAATACGTATTGTTACTATGGACCTTATATTTTGGAGTGGTCTTTGATGTCTTGTTGGTGACATTCACAAAAAATATGGGATCTTCAAGCTGGCCTAGGGAATCTCTGTTTTCCAAGGTGTTGAATTCCCAGGATGCTGGCTAAGTTGACCAGCATTGTTGGGGTCTGTAATTCAGGAAAGCAGTAACTGGGTGGCTAGAGGTTTTGTTTACCTTAGGCTTTAAATCCAAAGTTAATTTCAGTAAGCTGATTTTTTTGCAGATTCATACTGCATTACCTCCAGATCTTATTGATTCTGCTAAGTTAGCAGTTTTTAAAACTAATGACCACAATTTTAATATGCTACACAGCTTGAAGAAAGAGATGAGTTGAGAGGTTAATGCTTTCACTTGTCTAATTGCATATAAACATTAGTCTTTGTAAATGATAGCAAATGGGTTTACCCCTTTTTCTTGTTTAAAATCTTTTTTGGCTAGCTCATTTCTTCCAGGGAAATGGTGTTGACAAAGAAAAGAAGCCAAGGTATTTGTACTATCTAAACTTCCACTAAGATCCATAGTTCACATTTGTCTTTCAGAAAGAATGAACACTTTTGCTTTTCCTTTTTCCAAAAGACATTAGTCAGGGTTGTTTTTTTTTTAAAGTCACATTACCTATTCTACATCAAGAATTCTAGTGACAAATTGCAAAATAATTTTGAAGCACATCTACCTAATTACTACCTCTTGCCTTCAACTAACGAGATAAATATTATGCTCGATATCCTCTGTTTTGGCAGCTGTAGATGAAGATAAGGACTTGGGAGAATACATTAAAATCAAAGAAAAAGCTTGTTTTCAGAGTTGAATTGTGCTGTAGCTGGCTTACATAAGGGTGCATGCTGCTAAGGCAACATTTGACTACAATTAGAACCCTGATAGTGCTGAAGATTAACCCGAGGTTATGTCATACACCCTCCTTCCACTTTCTGTTTTTCACATCCAAACATATTTTACCCTGCCTCAGCAGATGGATGGATAGTCTCAGTTTTGTTCCTTGTGCATTGAAATGCACTGGTGGCATTCCATTACTTAGCCGATTGGCTGTGGAGGTACTGGAGCCATACCAATCAGTGGGCTGCTTCCTGCCTTGTGCCTCTGAAGTGAGTAAAGCCCATTTAGTGTGTAAAGGAGCATTAGGTACAGCCTAGATCTGGTTAGTCACAGACTGCTCTGAGATGTAAGATGGAAGGAGACCAGTCTAAGTTGAAGGTGTTGCATTGTGAATGCACCTGTGACACTGTTCCTTAAAAACACATACTTTGCCCTCAAAGCTAATGAGGACCATTCTGATGCACTCTCTACCCCATATCTAGGGTTTCTTCAAGAAGGATCAGTTCTTCACAGCTAGGTCAGGAGAAACAGACATGAACTATTGGCGGGTATAGTAGCAGAATCTTGAAAGCCTGCTAGAGTTTTCCGCTACCGTCCCTCCAGTGGAAGGTTGCCCCCGATTTGCACCGGTTCTAAGGAACCAGTAGTAAAACTGGCGGGAGGCTCCGCCCACCGATCCCGACATAATCAGAATGCTTCTGCGCATGTGCAGAAGCTTCTGCGCGCGCGTGGCCCCATTGCGAACCAGTAGTAAAGGTAAGTAAAACCCACCCCTGCGTCCCTCATATACCAAACATAATTAAGATAATTTTATTTTAAATCTCTTCTCAGGTTCTTTCCTTTCCCAGGACTTTGTGTTGATGCTTACATTGTTTTTGTGCATTCCTTCTTCAACCTGATGTCTGTATTCCTCAATGACTGTGTTTCTCAGTCCTGGCAATGTTAAGATATCTGGGCTCCAGCTCCAAAAATTCCCCAGAAAGCTTGCTGGGAGTTGAAGTCTACACATCTTAAAATTGCCTGGGATGAGAAACACTGCCTTATGGGAAGAATGTTTTCTCTGACAGTCAGACAATTAGCCATTACAAGGGAGCAGAGCCATTCTTGCTGCTAATTAAGTAGGCTCCTCTTTTTGTGTTTGAGGGTTCGTGTAATCCATGGTCTTTTATTCAAAAATTACAAACTCCTCTTCTGACATTTCCCCCCACCCCAGGTTATATTCTATAATCCCATTTGGAAAGATTTTCAGCATGGTATTTCCATCTTCTCTTAAATTTGTTTGGTTATGTCAGATCTCTTCCACAATTGCTGTCCACAATTGCTATTCCCACATAAACTGTAAGGTTTTTTTTTGTGATTTCTCTGAAAAATCTCATTTCCTTTTCTTGTTTCATCATTTGTTGACAGCCTTGTCCTTTCTTGTAGTTGGTGTTGAAAGTCTCCATTCAATCATCATGTATTCTCCTTATGCCCATGGTTTTCATTCTACATTGTGACTAATATGATAGTTTGTTCTGAAACTCAGATGGATCTTTTTTTTTCCATGACAAGTTGAGAATCTATTCGTTTTTCTTTTCAGTTTTCATAGTATCTCTAATCTCTTTCCATAGTTCCTCAGCTTAATTTTCACCCAAGTTAAGTGTACTGAATTTTGATCCTTGTACTGATTTTATGTGGATATACATTCTTCAGGTAATATCCTGCTGGGACAGCTATCTTGTTTAATTTTTTATTTCTATCCTGTATATTTGACAGCAGTAATTAACAGTACATTCCACAATCTTCACCTGACTGATGGATTGCGCTAACCCATCTTCTGCTTCCTATTAGGCACTTGATTTGATTCTGTCATTGTGCATCCACTAATGTGGATCTTCATGAATAGATTCTGCATTTATGCTGCTTGAAGCAGGTGTTGGCAATAAACAAAGAATTATCTTTGAAAAATTCTATTAACCTATCCCCTGCACTACTGTGTTTATCTCCCATCCAAATTTTCCTGCTATTCCAGTTTCCTCCATTCATCCAACTTTTGCATTGCAGTCATTAATGATATTATATTCTTTTTTAAAAAACAAAACAGCTGTATTTTGTTCCTCCTGCAATTTCCTATGGAATTTGAGTTTGGAATAGATGCATTCACTTGATGTTTACTTGATACAGTGATACCCCAGTAGTAATTTTTAATTGGTTCTGGGAGGCCTTGAAGGAGGCGATGGTGAGGCCTCTCTTCAAGAAACCTTCCCTGGATCCGGCAGAGTTGGCTAATTATTGTCCAGTCTCCAACCTTCGCTTTGTTGCGAAGGTTGTTGAGAGTGTGGTAGCGCGACAGCTTCCTCAGTACCTGGATGAATTGGCTTATCTAGATCCGTTCCAGTCGGGCTTCAGGCCTGGATACAGCACGGAAACAGCATTGGTCCGTTGGTTGATGATCTCTGGAGGGCTTGGGACAGGGGTTGCTCCTCTGTCCTGGTCCTATTAGACCTCTCAGCGGCTTTTGATACCATTGACCATGGTATCATGCGGCACGGGTTGGAAGAGTTAGGAGTGAGGGGCACCGTGTTGCGGTGGTTCTCCTCCTTTCTCTCCAACCGGTTGCAGTCTGTGTTGACAGGGGGGCAGAGGTTGACCCCGAGGCCCCTTGTATGTTGGGTGCCACAGGGGTCGGTCCTCTCGCCCCTTCTGTTCAACATTTATGTGAAGCCGCTGGGTGAGATCATCCATGGTTTCGGGGTGAAGTATCATCAGTACGCTGATGACGCTCAGCTGTACATCTCCACCCTGGATCACCCCAATGATGCCCTTGAAGTGATGTCCCGGTGCCTGGAGGCCATACGGATCTGGATGGGGAGAAAGCGACTCAGGTTCAACCCATCCAAGACTGAGTGGCTGTGGTTTCCGACGTCCCGATATAGTCAGTTGGTGCCTCACTGACTATTGGGGGCAAGTCGTTGGCCCCCACGGAGAGGGCTCGCAACTTGGGTGTCCTCCTGGACTCACGGCTGTCTTTAGAAGAGCATTTGACGGCTGTGGTTGGGACGACTTTCTATCAGGTTCGCCTGATCCGCCAGTTGTGTCCCTTTCTGGATCGGGACTCATTATGTACGGTCACTCATGCCCTCGTCACTTCCCGCCTGGACTACTGCAATGCTCTCTACATGGGGCTCCCCTTGAGGAGCACCCAGAGGCTCCAGCTGGTCCAGAATGCGGCCGCGCAGGTGGTTACGGGAGCGACGTGGCACTCCCATGTGACTCCCCTCCTGCGTGAGCTGCACTGGCTCCCGGTGGTATTCCGGGTGCGCTTCAAGGTTTTGGTTACCACCTTTAGAGCGCTCCATGGCTTAGGACCGGGGTACCTACAAGACCGCCTTCTGCCACCAGTAGCCTCTCACCGACCAGTACACTCCCATAGAGAGGGTCTTCTCAGGGTGCTGTCGGCCAAACAATGTCGACTGGCGGCCCCTAGGGGGAGAGCCTTCTCTGTGGGAGCACCTGCCATCTGGAACGAGCTCCCCCCGGAGATACGGAGGATCCTGGATTTGCGCACTTTCCGCCATGCCCTCAAAACTTTCTTATTCCAGCAGGCTGGTCTGGCCTAACCTCCCTTTTAAATTGTTTTAAATTTGTTTTATAAATTGGGGTGTTTTAAATTTGTTTGTGGGCCAAAGTGTTTAATATATTTTTAAATGGTCTTTTAATGTTTGTATTATGTGTATTTTATCTCTTGGCTGTTAACCGCCCTGAGTCCTTCGGGAGTAGGGCGGTATATAAATTTAATAAATAATAATAATGATGATGATGATGATGATGAAAATGATGAGTACCAAAGAAATTTTTCCTATAAGACTAAGGTAGTGAGTCATAAGGCAGCTGACACTGACAAGTCTAGCTTGTGTGTGTTGAGTACCAAACAAACAATGAGTACAAATTTTTCATGTCAAAATACATTGGGTGCCAAATTCAATGAGTTCCAGAATGGTTGACTACCAAGTTACTGTTGCATCCACTAATATAAATAGATGAAATTCTGTAGTGTATTGGGTTATGGTCAATCACATATTAAGAACTGTCCTTTTTATGTTCTTATTGTAAGTAAAGCAATAAATTCCTTTTCTAGGATTGGCCCTGTCAATTACCAAACTTCCTTATAGCTTCATTCTGGTCACAACTTCATGGCCAGTTATGACATGGATATAAAGTCTTCTTCCCCAATAGTAAGAAAGTGACTTCTGATATTATTACATTTTTTTAAAAAACTCCTGCCTTTATTAATTTTTTTATAAATAACTCAAGGTGGCGAACATACCTAATACTCCCTCCTCCTCCTCCTATTTTCCCCACAACAACTCGGTGAGATGAGTTGCAACTAGCCCGAAGTTATCCATCTGGCTTTCATGCTTAAAGTGAGACTAGAATTGCACTGTCTCCTGTCCTAAACTGATACCTTAACCACTATGGAGAGATTTCTCCCTATCAGCATCCCAACATGTCTAAATATAACATCTACCATACACCTTATAGCTTTCTTGGTACCGAAATAGTTTGCTAAAGGTCTTTCAGGTTTGGTTTTGAAGTTCTTTATCATAGGAGCATTGGCTTTTCTTTCACCTGCAAAGCATTACTTTCCTTTGCCTCTGATATGGATTACATTTAGCATCCTCCTCCTCTTTCATCCTTACTGGCAAAGTTGCTCTTACAGCAGCATCACCCTTAAGCTCACTGGGCTGTTGAGCCCTCTGCCACATCAAATAATAATCCTCTTATAATAGAGTCCAATGTTTACACTAATGGATAACTAGGAGTTATTTCATGCAGGTGTAAGGCAGCTATCAGAACTGTTGTGTAAACATGGGGCGGTAACTTCCCCCTCCCGGCCAAAAGTCTATTGATTTGAAAGGGCAGGTAGAAAAGGCTGGTGGATAAGGGTGTAATTTTATGTTCTACAGGAAGCAATTCTGCATAGGCTGTCTATGATTTCTTTCTTGTCTGCAATAAACCAAATTATCACACCTTGTTGAATCTGTGAAGTTCTGCTGTTAGTTAGTTACTGATGCAAGGTTGAGTTTCGGAGAGTAGAGATTTATTGCTGTGCCAGTGTGAAGCCTGACAGCAGGGGTGATGTTGCCCTATTAAAGTAGATAATGCCACTTTGAGAACATCAGTGTCAAGCTCCATCCGTGGCTTCTCTTGTCCTTTTGGAGCCATTAGGAATGAATCAGAGTTATTAGGAAGGGAGGAAATGTTTTAGATGGACCTTTAACTTTTTTGAGAGTTCTCTTTAGAAGAAGATTTGTGGTTGAGAGAACAAAAGTTATTTTTTTAAAATGTTATTTGATGTATAAATGCTGAACCATCAAAAATCTAGCTTTTTAGTACTTTACAAATTGAAACATTGGTGAAATGACTTATTTATTAGGGCCACCAGAAGTACGCTGCAAGAAATAATATTAGCTATTTGTTACTACAAAGTGGTCATCTGGATTTTTATCCGCTAATATTTGGTACAGTAACTATTGCCGCTTATGGTCTATGGAACCTCACATTTTAGAGATGTAGGATAGAAAGAAACCACAAGGTTGTGACTGTACTTCACAATGGCAAGACTGAGCTCACAGGTCAAAATATTATTTTTGAAAGCTCATCTTCTGTTAGATACACTTGACACAATCCTGAGGTTGTAAAATGAGGGCAACATTCAAGCATTTCTCACAACAGTTACACAACAATTTGTCAAAGGCAATCTAAAGGCCTCTTAAAAATGGGAAATCTTTTTTTTTTGTTAGATATGGATTATTGATTATACAAATAAAGTAAAGCTGATATGATGCTTTGGCACTACTATTTTTTATATACTTGTCTACCCATTATGTGGAAATGTATTGATTAGGATGTTAAACTTACACCAACTTTTTCTCTAGGAGTTCAAGTACCCTTTTTACTTACAAGGGATGGTGTTCCACAATAATATGTCAGGGATAGAAAGAGTGACTCGTCTAAAGCAGGGGTGGGTTCTAAAATTTTTTACTACTGGTTCTGTGGGCGTGGCTTATTTTGTGGGTGTGGCTTGATGGTGATGTGAATTCTTTAGGATATAGCAGAAGTACTGGTCTACCAGGGTTTTAACTGCTTGCAGAGCTGTACCGGTCTACTCATTTGTTTTTGGAGGCACTGGTCTACCCATTTATTTTTGCAGGCACCAGTCTACTCATTTGTTTTTGGAGGCACCGGTCTACCACCACACTGCCTTTTAATACTGATCAGCTGTAGGGCGGCCCTTTGAAGCCCCGCGACAAGAGTTTAAACAGTTTTTTTCCTTATAGCCCATCAGCTGGGACTCAGGAGGCAGCAATAGATTGGGGATGGGACCAAATAAAAGGTAAGAATAATGCGGGGATGGGGGTGGGGGTGGGTCAGAACCGGTTCAGTGACGTCATATGGTCACTGCTACCGGCTCGGCGGAACCGGGCAGAACCAGGAGGAACACACCATTGGTCTAAAGTCATCCAGCAAATTTCTATGGCTGTGGGTTTTCCTTTCCAATGAAAAGCTATCTTTTATAAAACAACATCAGCACAAAGTATAGGACTTTACCGTGGAATTCTTTCAACCTAAATTTAATCTGTGGGACTGATGAAGAGAAAGAGAAGCAAAGGGAAGGGATGAATTCCTGAGATTAGGATTTCTTTGACCCTGTTGGCCTTTCCGACCGCCTTGAAATCTTGGTGTAATACCAAGGATGTGAAGGGTGTTGTTTCCTGCTTATGCTGACAATAACAGACCATAATGCGGTATCTTCTGACTGCTATTTATCTTTGATTTCTTTCTTGTGCTATGCTTTAATTGTTTTGTTTTTATGTCGTGGTGGCACGACAACTTCCCCGGCACCTGGATGAAGCTATTTATGTAGACCCGTACCAGTCGGGCTTCAGGCAGGGGTACAGCACAGAAACGGCATTGGTCGCGTTGGTGGATGATCTCTGGAGGGCTCGGGACAGGGGTTGCTCCTCTGTCCTAGTCCTATTAGATCTCTCAGCGGCTTTTGATACCATCAACCATGGTATCATGCTGCAGCGATTGAGGGGGCTAGGAATAGGGGGCACCGTTTTGCGGTGGTTCTCCTCCTTCCTCTCCGACCGCTCGCAGTTCGTGTTGGCAGGGGGACAGAGGTCGACCTCGAGGCGTCTCGCATGGGGAGTGCCGCAAGGGTTGGTCCTCTCACCCCTCCTGTTCAACATTTATGTAAAGCCGCTGGGTGAGATCATCCGTGGTTTTGGGGTGAATTGCCATCTGTACGCTAATGATACTCAGCTGTACATCTCCACCCCAGACCACCCCAACGATGCCCTTGATGTGATGTCTCGCTGCCTGGAGGCCATGCGGGTCTGGATGGGGAGGAACAGGCTCAGACTCAACCCCTCCAAGACCGAGTGGCTGTGGCTTCTGGCGCCCTGATATAGTCAGCAGGTGCCATTGCTGACTATTGGGGGTGAAACTTCACCCCCCACGGAGAGGGCTCGCAATCTGGGTGTCCTCCTGGACGCGCGGCTGTCTTTAGAAGAGCATATGACGGCCGTGGCCAGGGGGGCCTTTTATCAGGTTCGCCTGATCCGCCAGTTGCAGCCCTTTCTGGACCAGGACGCCCTGCGCACGGTCACTCATGCCCTTGTTACTTCCTGGTTGGACTATTGTAATGCTCTCTACATGGGGCTCCCCTTGAAGAGCACTCGGAGGCTCCAACTGGTCCAGAATGCGGCCGCATGGGTGGTTATGGGCACAACTCATTGTGCCCATGTGACACCCCTCCTGCGCGAGCTGCACTGGCTCCCGGTGGTCTTCTGGGTGCGATTCAAGGTGTTGGTTACTACTTTTAAAGCACTCCATGGCATAGGACCCGGGTACCTCCGAGACCGTCTTCTGCCACCAATATCCAGTTCGCTCTCACAGAGAGGGTCCCCTCAGGGTGCCTCAGGGTGCCATCAGCCAAGTTATGTCGGCTGGCGACACCCAGGGGGAGGGCCTTCTCTGTGGGAGCCCCAGCCCTGTGGAACGAACTGCCCCCAGAAATACGTAAGATCTCCGACCTCCGGGTGTTTCGCTGAGCACTGAAGACCCTGTTGTTCCGCCAGGCCGGGCTATCAACATAATAGTTTTAAATTGGGGTATTTAAATTTTCTGGGGTTTTAAATCTGAGCCAAATTTATTTAATTATTTTAAATTTTAATTGGTGTTTTGTCCTGTGTTTTTAAATAGGCTGTAAACTGCCCTGAGTCCTTCGGGAGAAGGGCGGTATAGAAATACAATTATTATTATTATTATTATTATTATTATTATTATTATTATTATTATTATTATTATTATTTATAAACTGTAATTATTACTGGGGCTCCTTTTCTCATAATCACTTTGGTATTTTGATTGTTTTTTTTATCACACTCTTGCAAAATGACTTGGGAGTTCAGTAGGTAGGGAAGAAAGTCTTACAATTGCCAAATCATGATAATCAACTTTAAAAACAAACTAACCTCATGTATCATCTGTGCTTTATGGCACAGCAATTCTTGCATTTTGAAAGTACCATGTGCTGAAGTAACAAACCCCACTGATCTCAATGTGACTTTAGAGTATTTCTTTACCTCACCAATTAGAATATTTATGGTATCATCCCTCTGTGCTGCCGAAGTAGCTTTCCCTCATTTGATATGAATATTGCATTATGTCTTAGCTTGTTGAGAAGGAATTATTGCACATCAGCCACAATTATAGCTGACTGCTGTCTCCACTCTTGACGATTTGCAACTAAGTTTGGTTGCCTTTTCCTAAACATCCCGTCCATCTGACGTGCCACATATAAATAAATAAATCCTTTTAAAATGTATTTAATCTCTAATAGGTTTCCCATTCTTTTTCCCAAGGAAAAAACATATTTTTGTCTTCCCTTAGATGGAAAACATGTCCTGTGCAGCATAGCTAACTAAGTTAATGAGGCTCAGCAGTCTTTTTATTTTATTTTATTTTAAAGTGTCGTTTTAAAGACAATCACTTTTAGACCAAGCAAAGTTTCCATTTTGTTTATTACATTTCTGCACTTGATTCTGTTTGTCAGGATAAGGCAGCAACTTTACATAAAATGGAAGATTGGCTAAGATTGCACACATTCCTATTTCCAAGTTATTGCATTCCTAATAAATCATTTGTGGGGAAATATTGGGTTTTCTCATCAGCCTGATTTGATACAGACAGGAGTTTATTTATGGTCAATTTCTGTGGTTATATATTGTATGCACGGTTTATCAAGAGTCTCGGCTGCACACTTTTCATTTGATTTTGGATGCTGATTATGAATGGGGCTCTAAAAGCAATCTTCTAAAGCCCTCTGACACCAACACTTTTTGTCCTATACCTAAGATATTATTCACTATGCATATATCTGTGGATGATTTTGGACATGGGTTTAAGATTTCTGTCAACAAGGACAATTATATGCACATCCTTGTGTACACAATGGTATCAGAATCCAAGTAAATCACAGAATGTTTTATATCACTTAAATATGGTCAGTATCTCGGACATCTAATTCAAATTTTTAGCATAATGGAATTCTTATTACTAGTCTTAGTAAGAGTATTTCTCTAGGGATGTGCAGATGAGGAATGGCTATACAGGTAAGGAATTACAGATGCACTCACTAAATCATGCTATTTTTTCTTATCTTTAGCAATAATCATTTGAGAATATCTATCTCTG
Source organism: Arizona elegans (assembly GCA_022577455.1). NCBI lineage: Eukaryota > Metazoa > Chordata > Lepidosauria > Squamata > Colubridae > Arizona > Arizona elegans. Next base: position 113,978,915 of record JAKOOJ010000001.1, read on the forward strand.
CACCAATATATACATACATACATACATACACACACACACACACACACACACATATATATAGTGTTTTACCGAGACACCTGGTCTACTCCAACATGTGGGAGAGAGCATTCTGCTCTCTTTTGCCTTTCAGCTCCAACCAGGAGAGCCCTCAAGCAGTTGCATCCACAACAAACCATTTTTATACCAAATATATTTTACTGATAAAGAAATAAAGGGAGACTGGTATAGATCTATTTCAAGCTTTTTAGCTCTCATCAGCCAGCCTTACCCTTACTTGGATTCGAACCTGGGCTGCCTGCATGTTAGGCAGTTGTATTAACCACTGAGCCACAAGTTCTCCACCCTTCATCAGCCTGAGCCAGGGGAAAGATTAAGTGTTTTACCGAGACACCTGATCTACTCCAACACGTGGGAGAGAGCATTCTGCTCTCTTTTGCCTTTCAGTTCCAGCCCAGGAACCCTCAAGCAGTTGCATCCACAACAAACCATTTTTATACCAAATATATTATTTCTTTATCAGTAAAATATATTTGGTATATATATATATATATATATATATATATATATATATATATATATATATATATGTGTGTGTGTGTGTGTGTGTGTGTGTGTGTGTGTGTGTGTGTGTGTATGTAAGTTTTCACAGGTATATATGTGTGTACAGTTAATATTTTGGGTTTCTTCCCATGTAATTGTGAACATATCCCTAAAAGGGTAGAAGCGACAGAATCTCATCTGCCATCATCAGGCTTATGTGAGCGGTCTTTTGTAGTAACTGCCGTTACTATTTCAAATCTGGTGAAATTAAGAAATTTCAAATTTCTTAAGTATCACTGGAAATCTTCACCTTTTTTCATTCTTATCCTGAAATTCATTTAAAAACAATAATTAATGATGAAGATAACACCAAAAGCAGAACAGAATACAACAGCCAGACTGTCAAACCTGGAAGCCATATTTATACCTTTCTGCCTTCAGGCTTCAGGCCTGCCACAAATCCTACTGTGGGAAATTGGGAGGGGGGATTGCATAGAGAGGAGAAGATAGTCACAATAAAATTCTTTATAGAAAGTCAAGGCCATGGGGCCCTGCAGCTGTGTGGAGAAGAATGAGGAGGTATCATCTGTTCTGGACAGTGTTGTGGTCCGCCAGCGGCTTGCGCGGATCGTGGCTGATCCCGATGAAGTGGAGTCTGGTGTGGTGTCGCGCCAGCAGCCTGCACAGCCAGCGCTCATGTCGGACAGCGAGGAGGATGAAGAGGATGTGATGCCAGAGGCAGAGACTCAGCCAGGGCATTCAGAACCTCCAGAGGCTCCTTCCAGTGGAGAGAAAGCGAAGTGGAGGAGCCTCTCCTCAATGCTCGAGCACGCAGGGCTGCCAAAAGGCAGGAGTGGCTACTCAGGAGGAGGAGATCTACTCGAGAGTAGGGCTTGAGGATAACTGGCCACTCCCTTAGCCTATTTAAGTCATACGCAGCTAGTGCTTTCTTGCTAGAAACAATGTCTCATTTCTACAGAGCATCTTGGAGAGCAAGCGACTTCTCATATCTGGTTTTCTGGGCTGGTTGGCAACCTTTGTCGGACTTTGTTCTTAATAACTTTGATAAGGACCCTTTGCATGGGAAGCCTGCATTCTTGAAAGGGGTTTGTTTGGAATTAAACAGTGTTTGCAAAGCTTGGTGTGGTCACATTCTCTGGGAATCCGAAGCTGGGGCAGAACAGACAGTAATTGATTGGATGTGTGGTGGACATGTAGGAGAGGGGCAAGGTCTTGAACTTTCTTTTGGGTGTGGAAAACCCAGAAGCTCTCAGATTCGGGTTTTCACAGATGTGCCAATATGACATCTCTAATAAAGTTTAGCTTTGAAGAAATTCAACTCTCAGAGTTTGATTTCGTTGGGGGTGTTACTTAAAACCCTGACACAGACAATATCCTGCATACTATCAGTGCTGGGGATAAGAAGAAATGTTGGAAACTCTGCCCATAGTATGAAATTTGACACCATCAGAGTAAGGAACCAAAGTTTGAGATATTAATTTGACAAACCTTGCTGAAAGTTTTAAGATGGATTATAATCAAAGGGGAAGGCAGTCTAATGAAATGGTTTAGGAGAAAAGTATAAATTCCTGTCTTGGACTACAGTGCAGAGTTCTGCATTTGCTAAGTGCTGAAAAATAATATTTGTTGCCAGTGTGTTGTAAATAGGAGGTAATATTAATAACAACAATGTAATATGTGTAAATTATATATTTTTTATTTTAATATTGTGTGTGCTGCTTGGATGAGCAATGCATGATAGGCAGTAGGTTTCGAATAAAGGTAATAAAAGCAATAAATATAAATAAAGACTATTCTAAACTATTCTTTTCTACAGAGGAAATTGAAATATCAACCCTTAGGTCAGGGGTGAAATCTATTTTTTTTTTGCTACCGGTTCTGTGGGCGTGGCTTAATTAGTGGGCGGGGCTTGGTGGTGAGGTGACTGGGTGGGCGTGGCCAAGTCAATGTCACTTCTTTGCCCTTTTTTAACCTACAAAACACAACACAACACAACTGGCTCACCCACAATGTAAAAGCAGCTGTGCTAGACCCAAAATGGCCCCTGCAACAAGCAGGAACCTCACACAACCACAAAAAGCCCAAAAAAACAACTTTCACATTTTACACACACAAAATTCCACATACAGCTTTTTGAGATTTTGTGTGTTTGTGTAGTTAGAGTGAAACCCTACAGAAACACACTAAATCTCAGAAAGCTGCACAAATATTATTTTATTTTAATTTATTTTTATTTTTATATAAAAACAGCTAAATTTAAAACTTCCTAAACTTTAAATGGCTAGGTCTAAAAAAAGAACAACTAAAAAATACCCCAATTAACTATTTTTTTTAAAGCTCCCAAAGAGGAAAAAAACTTACCCAATAGAACAGGAGTCTCCAACCTTGGCAACTTTAAGACTTGTGAACTTCAACTCCCAGAATTCCTCAGCCAGCTTTGCTGGGAGTTGAAGTCCACAAGTCTAGGCAGGAAGGCAGGCAGGCAGAAAGAGCTGCTCACCGATGAGCTTGATTTCAGGCAAGGAGATTCAGTTGCTTGCTGATGCATGGATTGCGATCGTCATGCGATCAGCAGCTAAGGTAAGCAAGCTGGAGGCTGGGGGCGGGGGGAGAAAAAAAAGAAACTTTTTTTCTTTTACATGGCTCTGGCAATCCAAGCTGAGTTGCCTGATTAGCAGGCAATTCAGCTGGGATGTCAGAGCTTGGCTGGTCAGAGCCATTTAAAAGGAAAAAAAGGCTCTGATGATCGTGGGGCTCAGCTGGGCATGGGGGGTGGGGGCAGGGATTTTTGCTACCGGTTCTCTGAACTGCCCGCTGCCATCGCTACCTACTCCCCGAGCCGGTCCAAACTGAGAGCATTTCACCCTTGCCTTAGGTTCCTTATCTGAAAATAATACCCACTAAACACATTCAAATTTATTTTTCTGTAGACTTATATGGGATTTCATCAGTGGTGGAATTCAATTTTTTTTTACTACCAGTTCTGAGGAAGTGGCTTGGTGGGCATGGCAGGGGAAGGTACTGCAAAATCTCCATTCCCACCCCACTCCTGGGGGAAGGATATTGCAAAATCTCCATTTCCACCCCCTCTTGAGCCAGCCAGAGGTGATATTTGCCGGTTCTCCAAACTACTCAAAATTTCCGCTACTGGTTCTTCAGAACCTGTTAGAACCTGCTGATTTTCACCCCTGGATTTCATGTTAATTCTCTGAAGTTTCTCACCACTTGGAATTCTATATTTTTGAAATATAGCAACATTCCAATAAAGTTGACTCTTACCATTGTTCTACTGATGATGATGTTTTACATGCCAGGTCGACTGCTTAAACTTGAAACTAGCTGCTTTTCATAGATGAGATTTTTAGAACATTCTGGGAAGACTTCATGTAATATATGCATGATAATATTCCTGATTAGTGTTCTTTCTTTCTCCCTCAGAAATAATGAGGCCTTTTAAAAAATGGCTTTGTGTCAGGTTATCAGTTTAATAAAGCAAAACCTCAAATATTAACATGGAATTTGCTAGAAAAAGGAAGGCAACATCTGTAAATAGCAATATATTTCATACAGGTTGAATATTTAGGGATCTACTTGACAAAAATAAAGATTCATTTAAAAATGATTAATTGAGCTGGAAAAATGCAATAGCAGATATTTCTAGCTGGAAAAATACTAAACCTATTATTGCTAGGAAGAGCTGAAGCAGTTAAATCAAGTCTTAGTAAAATATATTTTTTCAAGTGACCCAATATATATTGATTGGTGTAAACAAGAAACAAACTCCATATGGTCTACTGGAAGACTTAAGTATTAAATTAAATATCTTGCAAGATTCAAAAAGAATGAATTGGGTTAGTTCCTTTGAAATGTATCTCTATGCTAGTTGCTTAATGGGTTTCAGAATTGATTGTACTTTCTTATGACAGATTATTTTACAGAATGGGCAAGATCTCACAAATATCTTTGAGTTGATATAGATAGAAATAAATAGTATATAAAAGACCAAGTAATAACAAGGTCTAAATTCACTTACATGTTTATTCATGTAAAGACAAAGGAAATCTTCGTGGTGGTTGTTTCTTTCAATTGAACTTTATACTCGGTATATTTTAAGCGGCCTCCGAATGATCTTTTGCTTTGAAAAGCAGCACATAAATACCTAAATAGGTAAATAGGGTTCCAAAAAGGATTTCATCGATGAGTCTATTTTGCTTGTCTATCTCTTTTAGAAGATGGGAATAAAACCATCAACCCAAGAGCAGAAGTCACAAAATTGACAGTGGTCAGGCTACCATTCATTGCAAAGCATTTGCCAAGAATTCACACAGAAAGGACCATGCACAAGCTCAACCAAGTTCATTCCTCTGCTTCAGCATTAGATTACACAAGTGATTGCCTAACTTTAGTTACATAGCTGTATTTTGCAATGTTCTAAGAAAGACCATGCCTGGGTCTCACTGTTGTCCAATTGTTCATTGAAAATAATGGCTTTCGTCTTGTTGCCTTAATCTTATTCTTTAAAGAAACAAGGTAAGGTGGTATTAGCTATACAGATATTTATTATTGAGGACAAACTCATGGTGTGTGAAATCTGTTAGGCTTTGTCTTCCATTGCCTTGGAGAGAACTCTGCAGAGGATTGAAGCACACACAACTGAGGCTGGGAAGGGTTGGCAATAGAAGGGGCAGCAAATTTCATGCTGTTGTGGTTTTCTGCCTAGTCGAGAAAAGGTGGAGACTTATTCACCTCAACAGGGAGGAAAGCAGGTGTGAAATGCTCCCGGTTCAGACCGGATCACCCGATCCGGTAGCGATGGAGGCGGGTGGTTCAGAGAACCAGTAGCAAAAATCCCTGCCCCCCCCACATGCCCAGCTGAGCCGCACAATCATCAGAGGCTTTTTTTTTAACTTTTAAAAGCATTTTTTCTACAACCTCTTCGGCCGAAAAAATGCTTTTAAAAGTAAAAAAAAAAAAGCCTTTGATGATCGTGCAGCTCAGCTGGGATCATCAAAGGCTTTTAAAAGAAAAAAAGCCTCTGCTGATCAGGCAACTCAGCTTGGATCATCCGAGGCATTTAAAAGAACCCCCCCTTTTTTTTTTCAAATGCCTCTGATGATCCAACCTGAGTTGCCTGATTGTCAGAGGCATTTAAAAGAAAAAAAAGGCTCTGCCGATCAGGCAACTCAGCTGGGATCGTCAGAGCCTTTTGAAAGCATTTTTTTACAACCTCTTCGCCGAAAAAAAAATGGTTTTAAAAGTTAAAAAAAAAAATTGGCCACGCCCACCCAATCACATTACCCCCACCCCACCCCACCAAGTCACGCCCACAGAACCAGTAGTAACAAATTTTAGATTTCACCACTGGAGGAAAGGATCAAAGTTTAAAGTTGCCTTCCATGATTTTTTGCATATGCAAGGGCAACTACAAATCTAACCATGGTGGCCACTGTTAAATACAATGTTGGCAATTGTCCACTCTCCCTCAAACAAAACTTACAGGTTTTGTAAGTGATATAAATCAGTGCAATGCTATGAATATTTACTCTCTAACTTTTTTTTTGAAGCAAACTCTCTCTTTCCAAAGCATACCTGATATTTTCTTTGCCCCCCCCCCCACTTCAATGCTGGACTCTGGAAACCAGTTAGATTTTATTCACTTATATAATAACTTGCCTTGCAAATCTGTAAAATATGTTCTGTGCCTACAAAGCTGTTAACTTATTTCAGATACAATTCCAAAACTATGAATCGTTCATATAAAGTCTATGCAGGGGGCCAGCAAACATTATGCTTCACATAAACATCTCTTCAATTTAACCCTTTTTTTCCCCACAGTAGAAATAAGCCCAATCAAGTTAACTTCCTTAAACATTTTGCTTCACATTTGTCATTTGAGGATAAAAATCACTTTTCTTGATTTTAATTTTCTCCTTTTCAGTACATCATGCCCAAACAAATTTGTCTACAATAATAGTTTCCCCACTCTCTGTGTTATATATAACAATGATAAAAGAGACAGTAACTTAGTGAAAATAACTCCAACTATCTATTGATGTACTAGCTAGATAGTATAAAATTGCAGTGAAATCCTGTATAAAGTGAGTGTTTCATGTAATGTATAATTAAAAATCTTGTCTTACTATTTTAAACCTAATGAAAATCTGACTAATATAATATAGTTAACATGATACTAATAGAATGCTTGTTGATTAGGCAAATTTATTATTGACATGGACATTTTATTAAACTATACAAATTGTGGAAATGAAAAAAAAAGAATAAGTTTTTAAAAACAGAAGAGAGTTTTAAAGCATTTCTACAAATAATATTTCAAAGGGTCATAAAGGTGAATCATATAAAGAAATTAATTTCATTTATTAATTTAAAGCAGTTTTATGCTATGCAACAATTTGAATACATTGAATAATAATTCCCTACTTGTTAATATTTTGGAAGCTTTTAAACGCAAACCTGTTCTGAAGACCCTGCTCCCGATTTTATTTTCCCTTTTTCCCCCTTTCTTTTGCTTGTAGTTTTCTGCTGATAGTTTTATAACTTTATAAAACAAACCGGCATTATTTATAAGTGTATTACTGTGAAGGTTTTATTGAGTTTCATATTTTATGTATGCTGCCAAGACTCTGGATTGCAGTGGGGTAAATAAAATGTAGGGAATAAATACATAAATTTAAATAAAAATAAACAAAAGCCACCTATACATACAATAATAAGTTGTTCCTAATATCTCCTTGTTAATAACTTCTTAAAATCATTGTTTTGCCATTCAGTGTGGAGCATACATGGCCCAGATGTTATAAAGGCTCATCTCCTCTGTTAACTGGGTAACAGGATATCTAATATATGACAAGAAGTACATTTTTCATTTTCTCTAACTCCTAGAAAATCCTAAACATTTGGTGCACTCACCTGTTGTACCTTTGGAGGTACTTTAAAATGCTTTCCAGGTGGGGTGGACCACAATCAAGAAAGGGGCAGATTAATCCTTTCACAGAGATGCTCACCTTGAATGAACAGTGCCAAATAGTGACAGGTGAAGACTATTCTTTGCCTTTGCTTTTAAGGGATAACAATGGTAGTTCATGCTGCTATTATAAAAAAATGCTACAAGTAGTCCTCGACAACCACTCATTTAGTGACTATTTAAAGTTACAATGGCACTGAAAAAGTGACATTACCATTTTTCACACTTATGACCATTGCATCATCCCTGTGGACACACAATCAAAATTTGAACGATTGCAGAATCCCAAGGTCATGTGACCAACTTCAGTGACCTTCTGACAAGCAGTCAATAGGGAAGCCAAATTTCACTTAACAACCATGCTTACAAACTTAACAACTGCAATGATTCACTTAACGATTGCGGCAAGAAAGGTCACAATATTGGGGCAAATCTCATTTAACAACTAGGCTCAGTTGTGGTCATAAGTTGAGGATTCAATGTATTCAGTGGTTTTATTTTATTGTTTTATTATTTAATGGAGTTTTGGGCAGATTTTTAATTTTTTTTTTTAATTTGATTTATATGCCGCCCTTCTCCGAAGACTCAGGGCGGCTTACAATGTGCTCAGCAATAGCCTTCATCCTTTTGTATATTTATACAAAGTCAGCTTATTGCCCCCACAACTGGGTCCTCATTTCACCTACCTTAGAAAGGATGGAAGGCTGAGTCAACCTTGAGCCTTGGCGAGATTCGAACCCTGCAGTAATTGCAGGCAGCTGGTCTTAATAACCAGCTTAATAACAGGGTGCCTTAAACCCCTGTACCACCAAGGCTCTTTATTGATGTAATATTTTATTTTGGTAATTTGGATTGTACGATGCTTTGTTTTCTGCCTTAGGCATGAGTCACTTTGGGAATCTGGGGAAGAAATCATGGAAACATATCAATTTTAGGAATGAAGAACATGAAGATATAAAAGAGGACCATTTATAGGGCATTAACCTACCAATCTTGCATACCCTTTCCCTCTAGACTGGAAAGACGGGAGGGGAATGTCAATATGTCAATATCCCACACATGTCAACAGAGATATCAAGAGTCTGGCCAGAGATCAAGCTCCCCAACTTGGTAATACAGAAGTAGACAAATCATGTTGACTGTGAGCAATGAAAATGACCCAGGTAACTTTGGACAATGTTGCTTGGAAAATATTAAATGCTGCCTTGAACTTGTGGAAGGAAGGTGGGATATCAATCTAATCCATGAAAACAACAGAGGTTTCAGGCTTAGATCTGCAACTATATTCCTATCAGCTCTATCTTCAGCCATTGTAGGAACTGGCCATAACCAGTGGTGGGATTCAAATAATTTAACAACCGGTTCTCTGCCCTAATGATTTCTTCCAACAACCAGTTCACCAAACTGCTCAGATAGTTAATAACCGGTTATCCCGAAGTGGTGCGAATTGGCTGAATCCCACCACTGGCCATAACCATAGTCAACAAATTATGTCATCCTGATTGGTCCTGGACACCTCATCACCAAAGCTCTCCCATGAAGGTGGTATCTATGTGGGGCCATGTCCTGTTCCGTTGAATTCATTACTAGTGGGAAAACTTGCCCATTGGCAGTGTGTTGTGTTGGAATGATGTGATTGTGGTTCCCTTTTGTTCGTACCTATTTTACTATATATGAGCAATATACTACAATCATAATCAAGATTTACCAGCAACGTAAGAAAGTCTTCATGAGCAATCTCAGGAGAAGTAACCTTGGTGCATGCACCGAGAATCTTGGAAGCCCCTCACCATATTTTTGGGAGAAAGCAATTGCCTTAGTGCTTTGAACTAATTGCTCACTGCCAGGAGTTCGATTCTGACCGGCTCAAGATTGACTCAGCTTTCCATCCTTCTGAAGTCGGTAAAATGAGGACCCAGATGGTTGGAGGCAATATGCCAACTTTGTAAGCACTATGAAGCGGCATATAAGTCTAAGTGCTATTGCTATCAAGAGGGGAGGGCATTGATTTCTTTTCCTGTTACATTTCCCCCATGAGTTTACAGGAACACCACATTCTTATTTCCAGTCCTTGCCTACACCACAATATTGGGGGAATAGATTGCAATGTGAGATAATGATTGGCTTAGTGTCACCTGGTTAGCTTCTATGGTTGAAGATGGCTTTGAACTTAAGTCTCCTGAGGCCTACTCTAATTCCTGAGCCTGTACATTAAGGTGACCAGACGTCCCGCTTTTGGCGGGACAGTCCCGCTTTTGAGCAATTTGTCCCGCATCCCGCGGCGTTTTAAAAAAGTCCCGATTTTTCATTCTGCCTCCTGGTTCCCGGCTGCCTCCTGAATCCCCGCTGATGGCTAGAGGGAAAAAACCTGTTTAAACTCTTGCCGCGGGGCTTCAAAGGGCCGCCCTACGTTAATTAGCTCGGCTTCCCCCTCTCAGCTGATTTGCACAGGGCTCTGCTCTTGCTAAATTGCTCAGTTTTTTTTCCCTCTTTGTGCAAACCAAGCTCAAAACGAAACTGTTATGTCTGTATAAGGACATCCGCCCGGATTGGCTGCCAGCCACCGGGCGGGAAGATTTGAATCCCTGTCAGGGGGCGGTGCGTCTGCCGGAGCGAATATAAGGAGAGCCCCGGCAGCGCACAGCCAGTCTGGCTACTGTTTCTTTACTCAATAAAAGTTACTAATGTAACGAGCTGGTCACGTCTTCCTTTCCTGCGCCGATCTAACACTGGCGACGAAGGACTGAGAGAAGAACGAACCTCGCAGCACCAAGCCAACAAGACAAGACTCCGGCACCGGGAACTACAGTAGGCATTTCCAAAGGCATGGCATCCGCTGAAGTCACTTTGCCAGCCCTTGCTCCTTTCCGCCCAGGGAAGGACAAGTGGAAATCCTACGTAGTGAAATTCCGGCAATACCTGAGAGGCAACAACATCAGGGATGCCGATGATGACCAGAAGAAGGGCATCTTCCTGGCCAACTGCGGCTCCGAGGTCCTCGACATGGCAATCGATCTCGTAGCACCACGAGACATCAAAGAAGTGCCATGGACAGACCTGCTGCAGATCCTGGAGGACCACTATGCCCCAACAGGAACACCGGTGGCGAACCGTTTCACCTTCCACCAACGGGACCAGAAGGAGGGTGAAACGATCAAGGAATTCGTGGCCACCCTATGCCAGATCGCAGCCAGCTGTGAGTTCGACCACGTGGACAATGCCATCGCTGACCGCGTGGTCTTCGGCATGAGGGACAGAGGCCTGCAAAAGAAATTCCTGAGCAGGAAGAAGCTCGTGCTCAAGGATGTGGTGGAGGAAGCCACCGCATCCGAAATCTCGGAGAAAGCAGCTGCCGCAGTAAGCAGAGCCAAGGGAATCCACAAGATTCGCTCCACAGAGCAATCATCAACAGAGGATTCCACGGCTGGATCCGAGTCGGAGGGGGAGTCCACCGTCCACAAGGTATCCAGACCCCCAAGGCGGGAAACTGCCCAACGGAACTACAGAGGGGAGCGCTGCGCCAGCTGCAGAGGGGACCATGCCAGAGCAACCTGCAAGTGGAGAGATGCGACCTGCCGACGCTGCAACAGAAGGGGTCACATCGCCGAAGCTTGCAGAGCTGAGGAACCAGCCCCAGAGCCCTCCAGCCACCGTCCCCGCGAGAATCGGAAGGATTACCAGAGGTCATCCAAACGGTCCTCTGGCCCTTCCAGACGCAGAGACGACGAATTTCCCCGGAGCGGAGCGGTCCACCAGACGACCATCGCTCACACGACGTCAGACAGTGCCACCAAGTTCCATGTGACCATCCACGTGGAAGGAGCACCCTGCAAAATGGAGGTAGACTCCGGCTCGGTCTACTCCATCATGGACTGGCAGCAGTTGAAGCGCCTGCAACCCAGCATCACCAAGCGAGAGCTGAAGCCACTACACTCCAAGCTCGTCGACTTCGGGGGAAACCCCATCGGAGTGCTAGGAAGAGCCAACATCCGGGTCACCTACAAGCAGTTCGAAGGCAAGCTCCCCATCACCGTCGTAAGGGACAGCCGACCGAACCTGCTAGGAGTGGAGTGGTTCAAGCCGCTGGGGCTCTCAATCGAGGGCATCAACCAAATTGGCAGGGACGAACTCGACTACCTCATCGAAGAGTTCAAGGAAGTCTTCGATGGTAAGCTGGGGAAATTTGTGGGGAGGCCAATCTCCTTCAATCTGGACAAGGGAATCACCCCAATTAGGCTCAAGCCCCGCCGAGTTCCGTTTGCCCTGTGGCCCAAAGTAGATGAGCAGCTGGATAAGCTGATCGCCCAGGGCGTCCTGGAACCGATCGATCATGCTTCATGGGAGACCCCCATTGTGACCCCACTGAAGCATGATGGGTCTGTGCGCATCTGCGCCGACTACCGTTGTACCATCAACAAGGCGTTGGCACAGAGCGCATACCCAGTCCCAGTGGTGCAACACCTGCTGCATTCCCTGGGATCTGGATCAATTTTTGCGAAACTGGACCTGGCCCAGGCTTACCAGCAACTGCCAGTGGACGAAAAAACGGCGGAGGCTCAAACAATTGTCACGCACAGGGGGGCATTCAAATGCAACCGGCTCCAATTTGGAGTCAGCGCTGCCCCCGGCATCTTCCAATCCATGATGGAACGCCTCCTCCAAGGCGTTCCAGGGGTGGTGCCTTACTTCGACGATGTGCTCGTCTCCGGTGACTCAAGAGCTCAACTCCTTGAAAGGCTCAGGCTTGTCCTGCAGCGATTCAAGGCCAAGGGCTTGAGGGTCAGGCAGGACAAGTGCATCATAGGAGTACAGGAAGTCGAGTTCCTGGGCTACCTCATTGATAGCACAGGCATCCACCCCACCAAATCAAAAGTGGAAGCAATCCATGAAGCTCCTAACCCAAAAAACAAAACGGAGCTTCAGGCTTTCCTTGGGTTGCTCAACTTCTACGCCATTTTCTTAAAACAGAAAGCCACAGTTGCTGAGCCACTCCACCGCCTGCTGGGGAAATCGGCTTCCTGGAAGTGGGGCCAGGAAGAGGAAGCAGCGTTCCGGGCCATCAAGGGACTACTGACGTCCAAAAGCGTCCTCATCCAATACAGCGAGACGCTCCCCATCAAGCTGACCTGCGACGCGTCACCATACGGGGTGGGGGCAGTCCTCAGCCACGAGCTGCCCAACGGCACGGAAGCCCCCATCGCCTACTTCTCGAAAACCATGTCCGGCGCAGAGCGGAACTACAGTCAGCTGGACAAAGAAGCCCTGGCCATCGTGGCAGGAGTGAAGCGCTTCCACGAATATCTCTATGGAAGGCGTTTCACCATAGTCACCGATCACAAGCCACTCCTGGGACTCCTCGCAGGCGACCAACCCACCCCGACTTTCATGTCCCCGCGGATGACGAGATGGGCCATCTTCCTGGCCGGCTACTCCTATAGGCTCGTGCACCAGCCAGGCACAGCCATAGGAAACGCCGACGCACTCAGCAGATGCCCATCGAAGAACCCGGTGGAAGACCCAGCCCCCACGCTCCATCTATTCCACATAGATGACGATGCCAGCTGTCCAGTCTCCTCCGCAGATGTGGCTGCGCACACCCAGAGAGACCCCACCCTCCGCCAAGTAAGGTCCTGGATCCTCAGGGGGTGGCCATCGAAACAGACGGAGGAGAGGTTCAGCCCGTTCACCAGGAAACAGACGGAGCTGTCCACCATAAAGGGTTGTCTGCTATGGGGAGACAGGGTGCTGATCCCAAGCACTTTGCAACGGCGGACGCTAGAGACACTGCACAACGGGCACCCAGGCATCGTCCGCATGAAGGCCCTGGCACGGAGTTACGTCTGGTGGCCCTCACTGGACAGAGACATTGAACAATGGGTCTCCAGATGTGACCCGTGCCAAGAAGTCCGCCCAGCACCGCCACAATCCGAAGTCACGAACTGGGAGACCCCCAGCAACCCATGGTCGAGGGTCCACATCGACTTCGCGGGCCCGATGCAAGGGCGGCACCTCCTCATCGTGGTAGATGCCTTCTCCAAGTGGCTCGAGGTGATACCCATGGCATCTACCACAACAGAAGCGACGATCCGAGCCCTGCGCCGCCTGTTTGCCACACACGGACTACCGGATGTGCTGGTCTCGGACAGCGGCCCCCAGCTCACATCCCTGGCCATGGAGTCTTTCCTGGCAGGACTGGGCATCCGCCATGCCCTCTCCGCTCCGTACAGGCCGGCCGGAAACGGACAAGCGGAACGGATGGTCCGGCTCACAAAAGAAGCCCTCACCAAGATGGGCCCGGGAGACTGGCAAGAACGCATCGACAACTTCCTCCTCACCCAGCACATCACGCCGCATGCCACCACCCACAAGAGCCCGGCCGAACTCCTCATGGGCAGAAGGTTGAGGTCACCCTTGGACCGGCTGCACCCCCAATACAGCCCAGAAGTGACCGCAACCGCCAGCCGCCCGCTTCGCGCCTTCAGCAAAGGAAATTCAGTTTTCGCGCTAAATTTCAACGGCTCTCCTAAGTGGCTGAAGGGGAAGATTGCCAGCACAACCGGCCCCAAATCCTACACCGTCGAGTTGGAAGATGGACAGGTCGTGAGATGTCACATCGACCAACTCCGGAAAAGGTGGGGGGGAGCACACAAAACCAGCCTGATGAGGTAGGCCTACAACACCCAGACGAGGTAGGCCTGCAACACCCCGGCGAGGGAGGCCTACAACACCCAGACGAGGTAGGCCTACCACACCCCTGCGAGGCAGAGCAACGCCATCCCGACGAGGTCGGCCCAGCACACTACCAGGCACTGTCACGTCGGCAGTGCAGCGAGGTAGACCGGGGCCAACCACACGGGGGATGGCAACACCAACCCGACCAGGAGGGCACCCGGCACAGCAGGCCCAGGGACCCCCGACCCAGCCCGCAGGTAGACCGGGACCTGCCCAGAAGGGGAGCACCGCACCCCACCAGTGAAGGCAACCCACGGCAGCCCCACCAGGGAGACCTCAACGCAAGGCGAGTAGACCGGGGACCTTCGCAGATGGGCACACCACAGCACATGGGCGAGGGTGGCACACGACTCCCCGGCAAGGGGGACCCCCGCCCAACGCAAGAAACAACCCGGCAACAACAACCCAACCCAGACGACCCCAACCACCAACTGGCGGTAGACCAGGGACTAGGGGGAAGGGAAAGCCGACAACAACCCGGCCAGGGAGGCCTGCGCCACCCCGGCAGGGGAGACCTCCACCAGCCCGAGGAGGAAGCCCCACAACGACACCCCGACCAGGTCGACCACCACCAACCCGACGGGGAAGGCCAGCGCCAGCCCGGCAAAGGAGACCTGCGCCACCCCTGCAAGGTCGGACACCGCTACCTGAGCCAACACCACCCACAGCGAGCAGACCGGACCCAAGGGCACCGGCCCGAACCACCCTCCGGACCACAGCGAACCGGGCCGCAGCAGAACCGCAGCCACCAGGAGACCCAGGAAGAGCAAGTGACAGCCGGGGTCTTACCGAGACTCAGACGCTCTTCCCGGGTCGAGACCGAACAGCACCGCCGAGGCGAAAGATCCACAGGCCAGGAGGAAGACCACCAGAACCAGCCATCCAAGGTGTGCGGTCCGGCCGGAGGCGCTGAGGGTGACCCCGCACACTCGCCAGCCGAACCGAGCCCGGTTCCGGGGAAGGAGCCAGGAGCCACAGGAACCCCGTCCGTCCAGGGCGGGGACGCGGAAGAAATGAGACTGCGCAGGTCAAGTAGGGTGCCTAGGCGTCCTACGTATCTGCGGGACTAGGTCACGTTCATTGACGAACTCTGAACTGTTTTTTTTTCTTGGACTAGGGGGGAGGAGTGTTATGTCCTTATAAGGACATCCGCCCGGATTGGCTGCCAGCCACCGGGCGGGAAGATTTGAATCCCTGTCAGGGGGCGGTGCGTCTGCCGGAGCGAATATAAGGAGAGCCCCGGCAGCGCACAGCCAGTCTGGCTACTGTTTCTTTACTCAATAAAAGTTACTAATGTAACGAGCTGGTCACGTCTTCCTTTCCTGCGCCGATCTAACAGAAACTGAAAGTAAAACAGGCTGTTGGCTTTGCGGTTTGCTTGCAACGTTGGAAAATTAGGCAGCAGATTTATTTTCCTTTTCCTCACCAAAAAAGGTAAGCGCAAACAATGGAAAATTATTTAGGGCAAAAGAGGAGAGTTCAAGATTTTAAAACACAAAAGAAAAAAAAGCTCTTTTTAACTAGGGAATTGTAATAATTGAGATATTATTAATTGTATACTGTGTTGAAAGCAGAAATGGTTAAGTTGTGGTTTGGAGGAATATATGGGGGAAATTATTTGGTTTATTATTATTGGTAAGTATAATTAATTGATTTGTAAGAAATTGGATTGCATGGAAATAATTGGAATATTCATGTTCATATTGATTAATATACAAAAAAGATAGTTATATAACTAATTGATTTATATTAAAATGTTGAATTTGTATTAAACAACTGTATTACATAATTACATAATTAACCAATGTGAGGATGGATATAAAAATAGATGACAATGGGAAGGGGTATAAAATAGAATAGAAGGGAAAAATTGAATTTGATTAAGATTAGAGATGAGGATGAAGGGTAAAATTGTTTTTTTAAAAAAATAGATGAGGAATAAATATGGCAAAAAGGAAATATAGAAATTGTAAATTTAATTGAAATGACTAAACACTGTTTAAATTTGTGAACCAGCCAAATATTCTGTTCAAAGAAAATACATTGTATGTATGTGTGTTTCTAATTATTGCTATTTATTCATATTTGTTCTCTTTTATTCTTTAAAGTTTAACAATTCATTCTTTATCTTAATATCTTTATATTTGTTTGGGGTTGGCTTTCTTCCCTTTCATCTTTTTTATTGTACAGCAATCTTTCTCCTCAAACCTACCACCTCTCTTTTCTTTCCTTCTTACTTTCTCTTCCCCCCCTCTTCTTCTCCTCCCTACTTCCTCTTCCTTTCTCCTTCTCCTCCTCTCTTCCTCCCTCTCTTATCCGTCACTCCTACTCTAATTTCCCTTCCCTTCCTTCATCCCTCTCTATTACTGTATCCTTTTATGCATATGGACTACTCAGAGGGCTGAAAAAGTTATTTTTGACTGGTCCTCGCACTTTTGATCAGTCCTTGAACTTATGACTGTCCTCACATTTTACATTTTTGCCCTATCTTGTCATCATGGTGAAGAGAAGCAGTTGTGAAATGAGTGACATGGTTGTTAAGAATGCTGCACGGGCATAAATGTGAGGATGGTCATAAGTGTGAGGACCAGTCAAAAGTGCGAGGACCTGTCAGAAATGACTTTTCAGCCCTCTGAGTAGTCCCTATACACACAGCCATGGCCACCCGGTCACATGACCAGCTAGCCACGCCCACCCAGTCACATGGCCTCCAAGCCACGCCCACACAATAAGCCACGCCCGCAATGGTGTCCCTCTTACCAATGTTAAAATCTGTTCACCTTACCCTATACACATAGCCATGGCCACCCGGTCACATGACCAGCTAGCCACGCCCACCCAGTCACATGACCAGCTAGCCACGCCCACAAAATAAGCCACGTCCACAATGTCCCTCTTTACCAATGTTAAAATCTGGTCACCTTACTGTACATGATTCTTCGCTTTAGGCGCCCTGCCAAATCATTTGCATAGATCTAATTTGTATGTTTTTTTAAAACACTGTTTAAATTGGACTGGGTGATGCATCTGTCTTGTGCTCCCTAGGAAAATTAGGTTATTAAATTGAAATAACTAAATTAATAACATTTTAAAAAGCCACCCTACCCAGGAGTATTAATAATAGTTGTTAGAGAAAGTTTTAAGAATGCTTTATAAGGGTGTGTGTACTGGTAATTAATTTCTTCCACTTGACGGGAAGAGTGAGGATTGAGTTTTAATTTTATAAGATCTATTTATTTTTTTAACTCAAACCTGGAAAAGAAGTACCTTGGTGCTTTTCCACATAATCAGTTTATTGTGAAATAAATGTATATGAATAAGTTACTGAAGTCCAGCAGGGGTTTCTAACAATTTTTTCCTCTGCCATTATATTCATTGTAGCTATTATGCTGTTGAGGAAAGGCCATAATTCAACTGTAAAATATATACTTCATATTTCCCAGGTATGACTGAGAATGGAATGACTGCCAGTCAGAGTAGGTAACACTAAATTAACTGGATTAACATCCAAATTTGACATACGGCAGCTTTTAATATTTGACAATAGGAAATGCCATTTAGTTTTCCCTCATTCCCAAGAAGTCTATTTGCATAAACCTTCAACTTGCATTGACTAGTTACTGATCTATTAGTAGTAATTAGTATAGATCCATCACTTTCCTTTTTGTTTCAGTTCCAATTATTTTAGGTGTGCCAGAACTGGAATTGATGGGTTTTTCAGAGTGCTCTAATTTAATCTCCAAAATTGTGTTGGTCTTAAACCTATAAAGAGAACAATTTAAAGATAAAATTGGAGTGCTCCGACATCCCCAAAGCTCTGCCACTAACAGGGCTAGAAGTTAGGGAGGAGCACCATCTGTTACTTTCCCTGTTTACTTTTTTCCATTAAAAAGATGCTATAACAAGTAATGAAAAAGTCCAACTCCAGGAACATGGGGAAGGCTTGAGAGAATTTAGGATTTTCCAAGTGGCATCATGCTCCTACCATTACTATAAAATTTTACGTATTAAGCTTACCTTAGTACATAAGTCAGGAAAGTGACAGATGTATGTTGGCCTTGTTTTCCCAGGATTCATCATCACCCTTGAACAACATGAACCTATCTATACATGCTTTCTTTGAAGTACGTCTCATTGTATTCAGTGGGGTTTATTCCTATGCATGTGTAGCTTAAAAGGTCTGCTTTGAAGATCTCAGGAACCCCCTCAACCTAAGTTTATAGCTGCCAAGAAACATAATGGTGCATTTGAAGTCAAAGGTTACCTAGTATGAGATCTACCATGTCAAAGGAAACCCAGAAACGTTAGTATTGTTCCTATTTTTGATGTCCGGTTGACATGTTGAGAAGAAAAAAAGTGGTATCAGAATTGGTAACTCACAACACATGCTGGTTTTTTTGAAGATCATGGGTTGTAGAGACTATAGTTACCAATTATTCACAAGTTTACTTAAGAAACAGAATACTGACCCCTGCATTTCCTGTCATCATCGTTGTTGTCAGCATCATAATTTGTTGTGGTCCACCGGGCGGCCCGTGGAGCTGGCAGCAGAGTCGGACAGTGAGGAGGTTGGGGAGGAACATGGGCCAGTCCTGGAGTCTGGGGAAAGCTCAGACGAGGGCCCTGCATCGGAGGCAGAGAAAGGGCCATCAGGGGGGTATGTGCTGTCCCTGGCGCCTCCAGAGTCAGACCTCAGCGAGGCAGAGGAACAGGGGGAGCCTATTCCCAGTGTGCATGTGCGCAGACCTGCCAGAAGGCAAGAACAGTTAAAACAAAAGAGACGACTTGGGAGAAGGGCTTGGAGATGATTGGCCCTTCCCATAAGACTTAAAAGAGGAGCAAAGGCACATGGGCCTTTGCAGGAAGCAACATTGTTAATTCTGTTCAGTTTAAAGTCTGAAGCTCTGTTTGCTTCTGGACTCCTTGTGGCTTTTCCAATTAGGTCTTTGGCAGCGTGTCAAGGGAGATAAAGGTGGGTGATTATCAGCCTTATCCCAATGGACTCTTTACAACTATTTGGGACTCATCTGTGAATGAACAGAATCCACAGCTGTTGAAATAAAAGAGGTTTTTGGGACTACTCATGTGTTTTACTGACTCAGAAAGCCTAGGTCAGAACATAATTGTCATTGTTTTCGTTATTTATTAGCCAGTATCTCCACTGCAGGATTGAATGTTGCATTCCTAGTACTGAACCAGGGTTATCCTCCATTTGAACCAGAGGTGGTATTCAACAGATTCTGACCAGTTCTGGAGAACCGGTAGCAGAAATTTTGAGTAGTTCGGAGAACTGGTAAATACCACCTCTGAGTGGCCCAACCTCCATCTATTCTCTGCCTCCCAAGTCCCAGCTGATCGGGAGAAAATGAGGATTTTGCAGTACCCTTCCCCTGGAGTGGGGAGGGAATGGAGATTTTACAGTATCCTTCCCCTGCCATGCCCACCAAGCCACGCCCACCAAGCCATGCCACACCCATCAAGTCACGCCCACAGAACCAGTAGTAAAAAAATTTGAATCCCACCACGGATTTGAACTAGTGAAAAAAAGACATGGGTGGTTTGCATCCTCTTGAGATCTTTAACTCTACAAAACAGAATCCAATTCTTCTTGTGAAGACATTTAGGCCAGAGTAAGGTGTTGTTTAAAACTGCTGTCTGCTGAATCTGTAATTGGCCCTTTGCAGTTGAAGCAACTACTGGAATTGAACTACTTGTCTATGTTTGCTACAGTTACAGTAGATGTGATAGCTTTTGTCTGACTCTGCTTTTCTCTATACGCTTACAGTGCTTTGACCTGACAAACCACCAAAATAAATTAATTTAATTAATTAAAAAAAACCCAAACTCACAAACAGATAAAATAAGCATGTGGTTGGTCTTTATGCAATTGAGAAACAGTAGTGAGAGGACATATGTTCCATTAGCAACATCATTGTTATGAAATGGGGTTGAGGGACCGTGAACCAACTCATGAGCAAACACACTGAGACTGAAATAATTCTGACAGAGGCGTCTTGTGTAAAAATATAATTTACTTTAAAACATTTAAAAAGCACTATGTCTTTAAGAAAGCACATTAAAAACAAAGTCTTATCTGGGTATGTGAAGCAAGGCTATCTCCCTAGATTCCTCTCCACAATACCAAAACAGTTCACAAGAGAATAAAGCTAACATGAAGGCAAGCAGTTTCGGCGTCGATACATCATCAAGGTAATTGAACTGGGGGCAGCACAAACTTCACAGTTAAAAGTCACCTGAAGTAAAAACAGTTCAAACAGCAAACATTGCTTGAAGTTTGTGGGAGGAAGAAGGTCCAGCAACAGCAGTCCCGATGATAGCTTGCGTGCTACAAAACAGCAAAAGGCAAGCATCCGTGGGAGTTTCTCTGCAACGGCGTCTGGAGTCCTTATCTGCATTCTTCTCCCATCTGCGGCACTGAGCTTCCTGCAGGAGCTGTGCATTTAGGCCTAAACCAGGAGTCTAGGCCCAAGTAGCAAGCAAAAAGGTCCTTGCTTATATTGGGAGTTAACCTGCAATTAACTAGGGCGGGAAAGGCTTGCAGGTAATTACAAACAGGAGATGGAGTTTGTGAGTAGGCAAGTAGCAATCCTGGAAACACTCATGACAATCATGGAGATGGATTTTATTATTTTTGATGCATGCATTCAGAGTACATAAAATTTACCTTGAAGAATTACAAAGCTAACCAATTAACTGCCTCACTAGTCTTCAAAAATAAGTGGATCAGCCTGAGGCTACTGCGTACCA
This sequence comes from Arizona elegans, assembly GCA_022577455.1. NCBI lineage: Eukaryota > Metazoa > Chordata > Lepidosauria > Squamata > Colubridae > Arizona > Arizona elegans. The sequence goes on from JAKOOJ010000001.1 coordinate 113,999,958, forward strand.
CCGAGAGCCAAAGTTCAAGGGCTGTTGTTCTCATTTTGAATATATGTCTTAATTCTCCATCTATCCAGTGTAGGATATTATTATGAGAAATCCTATTGCTCATATTGGGAAGCAAAGAAATAGAGAGCTGGACGGTGATGGGGATATTTCTGAGCCATGTAACAGAACAGTGTGGGAATGAAATAAAGATCTTTTCATCATGCTAGCTGCTGGTCTTTTTTGTTGTTATTTTATTAATTGGAGTAGTTAAAAGGGAAATGACACAATGACAGTTAATTATAACTAATCCCGAAGCATTTTGACACAGACTAATAAGAACAGAGAGCACTGCCAGTAGTTACTTATATTCTAGAGGTTGCATTGGACTGGGTTATATTGGATGGGTTGCGAGTGAAAGGGTGCCAGGGAGCGAGATGTGCTTTTGCCTAAAATAATTTCGCTTGCTTCATGTTCCAGAAGGAAGGTGAATTTGCTGGGTAACTGGATCACATCATTTGGGCTGCAAAATTCAGGCTTAGGAAAAGCACTGCCTGTTGAAGCAGAGATACCTGTGGAGTTAGGATTAAAAAGAATTTCTGCTGGAGTGAATCTAACTATTTGGCTGCCGGTAGATCCATTGTGAGACATTCTTCCCCCAGGAAAATGGAATGAGCAGATGCAGTTGCACTTATTTTCAGTAGCTGTCAGGTCTTTTCTGTCTGAACTTTTAAAAAGCTTGATCTACTTAAGCAGCACTGGGATGCATCCATCCTCAGCGCTCCCATGGAACCAGTCCACGGCCATTAAAAAATAAGGAGACACTTTGGTTATCCTGCACCTTTGGAAAAGGAAGTATGATTCGTGTCTGACCCATGTCCAGTTTGGCAAAATGTCCTTTGAATTTTTAATTTTTAAAAATGAATATTTGCCAGATTGGAAATTGCTCCCCAAAGTGGACAGTTAAATGAAGTAGACTTACCCTGATCTGCTAACTACTGCTGTGAAAATATTGCAAAATGAAAATATGAGAAAACTTGCACCTGGACAATTTTGCACATGGAACAGGACCCTGTCTCTTTTCCAAATTCCCTATTTAGCAATTGCATTCAACAGAAGCTATTTTGCAATGGATAAGCAAGCAAAGGAAATATTGCTTCTGAAATGAGTGGATTTCTTTGAACTAGACTAGTTAGGATATTGGGAAGGTTAATTGCTTAGTTAATTTTAGTTCTTTAGTTCTTTATTTATCTAAACAGTCCTTCCTTCCGTCCTTCATTCCTTCCTTCCTCCCTCCCTCCCTTTTTAACATCCTTCAGCTGTGTCCCTTTTCATTCCTTCCTTGTGAAGCTACCACCCCCTGTAACCCCATTTCATCCTTCATTTTTTCCTAATTCTGCCAGAAGAAGGCAGGGGAATGTATTAGCAATTAGCAATTAACTTAAGTATTACAGATTCATTTTTGAATGTGCCCTATTTTACTGTGTGGGGAGGTCATTGCACACACATATACATATAAGTGAATTATATATTCTCAGAGAGAGAGAGGGAGGGAGGGAGGGAGGGAGGGAGAGAGAGATCCATGGGGGTGACGACGGGAGACTGTCCTTTGTTTGAAAATCTGCCATTGAGGGCCACCCACAACCCCAGGAAACAGGCTGTCCCACTGCTTAATACCTCTCACAGTCAGGAAATTCCTCCATGTTTTACATTTGGATCTCTTTCTGGAAAGCAGAAAGCTGACAAGTGGGAAATGTTGGAAATTGCAGCAGGTATTGTTTTTCTGAGATGCTCTTCTATCTACTTTACATTTGGGGACGGGGCCTTGTCTTAAGTTCAGTCATCTTGTCAGGTAAATCTAGTCAAAATGACAAGAGAGGAGACACTCCTTGACACTGCATTCTGGGCTCTGGAAATAGGAATTTCCAGCATTCCTTATGCCAAGGTAGACCTTAGAAGAACTTCCATAGACAGCTCTCTTCATTTCACTTTTCTATTCTGTTGGATGCAATTCTAAAACAATCAAAATGCTTATTGAGAAGGCAGCTATATAACTCAAATACATAAAATTAAAAAATAATTAAAAATTGAAATGAAATGAATTAAATAAATTAAATTAAATTAAAATAAAAAATAAAATAAAATAAAATAATTAAATAAAATAAATAAAATTAAATAAAATAAATAAAATAAAATAATAAAATAAAATAATAAAATAAAATAAAATAAAATAAAATAATAAAATAAAATAAAATAAAATAAAATAAAATAAAATTAAAATAAAATAAAATAAAATAAAATAAAATAAAATAAAATAAAATAATAAAATAAAATAAAATAAAATAAAATAAAATAAAATAAAATAAAATAAAATAAAATAAAATAAAATAAATAAAATAAAATAAAATAAAATAAAATAAAATCCTCCCATGGCCAGGGAATTGTGCCCAGATTTGATGGCCTCACAACAGTGACATGCCCTTATTGCTACCAGTACACACTTGGAGCTCTGTAGCAAGGCTGCATTTTAACTTGCTTGGCAACTTCTATGAGTGCAGAACACTATATTTCATTTATATATAGGTGACATACTACAATTGTGCTCAGGGCCTTCCACTGGATTGTTTCAGAGAGCCTTTGGTAATTGATAATTATCTTACACAAAATAGCATGCAACTTTAGTTATGGCTGTTTATGAGTTATTGTTCATGTTTTTGATCTTATCATGGATTTTGTTGTATTTTATTGTAGGAAATATTATAGAAAGTTTGGTATAGTGGTTAAGGTACCAGACTAGAAACCAGGAGACCATGAGTTCTAGTCCCACGTTACGCATTAAGACAGCTGAGTGACTTTGGGCCAGTACCTCCTTCTCAGCACAACCAACCTCACAGGATTGTTGTTGTGGGAAAATAGGAGGAAGGAATATTTGATATATTTGCCAACATGAGTTATTTATAAAACAATAAAAGCAGCATATTACATAAATAAACAAACTATTTTTCAAATATTTTTGTCAATGTTTATCTCACCGTGTATATTGCTTTAGATTTTATTTTGATTGTAAGACACCAGATGTCTACCTGGATTGGGTGGTATGGAAATCTTGCCCTAGGCCAAAAAAAAAAAAAAAAGCCCTAGCATGATTTTTATGTGTGCACATGATATAAGCCCTACTCCCCAAAATAAGCCCTACTTAAGAGCTTGCGCAGTCGGGTGCCTGCTCATTCCATCTGGTTGCTTGTGATGCCCCCAACACGAAGTGAGGTAAGGCAGGTGGGGAGGTGGAGCTGCCCCATGTGCCCCACACTGGCTTACCTCAGGGATTCAGGGCATGTCTCTTGGCTTCCTGCTCTGTTGCGGCTGCAAGCAAGCAGAAGAAGTGGGCCAGCAGCCCTGTGGGCTCTAGCTGGACATGGTTCCTAGTGCTGCCACCATGAGGCCATTGTTGGGATGTGGATGGCCTGGCTATGGGGGTACTGAGGTAAGCCGGTGTGGGATGCATGGGGCAGTTCTACTCCCCCTGCCTTGCAGTGGCAGCACTGCCGCACTGCGTGGCCTCCTGCCCTATTGTGTCCATGAGCAAGCAGAAGAAGTGGGTCTCCCATACATGGAAAAAAAATAAGACCCCCCCCCAATAAGCCCTAGTGTTTATCTTGAAGTTCCCCAAAAATATATGACTGGGTCTTATTTTCGGGGAAACACAGGCATTCATATGTAATGTTACAAGGGACCAAGTAATCAGTGAAATGCTTCATCAGCTGAAGAAAAAGGCACATGGCACTAAATTTCATTAATTGGCTTGGTTTGTAAATTTGTTTGGTTTAAAACTATATTATCAGCAATCATTCCTACCTAGATCATACTACATCGCTAAAGTCAGTTGAATTGCTTTTAGGTGCATACAAGTTATTCAATATTTTAATTATATTTACTGAAGCTATTTGCTAACTTCTGTAATCTTTATCCCAATTTCCAATGAAAATTAAGAAAGCAATGAATAATTAAAGTCAATAAACAAATAATTGGAATAACAAAGCTCTGGGAGGGGAAAACTCAATTTTCAGTGTTTGAAATTAACACTGTCCATACTTAAAATGCTAGAGAATGAATAAAAGTAAGTTTACAAGAGAAACCTATAGTATTACTGACACTCTAGGTAAAGTCCCCTTTGTTCTGATGGGAAACATCAAATGGACCAAAGGCCTATCTAGATTCATGGAAGTCCACAAGGACATGGAGATGGCAATTCTCACAATTGTTGAATCTCAGAGGTATCCTTCAGCATCCTGCCTCTGAGCTTGGGAATGAAATGTAAGTATCATATCTCTTCTTAGCCTTATCCTCTGTCAATTTATTCTACTTTCTTTTAAAAACTACCTGCATAGGTGGCTGTTCTTCATACATGAATGGGCTGTTCTGTTCATTTTTTGTTTGCCTGCTTTAATATTTTTTAATTATTATCCAATAGTTCTCAATGAAACTTTCATCAATATGAAACTTCTAGATATGTTACCTACTTGTTGGTCAATTAATCTCTTGTTTGTTTTATTAATTTATTTCCAATATTTATATTCTGCTCCACTCCTCACCCACTCTAGGAAGGTGACCACAAGATGAAGCATACAATTCAAACAAACAAAGGAAGAGTGAAACATAAAATAATAGGTGTGTAAAATATACTCAAAGAAGAAAGTTTTGCAAAGATTGTCATACCTGTCCAGGGACATAAGCTAACTAGTCCTGTCATCTGGTCCATGCCTTTTCCCAGGAGGAGGGACAATCCTGAACTGCTTAATACTTCTTAAGCTCTTGTCTTGTTCCTCAGTGTTTGCTTCTATTGGAAGCAAGAGGAATTTTCAAATATTTGTTCCTCCATAAAATCAGAAGCATCTGCAGGATACAATGCTTTTGTCAGAATGATTAAAGCAGTGTCATGACAGCACTACCAAACCCCACTACAGACATCTCAGGCTGGGACTTTAAAGTAGCAGTAGGTAGAGGAAATCAAGTAATAATAGATCCTAGCAACAGATACAAGAATATCAGTAGACCTAATATGTTTGGGTTGCATTCCAACTTTAGAAGTTGCGACCCAACTTTAAAGAAACACACACATTCTGCCCAAACCAGAAACTAGTGAACATTTTTCACACAGAAAGTGACGAGTGTCAGGCCAATTGTAAATTAAGTTGACCCATTGTTAGGTTTACCAGTTCTAGTCTGCAAAGTACTCCATGACTATTAGATGGCAATAATGAAACACAGAAAACTATACTTTTTGTTGTCATCTACCATGTTTCCCTGAAAATAAGACCCTGTCTTATTTTTTTTTGAACCCCAAAATAAGCACTTGGCCTTATTTTCAGGGAGGTCTTATTATTTTGGGGCACGTGGAGCAAGATGGGGCTCCTCTTGCTGTCTTACCTGATTTCCAGCTCTGCATTTAAATATTTTTGGGGAGGGCTTATTTTCAGGAGGGCTTATTTTAGTGCATGCTAAATAAAAGCTCGATTGGGCTTATTATCAGGGGATGTCTTATTTCTGGGGAAACAGGGTAGTGGTCAGATGGGTTTTTGCAGCCCAGAGTTGGTAACCAATCCATTGGTTTCACTGAAACAGACTGTGCTTTTGATTTTGGACTGATTCCACAAATTAATATAGAGAAGTTTTATTTTCCATCTACAACACTTGGATTGTATTTGTCCTCTTTCCCTTTAATATTTCAAGTCTTTCCCATTAACATGTGTCCTGACTCATCAGATCACATTCCATAGTAACCAGTGGTGGGTTTCAAAAATTTTTACTACCAGTTCTGTGGGTGTGGCTTGGTGGGCGTGGCATGGCTTGGTGGGTGAGGCAGGGGAAGGATACTGTAAAATCTCTATTCCCTCCCCAATCCAGGGGAAGGTTACTGCAAAATCCCCATTTCCTCCTGATCAGCTGGGACTTGGGAGGAAGAGAATAGATGGGGTGGGGCCAATCAGAATTTTTACTACCAGTTCTCCGAACTACTCAAAGTTTCCGCTACTGGCTCTCCAGAACTGGTCAGAACCTGCTGAAACCCACCTCTGATAGTAACTGAAGAAATTAAAACCATTAAGATTTATCAGATTTGCATAATTTATTTTGAAAGCAGCATTTGAACTTACAGTAACCTTTCCCATATTCTTTTATCAGCTTCAGACTGAAGTTTGGCTTGTGGATAATTAACAAGTATGTTGGGACATATGGATAAACTATGTCCATCTGACTATTTCTGCAGTTAGCAGCTAAACTAACCCCAGAATTTTCCATGGTAGAAAAACTTTACATAAAAACCTAATGTGGATTTCTGACTTCTATCTTCTCTAACACATGACAATTTAAAACAAAGATTTTTAACAGTGTCATGGGACCTGGCTTGTGATGAGCAAGTTTTTGATTAGTTTGGCACAGTTTAGAAATAATTGAAAAGTTGGTGATTAATTTAGCGCTTTCCAGGATTCCACATCTTGATAAGACAGGATTCTGTAGAACTTTGATTTGGAATTTTGGGTAAATGCAGTGATGTCACTCTGCAAGGATTTGCAAATCCTTCATTTTCCAACTGCTACCCCTAACAAAGCTGCTTCTAATGGGTGACACGAAGATGTGATGAATTTTGCTGAACCTCTTCAGGGATCCTTAATTTTTTTTGTAGCTTTGTTGGTCTTTGCTTCTGCTGTACTCAGTTTTCTACTTTTTCATCAGAGTAAAACCAAAACAAAGCCTAGAGGAAAAATATTCTCAAGCAAGAAATTTCTGTGTGACAATAGGTGGCATACACTTCCTTCTTCAGCAGGAGGTTCAAGACTCCAATCAAGAAAGGTTAATAACTTGTGGATATTTTCACAAAGCTTTTCTTGATTTGCATGGCAGGTAGAATTCTTGCCATTGGGATTGCTGAACATTTAATGTACATGTCATTTAAACATGCACTTTATTAAAAAATTTCTCCTTTCATGGCACCCTATATATAAAATAGAAAATAAAGAATATAGTGAAGAAAAAGATATATTAACTATAAACAATGATTTCCCCCTTCATAACAAATCTAACATTTTTAGTAACTTATCAACTTTTCTAACATTTTGGCCAAATATCTCTTTTCCCCATATATCAACTCTTATCTATGAACAAACCCAAGTCTCATCATTTCAGTCCTGATGTCAGCAAAAACAAGTGGCGAAAGCCATTAAGGGTTACTAGAGCTAAGAACATCCCTATTTTAACATTGATCAAATAAAGCAACTTTATATTCCTGCCTTTTACTTTTAAGAATCTTGATCTTTAATCTCTTCAAATACTGTTGTAGAATTCAATTACTTTCCATTTTTTTCTTTGTCGCTTCTCACAAAACCTTCAACACTTTAACAAAACTTTTTGTAAGTTCAATATAGGAAATTATCCAGACCCCTCTTTTGATTTATTATTTATATATTTAATTATTAAGACATCAGTTGGTTTCATTTACATATCCAGTATAACATCTTTTTCTATATAATTTTAAAGACCACTTTCAAATCATCCAGGCAGTTGCTTTCATGACTAAATTGCAGGTACTGAAGTTTTAGTAGTCAGCTCATGCAGTTGAGGAATTCCAACTAAGCTCATAAGATGTCTATGAAGATTTTCAGTCATCGAGGTCATGGTTGTCCCAAAGGTGCTTTTTCCAGAGGCACTGGACTTTCTGGTTTTTCTTTGAGGAAGTTTTGCTTCTCATCCAAGAAGCTTCTTTGGCTTAAATAATACAGAATAGACCAAAATACTTTAATATTGGATATATGAAAGGATATTTGTGAACAATGGATCCAAGAATTAATTTTAAAAGTGGTTGCCTCTTTTAAGATGGACTGTGTTTAAAAGATGTTATGGAAGAGGAATATGTTTTACCAGACAATATGGGGAAAGCAGTTTTGAAAGAACTGATTTACTGGTGCTTGTAGTCACTGATAATATTCTTTAAAATAGCAATGAACCCCCTCAAAAATTTCTCACAGTTTTCTTTTTACTAGTATCTCAGGTTTTATCTTATGTTATTGTCAGCCTCCTTTACTGAGAAATCTATCACCAATATCTGTGATTCGGTGTTGGAAAAAGCAAAAGAATAGAATGTAGGGTGCCATTAACTTTAGGGCAAAGTATCTGAAAGGATGCCGTGTGAAGTGCAGCTCTCTAAGAGTTAGGCAATTACACAGCTTGAAAGTTTCGATATGGTAGTGTTGAAAGTTTTCCTTGTTTCCTGCCTAAGCATAGGGATTTCCAGAGAAGCAAATCAGTTGTGTCAGCGCACGCAATGGCGATGATGGAGGAAAGCACTACTGAATTTTTTTGGAGGATGCTGGTCCCTCAACATTTTGAGGGATGTTAATTTTGTATGCTTTATACTGCACTACAAATTCTGGTAGTCTCCTCTCCAAGTGTTTCCTCAGTAACTGCTCTTCTTAAGAAGATCCCTACAGCAGATACATATAAGTCACAGAAGCAACTTATGTATGTGTGTGTGTGTCTGTTTAATTATAATGGTTCATATTGGAACATATTGGTAGAAATTGTTGCTATAACTTCATTCATTCATTCATTTATTTATTCATTCATTCATTTCAACATTTATAAGGCCATCCAATGAAAGCAATGTAACTGGCTGGTGTTACATAAAGTATAAACATTAACAAACCATTTACAACATAGAATAACCATAGTGTAGTAGGGGATGACCAGGCTGAGCCAATGGGAGAGCCAATTGCATCATCAGTTTGGAGTCTCTTCATTAAAACTTGAATTGGTTCATTAACTACAATTCAGGATTGAATAGTTTTATAGGTGTTACACAATACTTTCAGTTTTAAAATTAATTGTGTGTTTGCTCCATTCAGTTGAGTGGGGCTGTAAATACCTGCCCTATACTTCTACTCTCATGGCACCACTGACAATTGCTATTCTTCAGTTTGCAAGCTTTTGTAAATCTCATGAGCCCAGAGTTTATTTCATCTTCTATTTATCTTTATCATTTGTATTGCAGTTCAGCCTGGTATCAAACTGACGAGCCTAAAAATTGGCTAGCTACTTCAAACCAATGCATGGAAATCAGTTCCCTGCAGTTACTTGACATACATCGCTTCTTTTTAGTTGTCATGTCATGGAATCACAATGGTAATATAAGCCACAAAAGACAGTCACAGAATTATTAACTAGAGTTTGGGCTATCCTTAAGCAACTGAGCGTGCGCCAGATATTTCTTTGTTCAATTTATATGGCTGCCCACTTGTCAAATGGCTCTGGGCTGCTTACAGACTGCTAAAAACATCAAAATACAACAGGCAATCAATAAAAATGCACTGCATCAGAAACAAATAACTCACTTTCCACATACTAAAATGGGTTCACATAATATTCTGCCTGGGAAAAAGTTCAGATTAACAAGAAACAAATAACTCACTTTCTACATACTAAAATGGGTTCACATAATATTCTGCCTGGGAAAAAGTTAAGATTAACAAGAACCTTTTAAAAAGTCAATAGCACTAGCAATAGCAGTTAGACTTATATATCGCTTTACAGTGCTTTACAGCCTTCTCTAAGCAGTTTACAGAGTCAGCATATTGCCCCCAACAATCTGGGTCCTTATTTTACAGATTTTGGAAAGATATAAAGCTACTCACCAACTTTGAGTTGGTGAGAATCGAACTGCTGGCAGTCAGCAGAATTAGCCTACAAAACTGCATTCTAACCACTGTGCCAACAGAATTGGGACAGTCCTCTTCTTACTATATAATCCCCTGGCCAGCTTGACCAATGTTTAAAATGAAAGGAATTCTAATCCTCCCAACATGAGGCTCAGCATGTTGGAGAAAAATGCCTCAAATCCACATCTCTTTCTCTTGACCCTTTTCTCTTTAATCAAATTCTCTTACATGTAATTTTCCTCAAATCTGCATTGTCTTGAATTTCCTAGGCCAGAGCTTATCAACTTTGACTTGATTCAAATTGTATCTGATTTTATTTCAATTTGTACTTCAAGATTCAAGGGCAAAGTGATTCAATTTGTGCCACTCAGATTTGATTCAAAAATTATTTGACCAAAGGCTATAATAGGGAAACATCCAAACCCCCGCAGCTGTTTCAGTTTTTAACAGAACGGGATGAAAATTATAAGGATGATAGATTCTTTAGAGAACATTATAACCCTGCCAAGTTCTACCCGGATACCTTCGTGTCTTTCATAGCAATAAATGAAATATATCCACTGCACCTATTTTAAGGCAGAGATTGCAAGGATGAAGAAAGCACATCAATTCCGCCATACAATGGTTTAAGAAGGAACCAAAATTATTATAGAATAGAATAGAATTTTTTATTAGCCAAGTGTGATTGGACACACAAGGAATTTGTCTTGGTGCATATGCTCTCAGTGTACATAAAAGAAAAGATACTTCATCAAGAATCATAAGGTATAACACATTATGCTGATAAGTGCAGAAAACATTATCATCTCTCATTGACAAAGCTTGGTCTCATTCTGGCAGGACTCAGAAGAATGACAATTCACTGGCCCATGTGGTATTATATAGATTTCCTGCCTTTGATCACTGGATTTTCTGAGGAGACGGAGGCTTGGAATAGTTTCTTGGCAACATGGTCTCCCTGGGAAGGACCATTCCTCATAGGCAAAAACTGTTTTTGCTGTAATAGTATATACTAATTAGTTAGGACAGGCAGCAGAGGTGAGTAGTGAAAAAGAGTGCCACAGGCAAGCAGTCTATAGAGGAAGAGATAGGCCGGGAAAAGGGTTGCTTCCCAATCCTTAAACCATGTTTGGGATAAGTCCTCTAAGTAGGGGTCTCTCATCCTTGCATTTTACTGTTAAGAAATTTTAACCCATCTCAAATCATGGAAAAGTGTAGAAAAATGACTTCACTCAAGACTGCACAATGGAACTGGCTGAGTTTGAGTCCATCTTCAATGTACTGAAGATGAATTGAATCACACTTCTCTTGGTAAGATCCAGCAAAAATATGCCATTCCATGAGAGACAGAGAAAGAAATCAAAATTTAGACTTCAATGCTACAGTCTTCGAGCTGAGAAAGTAAACAAAGGTAATTACAATGTTAGCCTTGCACCCTAAATCAGCTATAATGAGCCTTGGTGGCGCAGCAAACTAAAGCACTGTTAAGTAACACCAGCTGCCTGCAATTACTGCAAGTTCAAATCTCACCAGGCTCAAGGTTGACTCAGCCTTCCATCCTTTTGAGGTAGGTAAAATGAGGACCCGGTTTGTGGGGATAATAAGCTGACTTTGTATAAAAAAGAACACCGCTTAGGGCCCCCCCGAAAGCCCTACTAAGCAGGTATATACAAAAAGTATGAAGGCTATTGCTTAAACGCATTGTAAGCCGCCCTGAGTCTCTGGAAAAGGGTGGCATATAAATCGAACCAATAAATAAATAAATAAATGTGTTGAAGGTTTAATAAGGCATTTGCTGCTTGGTTGGCTACTTTCAAGAGCCTTCCCCCACCTCTACCCACCATTCTCCATTGTACATGGTTTGCAACAATCTGAAAGTACAAAAACGTTATGAAGTCTAAAAGTAGTTTCAAAAGCTTATGAAATACTTTTTGAAACCACTGGATTGATTTGCTGTTTTGAAATCGGGCCCCTTTTCAACTCAAGAATAGATTTCAATGGGGCAATTTAATTGAACCTTGCTCAAATTACCATGCTCCTTTGAAGCTTTGAACATATGTAATAAATATTGCTAGATCAGAAATACTCCAGACTTGACAATTACTTAAGTCACTTTCCTTTGGGAAAAAAAGAAAGTGAAAGGAATGGTGAAAATAGAAAGTGAAAATAGAAAACGGACATTTTGTTTTTTGTCTTGTAGCTATATTAAGCTCTTTTTTATAACTAGTTTGCAAGATGTCCCTAATGTATGTTGATATTTTTATTCAGTGTGCCAACTGTTGCTCTGATTCTTCCTGTTTAGTTATCAATTGTACATTATTAATTTGATCTACCTATTTATTGACATGTAGCATCAGTAGGACAAAGCTGTGGTAAATTAGACTGAAATGGTTAAGTCAAGACCATTTCAATTTTATACTCAAGAAATTACTCCATATTCCATAGTTTTTACCATATTTATTCCAAAACTGCCTTCTCTTCTGAGTAACATATTTGCAACTTCTCTTAAGAATGTAGAGGTAGATATCTATGTGTCCCTAGGCATTAAAAAATAATACAAAATTATAAGAAACAGCCATCACAGTTCTTTCCATATTCATGCTGGATGGGAAAAAAAAATCAAGATAGTTTACATGTTAAGGTGTAAAAGACTTTTATCTTCCTTTCCAGAGAAGTAATTATGAAATAATGTGTTTTCTCACCAGTTGCAAATATCGACTGTGGTTTACCAGATTAACACATACTGAGATTTGAGGAGCAACTTTGCTGTTTTCCATTCTGGCAAGCATCCTAACCGAAATAAAATCAGGATTCATCTCCAAAAATGCTTGCTGCTTAGTTATCTCTCCATCCTAAGCAAAGTCAGTATGATTGGTTGGTGGAATAAATATTCCATTGACTTGCAGAGCACTGGAAGAAGGAGTAGTGAGTAGGAAATAAGAGGGAAAAGAAAGGAAAGGAATATTAATTTTATTAGGTCTGATATTTGGGGTGTGCTAATTTTTTTTATGACCCACGTGGGTCATAAAAGAAAATGAGGAATCTATTTCGAACCAGAAATTTTCCCATAGAAGGCCATTCAACTATTACCTTGTCTATCAACCTTATTAGTAGTCTAGCTAAAAATTTTAAATATTTTTCAAACCCTCTGGGAATCAGCTGTCCTATTTTATATGGCCAGGTTGTCTGGGTCACAAAATTAGACACTTCATTTTCCCATCTAGGGTCTCTTTTTGATTTTAATCTCTCTCTCTCTCTCTCTCTCTCTCTCTCTCTCTCTCTCTCTCTCTCTCTCTGTGTGTGTGTGTGTGTGTGTGTGTGTATATCTGTTTCCCCTTTCCTTCTCTATTCTCCGATCCTGCTCTCTATGCAAGAACAATATTAAATGGAAAGTTTTGTGAATCAAGCTATGCTCAACCTGCCAAATATAACACCTTGTGTAAACCATGGATGAATGCCTGCCTGCCTAACATCTCTGCTCTTCTAACTACACATGACAACGTGCAGAGGGTTCCTTGTGATTCCTTGGCATTGATAGAAGAGATGAGACAATGGTTTCCTTTGCTGCTTTCTGTTCATTAACACTGATACTGCTGAGAGATCGATTCCTGGGATAGGAAGGTATCATTTTGCTTCCCAAGACGCCATGCTCGACACCATCCAGAAATACATTTCTGACACTGAGAGCAAACTAGCCAAGCAAACAGGTTTCTAGGAGGTTTCTGATGCCGCTTCTTTTCTCAATTAGGTATCCTGGGCTAATGTGTGGCCCTCTAGATCAGAGGTGTCAAATTCAAGGTACTTAGATCTGGCCCCCGGGTCTGCTCTGGAAACAATGAAGGATTGGCTCGTGGTGCTTCTGCCAGCGAAAATGGGCTCCCGAGCTCCGTTTTCGGCTGCCTCCTGTAACCCTCTGCTAGTGAAAATGGAGCTTGGGAGCCTGTTTTCGCTGGCAGAGCACTTGGGCCACCACAGGCACTCCCGACAGGAGGATATCAAGCTGGCCATGCCCCCCTCGTCACGCCCCCCCCAAGGTCAAACACAACCCAGATGTGACCCCTCAATGAAATTGAGTTGGACACCCCTGCTCTCGATGATCCTCTGGGATGTTGGGCCTACCATGCATTTGGCTTTTTTCCTTCCACCAACCAAGAGAAAAGAAATTTCAGGATAAAAGGGAGGTGGTTCCCTCCCTTTGGAATATATCTTTGCAGGCATTAGACTGGCCCTCACTTTGAAACTCTTTTGCAAAACCCTCAAGTCCTGATTTTGCCAAAAGGCCTGGGGACTCCAGAATGGGATGGAGACTACTGAGTGGCTTATTTGACTTTTCTTCATGGGTGTGTGTGGTGTGTGTTGTTTTTACTGTTTGTTTATTGGGTTTTGATTTTTGTAAGCTGCCTAGAGTCACTGAAAGTGAGCGGATGGCTGTATAAATTACCTAGATAAATAAAAATAAGAGTTGAGAATTAACTTTTGTAAAGCCTGGGGTAAGGCTATACAAACTGGGAAGTGGTGTACTTTTTAAAGCTGCATCCTAATCCAGTTCTCTGGGCAGGGGGAAGGGGGAGAAAAAATCTTATTGCAATCAAAAGCTATGCTTTTAATGAAATTCTAATTAAGATTGCAGCTGGAGGATTAGTTCTATTCCTTCTACTCTTCCTTTCACCATAAAACATAACCCAAACAGCTTTGAATAAGCCATTTGCTTTGCAAGGTAAAGCTGGAGACCAACAAAAAGCATGATCCAAACGTAATCACTTTGAAGTCCAATAGGTTGCATTGAGAAAAACAAGCTAATCTTGCCTAATGAACCATACCAAGTTGTTTTTAAGCAGGGATTGGGGGGGGGGGGGGTGTGTTCATTTGACTTTGAACAGATATTTTGCAGAATTTTTTGTTGTGAGAAGAATAGTTTACCTAGAATATATGTGGATCCAGAGGCTTTGGTACCTCTTTTAGCATTTTTTTTCAAGGATCCATGGTTTGCATAATCTGAGGTCCTGATGTGGATTTGAGCCCATTTTAGTTAATGTATAAGTTAATGTATGAGTTAAAGTAGAACTCAGAAGTATGTATAATATATAATTCAAAAGGATGACTAACAGGCAAATGTTTGCTCAACTTAATTTTATACCATGCATAATTAAATGTTGCCCAACGTTGCACTTAAAATTCAGAATATCTGGTATTCCTTTGGTTGTAGTAGGGTTACCAGATCTGGGATGCAAAAAAACTCAGACAACCACTAGATTGGCAAAAAAGAAAACTTTCAGTATTTATTTCTGATTTTTTAAAGTAGATATCTGGATATCAGTGTATATCTGCTGGCCTTAGGCATATCCTTATATTAGCTTTCTGAAAATAAATTTTAAAAATTTATATTGGCTATCTTACTGGAGCTGAATTCAAATAAAACCTATAAGTAATAATAAAATCTGTTAAAAGAATAATCAAATAAATCTATAAAAGTGGATGTTTGTTAAAACTGGATAAAAAAATAGCAATTTAACACACTGGAATATTGTTGAATATAATGTATTAATCTCAACTTCAATTAATATTGAAATTAATTAATGGAGAATTAATTAAATTAATTGCAAATGATATGCAATAAGGAAATTAACAGACCAGAATTACTTTTACCTTGGCCTTGTTAACATTATAAATACGGCCCGAATTATACCTTATCAGGTAAAATGGAGTTGTCAATTCCAAAAAGATTGTTCATTTCTTATGGAAAAATCTTGCAGGCATAAAATTGATGGATAGAACCAAGAATTATTCATTAATTATATTACCTTAATTGTCATGTATATATGCACATATCTGTGTACGTCTGTTACTTCTCCAGTTTTTGCCTAAGACAAGGATTGGCATTCTACAGGATCAAAGACCAATCGCAGCCATTATTTTTTGTTTTTATTTATTGTGCCACTGCATTTTTAACACAATATTAATCCTACTGAAACAATTCTGTATGCTTCGAGTATGCTTTGCAGGATTAACCCCCAGTGGGGAACAACTGAAAGGTACACATTATTGTTTATTGTATTATGTGGCCATGAATTTTTTTTTTAATGAAATTTTATTGAATTAAAAATATATTACAATTCAAACTATACGGTTCGGCAACGTGTAGTCATATTGTATATTTACAAGTGCGGTGTCTAATCAATTATCTAATTAATTATACAGTTTGTACAAAAATTCTTATATATAAAATTGATTACTGTTTAGTTAAGGTACAATAATATATAGGATTAACTAATAGTTGTGCATTATTCCTCATAAGTATTAACTTTTGCATTTAATTTCCAACCACCTATACCACAGATCCCAGATCATAAAAAATTCTGAATCCTCCTTTCCATTTAACACATACGTTAATCTGCACATTTCTGCGCAGTCAAGTATCTTATTGACTATCTGTTCCTCGGTTGGACCTCTTTTCTCTTTCCAATATCTGGCATAGGAGAGTCTAGCAGCTGTGACAATATGAATAATCAAATATTTCTTGTCCTTATCAAATGTTCGTTTTAGCACTCCCAGGAGATAGATTTCCGGCAAGAAATTAATATCCTCCTTTAATATTTCTTGGATCCATTTTTGTATTTTTTTCCAAAACTTCCTCACTTTCGGACACGTGACCATGAATTTGTATGTGGTATTAGCCATCCAGAGTTGCTTCAGTAATATGGGTTATCGTATAAATTGAACAAATAAATAAACAGGCATTTCAGAAGCCAGCCATGTGCCCGCATTTTACTTGTTTCAAACTTTCATAGACATTTCAGCATTCCCCGCCTCAGGAAAATAGCCTAGAAAATCACCCTCCCACATCTTAAAAAGTTTCTAAATATAAACTAGTATTTGTAAGAAGCCTAGCTGACTTGCTTTGAAAGACAAAAGGAAAAATAGGTCTTATAAAGGGTTACTTTTCTTACTGCTTTTTATATTTGGAGGGAAGTGAAAAGGCATCATGACAGTTATATCCTTGCTAAATACATGGTACTAAATCCAGATTTCTTTTCTCTTTGTACTTTGGCTTGCAGGGTTTGGGGTGGTTTTTTTTTTTTTAATATATTCAAAAAAGTGAGAACACAGCAGCAGGCCTGTCATTCCTGTGGGAGATGGAAAAGGAGCTTCTCCTGTCTGGTTGGTGGAGAAGAGGACCTGCTTAAGCAAATGGCACCGAGCCCAGCTTTCTTGGAACTAGCAGATGAACAGCAGGGTTGCCAAAAGGATGCACAATAACAAGCTCCAATCTACACAACACCTGGCCTATACAAACCAGGTCATTATGAACCTGATCCAACCTGTCATTCACCTTGTTGTGCTATTCCCATTTTGGTTTGCAGAACTTTTCCATAAAAGATGAGGGTCTCCTTGGTTTTATTTGCAGTTCTCACTTTCAGGTTTTTGTCGATTTTTACTTGAGCACCACTTGGGAGAATCCGCAACATCCCTGGAGATGACAGGAGCAGGAATGAAGAAATGCAGCATCTGAATGTTAGATGAGGCAGGAGAAAAACCGGCGGCAGCCTGGGAATTGAGAAGCACTCCACTGCCCATACTAGGTTAAGTATTTCTTTTTCTTTAACATATGCTATGCTCTTCCAAATATCTTTAATGAACTTTTAAACAAACAGGCTCCTGCAGATGTACTTGAGCTCTTGAAATTACAGTTGACCAATGCTCAAGTATTGACAATACAGATAATCCCCGGGTTATGAGCATTCCCTTAGTGAATGTTTGAAGTTACACGATAAACGCCTACTAGTGTTTCCGAAATTATAAATCTTGCACCACCATGGCAGTTATTCACCCTTACAAACAACCGCAGAGGCTCTGCAACATTTGTCCTGCACATTGCCAGCAGAAATGGAGCATCTGAGTGGTGGGTCTTCCTCTCAGAAGCCCCGTTCAGGCAGCCAGAGGCCTCCCCTGGCCCATTGAAGGCTGAAATGGAGCTTCTGAAGGGTGAATCCACCCCTCAGAAGCCCCGTTCGGGGGGACAGAGGCTCCATTTCAGCCTGCAACGGGCCATGGGAGGCCCACGGAGGGACGAATGGAGGGTTGGATCTGGCCCCTAGAGGCTCCAGTTTGGCCTGCAATGGGTCAGGGAAAGCCTGCAGAGGGCCAAACAGAACTGCTGAGGGGCGCACACAGCTGAGAGGCTGGAGAGGAGACTGCTTGCTAGATCTTCACAAGGTAAGTGACCTGGTGCAGCAGGTTGGGGCGAAAGCAATTGTGGAGAGCATGAGGTATTTCAGTGGGTCAGGGAGGCCTGGGGTTCAGTAGGCAGGTGGCCTGTTCCATCAGTAGGCCCCCCCCATGGCCTTCCCCACCCTGAAATACCTCATGTGCACTTAACGAGCCTCACATTCAATTAGCAAATGCGTGGGCGAAAGGAGGGAGTGATCTCGTTCAAAGTACGAGATTCACTCCCACGAATTCATGGGTTACAAATGGAATGGGCAGGCTCCATTACATTCATAACTTGAGGACTACCTGTATAAGAATGGGGAAGGCCTGATAAGTATATCGGCTGACCTGGGGTGCTCCCAAAATTGCATCTGTAACACAAATCTGTATAACTCTATGGAGAATATGCTAACACCACATCTATGGTTAGATACGGAATATGGATGCATACTGCAGTTTAGTTGACCAGGGGATACTTAGTAGCAGATCTACTAAGCAGCTCTTCCCTGTTTATCTGTTGTTAGTCCATCCATTAGAGATCAGCTGCTTTCTCAGAGAAAAAAAATTCTGGATCTTCAAAACTGACATACACTCAATAGGTACAACCTGCACACGGCATTGTTCTATTGCATGACATTAAAAGAAGTTGCTAGCCTGCTCAGATAATTGGTTAAATTAGATATTGTGGGTAATGTTCTATATTTCATGCATTATAGTAGCATCTCATGGTTTCCCTGTGTTACCGCTACATGAATAAATTATCAATCCATTTACTTAGAAAAAAAATAGGCAAAATCTTGATTTGATGGACTAATGGGAGGAGGGATAATTAGGCCAGAATATCTTTCCACCTGACGCCTCATTGACATTTCCCAAATCCTGAACTGAGAATTTGGTGTGAATTCTTTCAAAGAAATTCCCCATAGAAAATGTAAAAATGGTGCTGCTTAGCAAGTTGTGCTCTCTCCCCACAACTTACCTTCCACCTCAACCAATTTCCCCCCCTTTCTTTTCCAAACTAAGTTTCTCCTTCTCCTTTATTTTTTGTGCAAAAGATAAGCTGTGCTCAGTACTTCCCTTTTGCATTTGTGCATATATCTGAAACTGTATCTTTCAACTTCTTGCTTTCTTTGCTCCTGCAAGAAGCCTTGATCATACATTCTCCACTTTTCTTTGAATTCATCCTTTCTCTCGTGGAAATGAATATATTAAGTTCCCCACAGACTAATAACTGCTGAAGATCTCTGTGGTAGCCTGCAGACAGTTAATAATTACTTTTGAATACCAAGTGATTATTTCATTGTCCTGTATGCCATTAGCCCAAATATTATTGAATAATTTGTATGGCTTGCACATTAATTATAGTTTCATTTTTAGATCCCCTGAATGTATAAGCTTGTTCACTATCCTGTTCTGGGATGCCCTGCTGGACCAGATCAATTTTGTCCAGCATTTTGTGTCACAAGTGGTCAACTATATCTGGAAAGATCACAAGCTGGGACTGGAGGGTGATAAGTATCCTTGAACCATTGTTTCTAGCATGTCTGTGTGTCAAGAACAGCCATCACTAATAGTCCAATCATTCATGTATATGTCAGTCTTCTTTTAAAACCACCCAACTGGCTTCTATGACTATAACTGCTAACAACAAATTCCAGTTTAACCATGCACAGTGATGTGAAAAAGTATTTCCTGTTCTCGATCCTGAATCTCCTTGCATTTCATTTTAAGAAATGAACTCAATTTTTAACATTGGGAAAGGTGAAAAAATGTGGAGAGATGGTGTTTCCATATTAGCTGTCATCCATTATTTTATTATCTCTGTCATCTCTCTCCTTGCCCTCTTTTGTCCCAACCTAAAGAGAGAGAATTGTCATTCTAGCTTTGTCCCATCTTTCTTTACAGGCACTGATTAGTACACTGATACTGTACCCTATATTTAAATATTCATGAAATTAATATACATATGCATTATATCAGATAAAATTGTACAAAAGCTGTATACATTAGGCCAATCTGTGTAGGTTTGGAGAAGTATGCAACTCACCCACTTTAATTAAAATCTTTTGAAAAATACAAGATAACAATTTGGGGGGAGGGGAAACAAATGGAGAAAAATTGAAATAATTGTTTTCCCATTCCTAAGCCTTCTTTCCACTATTTACATTTTAGTGACATCATTTTAATTTATGTTTCAATCATGATTTTGCTATGCCATAGTAATATTATACCAAAAAAAAAAAAAAAAAGCTTGCAGCTAAGTATTTGTCATATACAGTACATGTAGTTCTCGATTTACAATAGGTGACTATTCAAGGCTACAGTGGTACTGAAAAAAGTGACTTATGACCATTTTTCACACTTACAACCGTTGCCGCATACGATCAAAATTCAGGCACTTGGCAACTGGAATGTATTTATGACGGTTGCAGTATCCCTGGGTCATGTTTTGTGACCTTCTGATAAGCAAAGTCAATAGGAAGCCAGATTCGCTTAACAACCGTGTTACTAACTTAAAAGCTGCAGTGATTCACTTAACAACTGTTACAAGAAAGGTTGTAAAATGGAGCAAAATTCACTTAACATCAACAGAAATTTTAGGCTCCATTGTGGTTGTAAGTCAAGGACTACCTGTACATTGCAAATAAAGGGGAAATTCCTTTGGATTTTCTTGTACCTGCTTTTCTTTTGATTTAATATTTCTGGAACCCCTTCCCAAATCCCCAGCATACTATGCAAAGTATTCTTAAGAAACTATGCATGAATCGCAAGCAATCTGGCTACACATGTGTGAACTGCTTTCTTTGAGCGATTGACAGGTTCAGAAATATTATGAGTCATTCTAGCAGCTCAACCAATCAATTTGGAGATTGCATCACCACGAATGAAATACAATAGCTCACCATGTAATTGTTTTAATTTCCTTTTTCTAGCCAGTCACTGATCACGACCTGTAATAATGCCTCCAATGTTATGTTTTGAATGGAATATAATGAAAGGATTGGGACTGGGATTTAGATTGCATTTGTGAAATAATGGGGAAAGATTCAAATTATAACATGTGGTTTAATACTCCAGACAGCTTCCTTTCCCCCAAGAAAAGCAGCACTTCTGTTCTCTAAGAGCTTCCTTGATTAAACCAACCAGTACTTCAAAGTAAGAGAAGGCGTCACACATGCTATGGTGCTGGTATGGAGAGCTATTTTAATTTGAATGAAGGCCCTTTCATCAACCCCTTATATTCTCATGTAGCTCAAGAGTGCCTCCTTGAGGGTTTGGAAAGTTTTAGGAATTATTTTGTTTGGCACCTATAGTGTTAATGATTAAGTCAGGATTTAAAAAAAAAATCTGTAAGATACAGGACCCTTGTAAAAATAAATAATATGGGACTGCCACGTCCCATATTACAATGTAGTATATCCTACCACATTGCTCAAATGAAATCAGCAAAGCCTTCCATGCAAATATCTGCAGACTTGACTTTCAGGACTGCATGTACTGTACTGAATGGCATCATTAATGCATTTGAGTAAGTGCTCATCAAATGATCCCTTCTGATAGTATCTCTCTGAGAAGGTTGAAGCATTTTGTTTGTGCATGTGAGTACTTTTCAGAGCAGGAATCTGACCTGAGCAATAGTTAGTGAAGCAGGTTGTATGCAGTGGTGAGTTTCAAAAATGTTTACTACCGGTTCTGTGGGTGTGGCTTGGTGGGCATGACATGGCTTGGTGGGCGTGGCTTGGTGGGTGTGGCAGGAGAGGGATACTGTAAAATCTCCATTCCCTCCCCACTCCAGGGGAAGGATACTGCAAAATCCCCATTTCCTCCCAATCAGCTGGGACTCAGGAGGCAGAGAATAGATGGGGGGCGCGGCCAGTCAGAATTTTTACTACCGATTCTCCAAACTATTCAAAATTTCCGCTACCGGTTCTCCAGAACTGGTCAGAACCTGCTGAAACCCACCTCTGGTTGTATGACAGAAGAAAATTAATTGGAAGCTGTCCAGAGTCACTTTGTAGAATAAAATGGGTGGTGTATAAATTTAATAAACAAATAAATAAAAGATTCGATTTACAGGAAGCACATTTGATGGATAGGCAAAGCCTAGCACAATTCTGCATCCTACCTTATGGAATGCCAAGAGCATGTATGCCATTCATGCGTCTAGGAAAAAAAAGACAAAGAAAGTGATCTGAGATTAGGAATCTTTGAAACAAAGAACATCTAGGTCAATGTTTCTCAACCTTACTGATGTCTGGACTTCAACTTCCAGAATTCTCCAGCAAGCATGGATGGCTAGGGAATTCTGGGAGTTGAAGTCCAGACTTCTTAAATTTGCCAAGGCAGAGAAACACTGATTCAGAGTGATAAACAAACAGGGAACACAAAATAAATCCTTTCCTATTTACGCTGTAGTGCCCAGAGTGGACTTCACATAATTTAACAACCGGTTCGCCCCATCACCGAAAATGTGAGCGCACGTGTGTGCACGCTCACTTTGCTCGCTTACACGCCTTCCACTCATGCACGCGGCCTTCTGTGCATGCGCTTTGCTTATGCATGCGCTTACATGCATGCATGCAGCTTTAAAAACACAGCTAAATAGGACGGCATAACGCCAGTATGGGTGGCCGGGCCCACCCGCAGGTCACAACTACCGGTTCACCCGAACTGGTATGAACCGGCTGAATTCCACCCCTGGTACTGCCCCCTTGTGGTCAGGAGGTCATGAGATACTGAAAAGCAAGTGCCATTGAATTTGCACCTCCAGCATCCCCACAGAGGTAATATTAGTGATGCAATGCATAGATCTAATGTCAATTTTCATGACCTGGGGGAATAATGGAAGGGGTTTTGCATTCATTCTCATTTACAAATATAGATCCTAGAGTTTTCAGAGGAAGCAATATTGGGAAGTAAAAACTTCTAAAGAATGGATCTCTTTGTGAATCGAGTTTAGCTGATCCAGTTAAACAGCTAAAAGGTGTTTCCAACTATAGGCTGCTTCAGGGGGACACATCTAAAATTTTAAAAACACAATGGAGGGAATGGTAGAAAGCTAGGACTAGATCAACAGGATACTGGGTGGGGGGGATCAGATAAAGAATTCTTGTAGGTATTAGAAAGCCATTGAAAGCCAAGAGACATAGAGAGGAATATTTGCTGTGGCAGTTATTGTAAAAGGGCTAAACTGCTGTCTCAAAATCCTGCCTGAATTTTACTTTAGTGAATGAAAGCCTGGACAGAGAAAAAACAATTTGCCTTTAATAATGGAAAATGGTAGAAGACATCAGTCTGTTTTGTTACTGTAACTAGAGTATCATCTGAAAATATTTTATCTTTCTTTGTATGCTTATCCACCCCCCCCCCCCCGAAAAATAGGAATGTTTTAAAAATTGCTTCTTATAGTGCCATTCTTTGCCCACATTGCTTTATCAAGGGTTGGAAAAGCAAATTAGGGTTGCCAGGTGTCCATTATTTGAGCGGACAGTCTACTTTTTTCACATTATGTTCACTATTTTTTTTCACAAAATAGTGGACATTTTTTTTATTCAAAAGCTTTATGATGAAATGGTACATAATCTAAAGCTGTACAGTCTAAGAGAATAAGTATAGGAGAATCCTGTTTTGTCTTTTTTTTTCATATGTTAGAATGAGACAAAGATCGGATGCTCATTGCAATAATCACATTTTACACAACAGCGCAAAAAATGCATTAAAGCAGTTATCTTTTGATAGCAAAAATGTAGTGCTGAAGGTTTTTGCCAAATTTTCGAATTCTGCAAAGAAACAAGAAGAGTTGAAATCATTTTTTGAGTTTTGCAAGTGAGAATTCCATGAAGTTTTGCGCCATGTTCCAACACGTTGGTTAATTTTGTTTAAAGCGTCGAAAGACTTCTTTTAAACTGGATACCTCTAAAAGCGTATTTTATTTCTCTTGGATTTGATGAGTGCCATAAGGTTATCTGGAACCTTATTTCGGATCAGGAAAATGAACTCGCAAAGGACGATGAACCAACAATTTCAGAATTGTATTTATATTTCACGTACTTCTTCATGTCAATAATGCAAGACACTCTACTGAAGCTGGAAAGCAAGAAAATTCTTGCATGTGATCTTCACATTATCATGTGTAAGCTGCGTAATTCTTTGCAAAAAAAATACGATGAGCAGTTTTTTGGAATGAAAGTTTTATTTGCCTTACGTAAAAAACATTTGCCTGAGAATGCCGTGCAAAAGTTCAAGAAAGAAGCCATCAACATGTATCAAAGAGCCATTGCGTACCTAGAAAAGTGGTATAATTTCACCGATTCAGTATATGAGACGCTAAGTTATTTCAATCTAATTGATCACAATAATCCTCAAACTTTAGAAGAAATAAAGAACATCTGGTTATTATCACCATGGCGAGAAGAACTTCCACCCAACACTCTCTTCGATGAAATTTCTGCCTTAGAAGAAGTTTATGTTCATCTGCAGGGCGATTCATCCCTTAATAAGTGGACGTACTTTTTCAAGAAAGAGCCAGCTCCGAGTTTACTGAAACTGTTCCAGTATTGTGCATCAATTCTGGTATCAAATGCAAACGTTGAACGAATTTTCAGCGTCATGGGAAATTTGTGGACTGACGAACGTAACCGACTGCTTGTACCATCAGTTCGAAGTGAACTTTTACAAGTGATTATTTTAATACATGTTAAAATGTTTGTAAGAAAATATATAATTTAATTGTAAAAAAAATTTATACCTTTTTACTACTTAACCCACCCACCCACCCCCCGCTTGTCCGCTATTTTTTGGAAGCAGACCTGGCAACCCTAAAAGCAAATATGTGCCTTAATATGTGACTGTGAATAGTGGACTTGAAAATAAGTAGATCCACCCAGCAATAAGAAGAAAGGAAAAAGAAAATTCTTTGAGAGTCTGGATATGTAACATACAAGTCAGAATAGCAGGAAGATGAAAAGAGCATCATGCCAGACACTGGATAGAAATGTAAGCAAACAAAAATCATATTGAGGAAAGAGGAGGAATATACTCTCCCATCCACATTTATTCCTGATACGTACCCAGAGCAGGAGATCTGTGAGACAATTGCTATAAATTATAGCTGGCCAGCACTTTTATATTTTATTTTCTATTTTCAACTCTTTTATATTTTTATAAGCATATAAAGAAGCTGAAAAGCAGTTTTCTGATTTCCTTGATATTTGCAAAGCAGCAGACCACATTATTGGGCAAATAGCAGTCAGACTCTGCAAGCAAACAGACTTTGGTAGTCTTGGATTTGTTATACAAATTTGAGACTTACTTCAGAAGCCAATGTAGGAAGTTAGCACCCACCCCTTTCCTAGAAGAATATTTTAGGAAATATTAAAAAGGCAGAATGTTATACCTTCCTGGCAGTAGTGAAATCGAAATTTTTTTTACTACCGGTTCTGTGGGGGTGGCTTGGTGGGCATGGTGTGGCAGGGGAAGGATACTGCAAAATCCCCTTTCCCTCCCCACTCTGGGGCCAGCCAGAGGTGGTATTTGCCGGTTCTCCAAACTACTCAAAATTTCCGCTATCAGTTCTTCAGAACCTGTCAGAACCTGCTGAATTTCACCCCTGCTCCCTGGATGAGAAAAGGAGAATCATGCTCTTGGAAAGCAGCCCCCACCTTTGTCAATCGCCCCAGAAAGACTGGGCCATCCTATCTACAAAATAAAAGATCTTCAGCCTCAGGGTGATAGGATTAGCCCTCATTCAAGATCCAAACCAGGACAAAGCCATTAAGCCATAATAGGAATTGGCCAACAACACCCTTTCAGAACACAAGCCTCTTCATTATATCATCACCCTCCAAGTTTCAACCGAACCTGGAAGCTCAGACAAAGTTAGCTATGACCCCTGCATAGCCTCATGGGAGTCTGACAGCCACCAATAGAATACATGTCCTTGCCACAGGAACAGGAAGCTCAAGGGCAAGACCCAAGAGAGGATATAAATCTCACTCTCCACTCCATGTCCCAGTACTTCAAACCCATGTGGTCCTGTCCCTCAATAAACCATCTTTCCAATCACCTCCATGTTTCCACTGTCTTTCTCCCCACTTGAAACTGAACCCAGATGGACGTTTCTTCCAATTCCAAGATTTTAGGATATCCCCTCTGCAACAAACTCTGCATCTGTACTAATACCCAAAAGAACTGCTTTTAAAATAACTGTTTACGATAACATTTATTTATTTAATTTATTCATTCATTCATTTAATTATTTTATTTTATTTATTTATTTATTCATTCATTTAATTTGTTTGCTGCTCATTCTCTGAGTGAGGAGACTCTGAGTGGCCCTCAACATTTTGGCTGCATGCAAGGAAAGTAGCAGAAGCAGCAGAAGTTTCTCTTTCTCTCCCCCAAACTTTGCCTCTGTGGCTTCCAAACCCCAGCCAGTGCAGCGGCCGCTCTAGGAATGTGCTTATCACTCTATGGTGACAGCTGGAGCTGGGCCCTGCAGGGAGAGCTGGCCCAGGCCGTGGCTTCCATGTGGGTGCTGGTGGTGGGCACCGGCGGCATTGGCTATGAGCTCAAGGACCTGGTGCTCACCGGCTTCGTTCACATCATTAAGTGATGGTGAGGCCTGGGAGGCGCATGAGTAGGGTGGGGGTGGGGGCAGCTTGGTGCCTTCAGGCCTCTCGTGTTCTACACACACAGACACACCATGGGAGGGGAGGGGCTTGATCGCAGCATGTGAAGGAAGCCTCTCTCTGCCGGACTCCTGGCTGTGAGTGCGCAGGGTGCCCCCTGAAATAATAAGACTTCCCGATAATAAGGCCAAGCTCTTATTTCGGGATTCAAAAGAAAATAAAACCCTGTCTTATTTTCGGGGAAACATGGTAGGTTGAAGGACAGTACAAAGTTCTTACCAGTTAAGGACATGGACTTCAAAAGATTTTAAATAAACTACATATAACTGCAGTCATTAAGAAGCCCCGATGAGATTCCGATCATTTGCTCCAGAATGGAAACAGAAATGAACAGGTTAAAAAAAATGGCCCTATTCATTTAGATTTGGCTCAGAGAACTGACAGCTTTTAGAGATTTTTTTTAATGCTACAATTTTTCAGCTGTTTTTGTGTTAATCCCTTCAGAATGCGGCATTTATCTGCTACCACATAGGTGTTAAGTGCTCTGTTCCAAGAGGATTAGTGCTTTCTCCCTCCACTGCTCTTCCGTTAAAGGAAAAAGATGCCCCCATGAAGGATGGCTACATAATCATCCTTTACCTTCTTGTTTGTAGTTACTACGGCTAGGAAGTGCACTTAATATGAATTTAATTCTGTTCCTTCTCTATGTTCCAAACAGAGGAATGCTCTTCATAGATGCTGCTATGTCTTCTAAAAGAAGAGGATTCCTCTCACCTTTTGGGTAAAAAAAATATCTTCAAGGCACAATACCTTTTACTAGTATTGTTCATAACATGGCATTCAATCTGTCTGAAGTGGGTTCAGTGTGCCCCCAAAAGATCCTGTTTGCGCTCAGCGATGCTTCTAAAGCCAGCCTCTTTTGTAAGGACTCAGGGAACTGTTGGTAGCAATGAATGCATTATTATAAAAGCCTAGCTACACAGTAATCTTTTAAAGGACAGGAATAATCTGGCTGTCGCTAACAAGAATGTATGTACTGTCTTTGAAGATTTCTTCAAATTCTAATTCTGTGAAATACAGCTGCCTAGTTCCTGACTCAGTCTGGCCAAAAGGAAGGTATCTTGTCAGTTTTGAAATAATTTCATGGGCTTTGATCTGTTTCTGATTACAATTCCAAATCTTCCTGGTGCATATCAAGAACTGTTAATTTAAGCTTCATAAAAACCTGACCCTGATAACTTTGCTCAGAAGTCTTTTCAAAGATGTTTGGAAGACTTTGTATGTTCAGCCCTTGTCTAAGCAACTAGTACACGTAGACACTTAGTTTCAAGTCATATTTTGGTTGCCTCAAAGTCCCTCCAACCATAAATGCTAAAACTGATTGTGCAATTGTCTTATCTTTTTGAGATTGAAAAACAGGTAAAAATTGTAAATTCAATAATAAAACATATCAATGAAAAGAATACATAGAAAACCCCCAGATTCTTCTTCTGATTTATGATATATCCAGGGCCGGATTTAGATTGGAAGAGGCCCTAGGCTATTCCACTTATGAGGCTCTTTCACCAGTGGTGGGATTCAATTTTTTAACAACAGGTTCTGTGGGTGTGGCTTAGTTGGGGGTGTGGCTTGGCAATCATGTGACTGGGTGGGCGTGGCTAGCTGGTCACGTGACTGTGTAGGCATGGGTAGCTCGTCATGTGACCGGGTGGGCATGGCTGTGCGCATAGACTTTTTTCAGAGGGCTGAAAAAAGTCATTTCTGACTGGGCCTCACACTTTTGACCGGTCCTCACACTTATGACCATCCTCACATTTATGCCCGTGCAGCTTTCTTAACAACCATGTCACTCATTTCAAAACTTCTTCTCTTCACCATGGTGACAAGATAGGGCAAAAATGTAAAATGTGAGGACAGTCGTAAGTTCGAGGACTGGTCAAAAGTGCAAGGACCAGTCAGAAATAACTTTTTCAGCCCTCTGAGTAGTCCATATGCATTAAAGGATACAGCAATAGAGAGGGATGAAGGAAGGGAAGGGAAATTAGAGTAGGAGAGAGAGGGAGGAAGAGAGGAGGAGAAGGAGAAAGGAAGTAGGGAGGAGAAGAAGAGGGGGAGGAAGAGAAAGTAAGAAGGAAAGAAAAGAGAGGTGGTAGGTTTGAGGAGAAAGATTGCTGTACAATAAAAAAGATGAAAGGGAAGAAAGCCAACCACCCAAAAATATAAAGATATTAAGATAAAGAATGAATTGTTAAACTTTAAAGAATAAAAGAGAACAAATATGAATAAATAACAATAATTAGAAACACACATACAAACATACATTGTATTTTCTTTGAACAGAGTATTTGGCCGGTTCACAAATTTAAACAGTGTTTAGTCATTTCAATTAAATTTACAATTTCTATATTTCCTTTTTGCCATATTTATTCCTCATCTATTTTTGTAAAAAACCAATATTACCCTCATCCTCATCTCTAATCTTAATCAAATTCAATTTTTCCCTTCTATTCTATATTATACCCCTTCCCATTGTCATCTATTTTTATATCCATCCTCACATTGTTAATTATGTAATATTACAGTTGTTTAATATGAATTCAACATTTTAATATAAATCAATTAGTTATATAACTACCTTTTTGTATATTAATCAATATGAACATGAATATTCCAATTATTTCCATGCAATCCAATTTCTTACAAATCAATTAATTATATTTACCAATAATAATAAACCAAATAATTTCCCCCATATATTCCTCCAAACCACAACTTAACCATTTCTGCTTTCAACACAATATACAATTAATAGTATCTCAATTATTACAATTCCCTAGTTAAATAGAGCTTTTTTTCTTTTGTGTTTTAAAATCTCCTCTTTTTCCCTAAATTTTCTGTTGTTTGCACCTACCTTTTTTGGTGAGGAAAAAGAAATCTGCCTGCCTAATTTTCCAACGTGCAAAGCCAACAGCCTGCTTTACTTTCTCTTTCGTTTTTCAGTATAGCTAGGGGGGAAAAAATCACTCTTTGCAAGCAAGGAGCAGATCCGTGAGCAAAACAGCTGAGAGCAAATCAGCTGGGGGTCGGGAGCCGATCTAAGCAAGGGCTAATTAGCCTATGCTGAAGCTCCGGGGGCCAATAAAATTACAAAAAAACCACCGAACCCTTTGTTAAATTGCTGGCTCCCCCGCCCCTCGCCCACCACTATTTATTGGCAATAAATAGTGGTGCGGAGGGGCGGGGCAAGCCAGCAATTTAACAAAGGGTTCGGCTGCAGCACTGGCTCTAGGGGGCCCTTTGAAGCCCCGCGGCAAGAATTTGAAGTTTTTTTTTCCTCCAGCCATCGGAGGCAGCAATAGATGGGGAGTGGGCGGGGTAAGCGAACGGCAGAGAGGGAGTGTGAGTGAAGGTGGGGAAGCTGCTTTCTCCATCCTGCTCTCTTGCATCCGGAGCCCACGTGGATCCCAGGCAGCGGAACTCAGGCTAGGGAAGGGGTGGGCAATTGTGGCTCTTTTACAACCTGTGGCCTTCAACTCCCAGAATTCCTCAGACAGCCAAGCTGCATCAGGAATTCTGGAAGTTGAAGTCCACAGTTGTAAAAGAGTCACAACTGCCCACCCCTGGCTACGGTAGGCTGGCGCCGCGCGGGTGGGAGGCGAGGGGCGGGCGAGCCAGCAATTTAACAAAGGGTTCGGCCGAACCCCCTAGAACCCCCAGAATCCCACCACTGTGTAGGCCCCTCTTGATCTTGAGGCCCTAGGCTGAAGCCTAGTTAGCCTATAGGAAAATCCGGCGCTGGATATATCCCTTGGTAAAAACGAACAAACAATGTCATGATTTTTTTCCCCATCCTTCTAAAAAAGTGATCTTGTTGAAGCTCCAGGTGGAAAGAAGACAAGCCCCTTTAAAGTATCTAACTCCATTGTTTTCAGATCCAACTTTTTGGTTTTCTGAGGAGCTCAGGGTGAAAAGGGATGTCTGGATGCCAGATTGCGAGGACAATAGTAGAGTAAGGAAAATTGAATTGAAATGGAATCTGTTTGGATGCCTACCTCCTGATGGCAGCAGGAGAATCACTTGACAGCAATCATAGTTTGCTGTTACCAATAAAGAATTGGCTGGTTTTTCTTTCAGTTACAGAAAGGGTAGACATCCCGAGGGCCAAGGGTGAAATCCAGCAGGTTCTGGCAAGTTCTGGAGAACTGGTAGCGGAAATTTTGAGTAGTTCGGAGAACTGGCAAATATCATCTCTAGCTGGCCCCAGAGTGGGGTGGGAATGGAGATTTTGCAATACCCTTCCCCCCAGGAGGGAATGGGGATTTTGCAGTATCCTTCCCCTGGAGTAGGGTGGGAATGGAGATTTTGCAGTATCTTTCCCCTGCCATACCCACCAAGCTACACCACGCCCAGCAAGCCACCCCCACAGAACCGGTAGTAAAAAAATTTGGATTTCACCACTGCTGAGGACCGTCAGCAACTTGCTGTAATAAGTTTGAAAAACATTTTTTCTCATAAAAGCATTATGTGAGTTAATTTGTGGTTGCAGCTGGTTTGGGTTTCTTGAATGAATGAGCATCATTTTGTTTAATTTGAGGGTATGGACAAATCACTTACATAAGTGAGGCCAGTTATTCCCATATCAATCCTGGATAGTAAAAGCTGCTGGGCAGGAAATTAGATTCAGGTTTGGTTTGATCTCCCTTGGATGATCTGTGCTGAAAACTCTACAAGTGGATTGCATCACTGCTCAACCATTCAACAGCATTTAATATTGATTAATATTCTTCTACATACTGAAATATTAATATTTGAAATATCAAATACTGGAATATACTACAATAATTGGGTAATGTAATGTGGAAGTGCACCATTTTCAGTGGATCTCAGTTCTTTCAGGTGGAATATTTTCACAAGTAATGCCAGAGGGCTATTGGCTGTTACTATGGAGTAACATGGGGCTATATTTATCCCTCTTTTTCTTTGACATTATAGCTAGGAAATATAACTGAAATTTATAGGTTGGATGTCTTCATTTTATTGATGCATTTATCTGACCTAAAGATCGAAGGAGAACCATCCTATGGTGTTCTCAATTTCATCTTAGATGTTGTTGTTTTTTTGAGAGTTTAGGTTTTTTCCATGGGAGGAGGGGTGTTCCTCCAGAATATGAAGCAGCACCAAAATTTATTAGCATATATTGCACTGCCCTATCTTCTGAGCTCCATTCTGCTTCAGCACCATTTTAATATGGGACATTTTAAAGAAAAATGATTGGTGGGAAGTCTCCTGATGTCACCTTCAGGAAGAAAAAAAAAAGCTGCAAACCATTCTCCCTAATAATCAGACAAGTTTTGAGAGACTGGAGGACAATCAGTCAAATCTTGATACTGAGCTACTCTACCTATGCCATGTGGTTCTCCCTAGCGAAATGGTAAATCTATTCCTTTACTGGGCAGAACTGACCATTCCATAGATGAGATGCAGCTCTACCAGGCATAATCTACCCAAAACTGTGGGTCAGGTGTAGCAATCTTTATTTACAAGTATATACATGGTTCTGCCTGGAAAAGAAAGAGGCTATTATTGTTTTGTTTTGGAGACATCCAAACCCAGTAGGCAGTACCATGGATGGGGGAAGTTGGCTGAAGAACCTCTTTCCTGGTGGCTTGTACAGGAGGGAACAGAAGTAGCTCTTTAGTAAATAGTTCTCTGATATCAAGGGATTTAAGAGCCAACCACTTCCTGTTCTACTTCTACCTCCCCTATTTCTTTAGCTTCAGGTTTGAAGTACCCGAAGAACTACTTCCTGTTTCTTTTTCATTCATTTCTCTAACCATTCTTCTAACCCTGGTCGTAGAGAAGGGCAAAAGTGGATCAAGATCAGTGGGACAGAAGAAGGGGAAGTTAGTGGGGGGTTTTTTCCCTGCAAGCAGAAGATACAGGGAGAGAAGGAGGGGTTTTTTTTGGCACAAGACAGAGACTATTTTGAAAGAAATTCTTCGTTTTCAAAAACAGAATGGTTCTAGAAAAGTGGACCAGGATGGGAAAGTATGATCAATGGGAACTGGGCAGAATTCCTACTCATCCATCAATAGAATTGGTTTGGGTACATTTTACCTCATTCACATGGCAAGAAGGAAAACATTAATTTTGGCTGGAAGAGCGAAATTTGAATGCTGCATTTGTCTCATCCCAGCTGCCTCTGCTGTAGACTACGGGTAAGACAAGGGAGAAGTCATTAGGTTACAACCTAATGTGGTGGAATCACTGGCTAAAGAAGAAGGGGAAGTAAAGAGGTGGGGCAGTATGGAACCCCTCTGGGGGAGGAAGCGATATAGGTCAAGACTAGCAAAGCCCTTACCTGCCGACTCACATGGGAATGCAGTCAATCTGGTGAGTTTCTTGTAAATAGAGTATCTATTCTACAATTTTTTAAAAAACTGCTTTGGCTTATTCACAGAATTGTTCTGGTTGCTAGTGCCTGAGACCTACAAAGTAGTTGATGAGGCATTACTGTGCTATAGGTAGCAGGACATGAGGCTGAACCAGTGAAATGTTTGACAGGACAGGACAGATTATCTTCCCCACGTCAGATTTCAGATGAAATGATTTCTAGTAGCTCTCCCAGGGCTTAAAAGAAGGAAATGTCACAGCCCCTTTTGAGTAGTCTGCTTAATTAAAGATATGGGTGGACCAACTATTCTTAGCATATTATCTCCAGGCATTACAAGCACCATTAAAGCTATAGTGTAGGTCAGGGCTGAAAAGCTGGCAGCTCTTATTCAACATGGGAAGGAGCCAATTGTCACCAATGCCTTCCTTTTTCAACTTCAGCAACTTCCCACTATTTATGACCGTAATATCCCTGAGCTGCTGCACAGCACTGTCAACAAAGGTTTTTCTTTTACAAACCACAGAATAATCCATGAAAGATAAACTGGTTCCCTTCTTGGCAAGAGAAAACAACAATGAACCACATCTTTTATTGTGTAGACACCAATTATCAAATCTGTAAGATTCAAAAAATGGGGAAATGTTTGCTTTGCTTCACTGACTTCAAAAGGAACATTTTACCCCATCTGGTTCAAACTAAATTGTTTCAAATGGAAACCGAAGAAAAATAACAGTATTTTTAAGACCGGAATACAACACAATACAAACATAGGAAAACACAAAACAAAAAGGGGAAAAGAAAGCTAGTATAATTTTTCAACCAACCAAATGAATATATAAACTTTAAATCATGTACAATTCGATGTATTAGTGACACACTCATGCTAATGGGAATCCGAGACATGAAAATCTCTCAAGAAGCATCTCCAACAAATCAGGAAATGAAATGTGTAGAATTCAAGTAAAATGTGCAGAAATCAGCACCCAAGGTTAAAATTTATTTATTTATTAAATTTATATACTACACATTTTGCTCTCCAAATGTAGCAGATCATTTCTGACCATGTTAATATTCATTGCTAGTTTTATATTCATAAAGCAGGTCTTTTCTTATTCAGAAGAATTTTTGCTCCCTTAAGCGTGGTGGTGATAGGTCCTTTGTACTTGTTTCTCTGTACATCTTATTTCCTGTAACAGTGTCTTTTTATTTATCCCAATTGGACTGCTTCGGAGTCTATACAGGAGAGCCAAGGGTCGTGCTGCCAATGCTTCTAAGGAGGCAGCAGACAGAGGTCCTAAATAAACACAGCACACACACACATACACAAAAATGGTGCTGCCAGACCACCTCTAAATTCCTTATTCTTTGCAATTACCACAGTGGTGAAATCCAGATTTTTTTTTACTACCAGTACTGTGGGCATGGCTTGGTGGATGTAGTGTGGCTTGGTGGGCGTGGTTTGGTGGGCATGGCAGGGGAAGGATTCTGTAAAATCCCCATTCCCTCCCCACTCCTGGGGGAAGGATATTGCAAAATCTCAATTCTCACCCCACTCCGGGGCTAGCCAGAGGTAGTATTTGCTGGTTCTCCTAACTACTCAAAATTTCTGCTACCGGTTCTCCAAACTGCTCAAAATTTCCGCTACCGGTTCTCCAGAACCTGTCAGAACCTGTTGGATTTCACCCCTGAATTATCACTATTATCAGCATAATGTTCACATTTGGAGAAGGCTGATATTGGCTGAATTGTAAGAGGTGACTTTGTTTTACAACCAGTTGTAGAAGGCAGAAATCAATCTTCCAGCTGTCTAAAACTGCAATCATTAGCTCACTCTGTAAGTTCATGCAGACATCTTCCAATGATGTCTGCATTCTATTTGCTAGATATAATTGATCTGAGCTCTGGCAACAAACCTCAGTACAATTCATACAAATATCAAAAGTAGCAACTGCTCATCTACAGATAACCTGAATAAGTAGAAAGACATTTGACCCAAGAGGGACTAGTGGAACAGTTGGTCATTGCTAATTGAATCACATTCCTTCAATAAAGAAGCTCTAAACTCCAGAACAGGGGAATAATTGTATGAGGGCTGAGTGAAAAGTAATGCCTTCAAATAATCCTTGAAATGAACCTTTTGTAACACTCAAAACCTTAAAACAATGATTAAGCTAAAGTTGGAATCCCAAGAAAGAAATTCATATGATATAATACGACAATTTTGTAGAAAGAGACAACTACAAAGTTGGATCTTAACATCTTATTTCTATATGTAGTCCAGATTTGGCAGCCAAGTGTTTTCCACCTTTTCTCAAGATTGAAGGAATGTCTTTGTGAGCATTTGTTTGAATCAAATGAAGTACTGTAAAAAGGACTGTCTGTCAGGAACTGGTTGAAAAGGCAAAGCCTGGCATTCTTTCCTGACAGTTTTAAGAAGCTTCTCTATTGTTGGCAGGATTGTGTAATGAATGGTGGTGATTATGTGGTGAAGTAAACACAGGTGACAAATAGCTCATTTCAAGGATTGCTTTCCTATTTTATGTATTAAAGTACCCTTATTTAAAGTTATAGAGTTGGAGGCATTACTTTTCATCTGAAACAGATATTACTGTCACCATAGCAAAGAGATTGAAGACTGGATCAAACCATTTAAGATTTTAGATGAGGGTGTAGTACAAAATCTTTGCAACTGAAAACCAGAATAATAGTAAGAAAAAAATTAACTTTTTTTTTTGATAGGCTGCTTTTAAAAATTACATTTATTTGTAAAAACATTTGAAGGTAATTGAGATACAACTTTCTGCCTGCAGTAAGACATAGTATGACTGCAATTATTTACCCAAAATTCTGCTGCTTTACTCATCTACAGAAGTAGCACAAATTTGATACGTAAATATGGCAAGAGAACATTAAAATAGTTCATAGAGCATTTAGATCAGGAGTGTCCAACCCATGGCAGCTTTAAGACTTGTGGACTTCCAAGTCACAGAACTCCCCAGCAAGTGGAGATGAGGGCTGCCCATACATTTTTATCTGGATGAATGCCAAGTGAAGAGCAGAGAAAGGGTTGCATACAGAACCATTCTACTAATGACCAATAGTAACCTTTCCACACTTCATGTACCTCAATTTATACAGCAAGAGGCAAAAGATTGGATCTAGAGTCCCCACCAAATGGACAACTTCTTCTCATGTGATGGCCAGTAGTGGGATTCAAATAATTTAACAACCAGTTCTTTGTCCTAATGATTTCTTCCAACAACCAGTTCACCAAACTGTTCAGAACAACCGGTTCTCCCAAAGTGGTGCAAACTGGCTGAATCCCACCACTGGTGATGGCCCTTGTCTTTGAGTGTGTCATCCGGAAGAAAAACTAAGGCAGAACATGGAGAGTAGCAAAGTTGTCCATGCCAACCTCCCAATGCATTAAGACGGCAAAAGCTGTCAGTAAGAAGGCAAAGACAGTACAGGTAATCCTTGACCATTTGTTTAGTGACCATTTGAAGTTACAACAGCAATGAAGAGAGTGACTTATGACTCTTTTCCACACTTATTACCATTGTAGCCTCTTCATGGTCTTCTGATCAAAATTTGGTCACTTGGCAACTGGCTCATTTACAATAGTTGCAGTGTCCCAGGGTCATATAATCACCGTTTGTGAACTTCTCATAAGCAAAATCAATGGAGAAACCAGATTCATTTAACAACTATGTTACTAACTTAACAACTGCAGTGATTCACTGCCAGGAAAGGTCATAAAACGGGACAAAATTCACTTAATAACTGCCGTTCAGCAATGGAAATGCTGGCCTCAGTTATGATAGTAACTTGAGGACTACCTGTAACACAGCCCCATGCCCTTCGCACCCTTTCTGCCCACATGGTTGCCTATTGTATTGGTAGCATGGCAGGCAAGGCTGATCCATGCCATTTTGCCTGTGGCAAAACGCTTTTGGAAAAAAAACCCAGCCCGGTTATAAGCTGGGAGAAAGGCACTGGAAATAAAATGGAGGCTGATTGGAAAGAAGGATTCTGTTTATTGATGAGCAGAACCAACAACAGGATGTAGTTCTGGGAGATCTGACAAAATGGTTGAATGAGTGGATGGATTTTTATAGGTTTCTGTCATTTTGAAGTTTGAACTGTTCTTGGGATTGTGCAATGAAGGGCCTTTTGTGTCTCTTGCCATTTCAATGGTGGTGGGTTGATCCTATTATGTCCTAAAGATCATGTTCTGTCCTTCTTAATCCCATCACCTGGAGTTGAAGGTGTTTTGTTTGTGAATAGATTGGCCCAGTCTTTCTAAATGGGCACAACACATCCATCTGCTGGAGGCTGTTGAGGCTGCTTTCTGCCTTTGTTAAGATTTTTTTCTCTATTTTTCCTTCATGGAAATATAATCTTGTGCCTCTTTTGATATCCCCCAAAATATTTCACTCTCTGGGGGAAGGGTGCGTAATTACTTCTTACAACTATCAAGGCCAGTTAAGACACTGGAAGCAGACAAACCCAATGCCACAAAATGCAGTAGTTATAAAGGATAGGTGGGTCCCTTTCAGACCAACCACAGTTGCCTCGAGAAGCAGCTGCTTTGCTTTTGGCAGAATGTCCCTGCAGCCCAAGAGCAGCTTCCCCGCCAGCAAGAATCGCCAAGGGCCCCCAGCTATGCCCAACCTGGCATAGTTGGAGCCTCAAGTTCTGGGAGCTGTGGTGGCACAGTGGTTAGAAGAATGCAGTACGGCAGACTACTTCTGCTGACTGCTGGCTACCTGCAATTTGGAAGATCGAATCTCAGCAGGCTAAAGGTTGACTCAGCCTTGCATCCTTCCGAGGTCGGTAAAACGAGGACCCAGATTGTTGGGGTCCATATGCTGACTCTATAAACCGCTTAGAGAGGGCTGTAAAAAGCACTGTGAAGCGGTATATAAGTCTTAAGTGCTATTGCTAGTGCTGGGAAGCCCACCACTCCGTGTGGCGTTTGGGAACGTCAAACTCCGGCGTGGTAGCCGGGGATAACTCAAGACCCGACCGCCTTAAATGGCGACCGGTCCCCTCAGCCCCAACCCTCAAAGGCCGAAAACCGGGCCTGGAGGTGGGGGGCACGGACGGGGAACGGGAGGGGACTCGGGGCGCCTTTTCGCTCAGCGTCCCACTCGGCTTTCCCGGGCGTGGGTTCTTCACGTTTCTCGCTCCGCGATTCCACGCGCCCGGGAAAGCCCGCCTAGCCGGCTGGCTGCTTCTACTTATCATTGCCGGCGGAGGCGGGTGGGCGGGGCGGCTGGCCGGCGGGAGCCACCCAGCAGCCAATGGCGTGGCGGCGCCTTACAGCAGATGGCGTTCGCCGGCGAGCCTGAGCGAGCCTTCCCCGCCGGAGGAGCTTGACACCTCGCGGGGGTCTGTGGCATCGGCGCCGGGCTATGGGTGGGCTGCTGCCAGACCTTCACCTTCCTCCGCCCGGGGAAGCGCGTCCCCGCCTCTCCCGTCGCCAGACCCAGGCGAGTCCGGTAAGTGCTCCAGTCCAGCCCGCTTCGCTTCTGTGCAGGAGCCTCTCAACCTTCGCTCCGTTTGGCGCAGGATGCCAACTTGGGATGGGGAGGGAGAGATGGGTCAGGCGAAGGCTTCCCGGGAAAGCCCCGCTCTTCCTCCCCGTGCTTTTCCCGTCACGCTTTTCCTCCAGAGGTTACCGAGGGATCGGGGCACGGGAAGCGGCTGACAGGATCCAAGATGCCCGCATCTCCAAGGGTGCCTACCGCCTTACCGGAGAGTAAACCCCCGCTCCCCTTGAAGTCGGCAGGGACTTACTTCGGAAGAGACGAGCGCCGGATTGCGCCGAGCGCCGGCAGACAAGCCGGGGAGAGGATTGCGCTTTATAGATGATCCCCGGTCTCCGATCCGACTTTTCCTTGAAATGGCATTTCCTTCGCTTTTCCTCTTGTTTTTCCTAAAAAAAAAAAATAAAAAAAATCCAGCCGTCGTTAACTGAAAATCTAGGGTCGACACGGTCAAATTTGATCCGACCCAAATTGCTGACACGTCCAAAGGATTTCCGTGGCTTCCCAGAAGAATTTGTGTTCTTCGCTCCCTTTAAAAAAAAAAAAAATCACACACACACACACACACTCCTTGGGATGGTTGTTAATCTGCATTGCGATTGCTTAATCCTCCCATCTCCCACCCCCCGCACCGCCCCCCCTCGGTCCCCTTATTCCTGCCACTGATACAACCGAGAAGTTTGCAGACGACCGCAGTGTGCTAGTTCCTTAGTGAGGAACGTGAGAGCAGGTTGGAGGCATAACATTGCAAGGAAATGGTGTAAAAATCTGTGGCGGGTGCTCAGATTTGCAAAGTATCCTGATAGGTTTCAGAAAAGGATGGGTGCAACTAGGGGAGATCCTAAACTGACTTGGGACCGAGCCTTGCAGAAGCCGGAGAAGTGAGCAAATTATTGTAAGGTAGCAAAGGGAAGAAGGTCCTGTAGTCTGAGTAAGTAGCACTGACACCAATGTGACATGCTTTACAGTAAACATACAGTATATGGCATTCGGTTGGTAGAGAATTTAGAAGGTTTTAATTCAGGTGAGGAGGGGGAGGTTGGAGTTCTCCTTGTTAACATGTTGAAGAATAGATTGTACATGTGACTTTTAAATGAAATTGCACAGTTTAGTAGTGTTTCTGGTCTACACTATACCAGTTATCTTAATATAAAAATACAGCTGTCCTGTTTAGGATTAAGCATCTGGCAAGAAATAAAAGCACAGACCCGCTGATTCTATTTTTCTGTTTTTCCCTTGTTTCAAGTACTTTCCTTTCTTCTTCCACAGTGGTTTTTTTCCCCAGAGACTGAAGACTATATTGGTATCATTTCTTTGGAACATATTCTTTAAAATCAGTGGAGCTATGGTTTTGTTTTTTTTAAAGCCTCACGGGTTGCTGTTCAGATGGAGCTCAGATTTTATTTTATGGAAAGTACAGAAAAGAACTAGCCACAGTTCTGGCATTTTAAAATAAATATTAGACACACGTACGATAAGCCACTAGGGGTATAACCCTCACCTTGTTTGTGTGTGAGTTGTTTGTGTTTATAAGTGATGTCTGGTACTGAATATACAACAGAACCTTTATCTCTGTGTATGATTTGGGGAACTCTCCCCCCCCCCATTTCTTAATGTCTCAGCAGGTGGCAGCACCTAACTTTCCAGGGCTTGGAAGCTAAGCAAGGGTTAGTATTGGGAGACCACCATCAAAATATCCAGAATATCCAGGCTAATCTAGACTGGGAAGTTAAAAAAAAATAATGCAGGTGATGGTAAGTCTCTTCTCTGTCTTTGCCAAGGAAACTGCATCTAAGTACTTATCAGGTGTTGAGCTCTACTTTGGGGTAATGGTGGTATTTCTGCCTTTCTTGGTTCATTCAGTAGTTGAATGTCAAGATGATGAATTTATGTCTCAGGCAGCAGTGTCAAGGATAGTGCAGGTTTGTTGAGTAACTAGAAGGCAGCTAATCTTCAGGGACACTGCTTTTGTGTTCCACACTCTCTGTTAGCAATAGCTGCTTCGAGGTGGCTTCATGAAATAGAGAAAACTTTTTAGCTTCCTAATAAAATCAAGACATTTCATTAAGGGGGCTGTTTTTCAACGTGGAATACTTCTTCTCGGCAGAAAGACAAATTAGTCTTTGGAAGAGAAGAGCACATATTTTGAGTGGCTTTTTTGAAAGTTGCAGTGATTGAATACTTATTCAGGTATCACTTTTCTTTCAGATTTTTGAAATTGTGCAGATAGTGCTTTGCCTGTCTATTAAAAAAAGCCCTCTTCTTGCTTTGGAGGTTGTTTCTTACATACTAATACTGGATTACTTTTGGATTTGTCTTCTTAGTCTTCTAAAGAATCAGTGGATTATACTGTTCTTACTACTTGTTTAATTTATGGTTTGATCAGTAGTTAAAAAGCCATTAATCTGGAGGTCAACTGGATCATCTTTATGTTCTACTTACCTACTGAGCTTTGAAAAGAAAATCACCAAGATCAAATGATGAATAATGCTTTTCCTTTGGTAAAAAGCAATTGACAGCAATAGATTTTTGTTTTTTCATATCCTTTCCGCCTTTTAATTCTCTACAACTTTTTTCAATCTGTTGCTTTCCAGATGTGACATATCACAGCTTCCATAATGCTTGGACAGCATATGCATTGGTTTAGGAATGATGAGATTTGTGTTTAAAGATTATTGATGGTACCAATATGGGAAGAATTTGATGTTTCTTTTACAATAATTGCGTGGAAGATACAGTGCTTCAAAAAGTTAATATGCTCGTGAAAAAGTCCTTGCCTCAATGAGTTTAATGATTGACAGCACAATCCTGAGCATGTTTATTTTAAAGTCAGCTGCATTACAATCATTTCCAAGTGAGAGTGTGCTAATAGAATTGTTTTTGACACTTTTTGGAAAAAAAACCAATTGAATTCAGTGAAATACAAGGGATGCTGTGCAAAATTATACATAAGTGTTTAGCTTTGCAGTCTAATAATCTTCAATTTTTACACTTACTGTAAATTACCTATCTCATAGCTTAGTTCTATGGATCAAGAAGACTTGCTCTCAAGTAAATGAGTTCAAGATTGTATCTTTGTTGGATCTACTAAATAACAATGCACAGGATTGGACTCTATAGCTATAATTCATAGCATACCAATCTTCTTGGCTCTACAAATGTCTCTTTCATAATAATCCCCAGTAATTCCCATTGTATTTATTCTTGCCATCTTATTTAGTTTGAGAGTAAGCCCATGTAAACTTGGGATTTCTTTTCTGAGCAGTAAATATACATTGGAGATGGCTGTTGTTATATTTCACACAGTTCTGTACTTAGTTTTGGGTTTTGATGATACAACAAGACTTCTTTCCGTTGCATTTAGGATCAGGGTATGGATTTTTAAAAATAGGATATCCTTTTCTGACCTTAATTAAACTTAAACTTGATGAAAAGAGGGATTCTCTGGGTATGTGTAAGTGTGGCTAAAACTATTTCTTCGAAGTACTCTGGCAAATCTGTTCAATAAAAAAAGGTAGATGGAGGCAAAGCCTTTAAAATTCACTGTTGAAGAGCCATCCAAGCAATGCAATAGTATTTAAATCAGCGATGGGAAGGATAACAAGATAGCAATCATAGATAGTAGCAAAAAGCAATCACAAACCATGGATATATACGTGCTTATCATAATAAAATATTCAATATCAAAGATTCAAATAAGAAGCATAATCATATAACAGCTAACTACAATACAAAACAAAGTTAAAAGTTTATACCTAACCATATTTGCTTGGAAGGTAGTTTTAAATGGGACAATTTTAAGATTATATGTGTGCATATATATATATATATATATATGTCTTTTTCTGTTTTTCGTAGGCTTTTATGTGCATATTCTTTCTAGCCAGGTTTTACCTACGTAAGCTAGGTTTTTTTGTAGCTCCAGCTCAGTCAGTCAGAGCTGCAGAACAACCTAGCTTACGTAGGTAAAACCTGGCTAGAAAGAATATGCATATATATATATATATATATATATATATATATATATATATATATATATGTTTTTCTTCTAGCCAGGTTTTCCCTACGTAGCCAAGGTTTTTTTGTAGCTCCAGCTCAGTAGAATCTCATCTACTCGGTTCTGGGCTTTTTTCCTTTCTAACACCTAGCAAGCTCTGACTGCTAGGTGGGAGACCTAAATAGATCCATTTCTAGCTCGTTAGCTGTCGTCAGTAGGCCACACCCACCTCCTCCCTGTAAAGGCATAGTATCAATTTGTAGTATCAAATTGATACTATGCCTTTACAGGGAGGAGGTGGGTGTGGCCTACTGACGACAGCTAACGAGCTAGAAATGGATCTATTTAGGTCTCCCACCTAGCAGTCAGAGCTTGCTAGGTGTTAGAAAGGAAAAAAGCCCAGAACCGAGTAGATGAGATTCTACTGAGCTGGAGCTACAAAAAAACCTTGGCTACGTAGGGAAAACCTGGCTAGAAGAAAAACACACATAGACCCTACGAAGAAGTAAGAATATATATATATATATATATATATATATATATATATATATATATATATATATATATATATATATATATACACATATATATACACACACACACACACACACACACACACACACACACGAATGAGTGTGACAGTACTGGACCACTCTTCCCTTTGATGTTCTCAAATGCAGTGACCACATTGGCTGCAGAAGATGGCAGAATTACAATTGTATGAACCTTGTCGTAGAAGAAGAAACTGCCTCTCCCCATAGCTAATGTTTCTTCTGTGATAATAACCTTCGATCTCATTTTTTAAACCATCAAGTTTTCCCATCTAGCCCATCCTTTCAAATCCTTTGTGTTCTCATTACTTTTGACTTCCTCTTGTTTTACTCAGGACTGCTTTGATGTACTTTCCTATTTTATAGTGAACGTGGGTAGGAAGGTCAAGAGTTGCTTCCCTTCTGGTTTTGAAGGCTGCCCCTCCCACCTAATAATAAGGATAAGAGGGCTTAACCTTGTCACCCACTCATAAAACAGGAAGTGGCATCTTCATAAGGACTGAATCTTGCAAGGAGTCACCCACAGTACTGCTTCCAAGGAAGCCTTTTAGAAATCCAGGAGAGCTGCCCAGGGCTGCCAAATGAGCTGTCAATCATTGTTAACTTGGTGAGACAGGGAGAAAAATGACTGGAGTTTAAGCTCTGGAGCTTAGACTTATCTAAAGGCTTTGACTTCTTTGCCCCGCAGAGGACAAATTATCTGTACATAGTTTCATTTTTGTCTGCAGTAGAGTCTGACTTAGCCAAGTCATATCCAATAGCCTTCTGCTGAGTAAGCCTATTCCCTAATAATGGGTTAAGTGTCTGAAGCATCAAGATTTATTGTCAAGCTCTGCTGTGAAGCTTAGACATATTGGATCCAATAATGTAGATGGCTCAATTATGAGAGGAATGTGTAGTTCAACCCCATGTATCTGCTGAAAAGTAAAAGAGTTACCCTGTGGTAAGATGGGTGGCCAATAAACTTTACAAATAACATAAATAAAAAATAAAAACATTATTTTTGACTGAAGTAAGGCTTATTCTCAGGGATGAGAATAAGCATTGGAGCTTGCTATAGGAATACAAGTAGTACTCGGTTAATGATGCTAATTGTGACTGGAAATTCTGCTGTTAAGCAATGATGAGAGTCCTGACTGCTGTCATTAAGCGAGGACCTTAGATGACTCTCACTTCTGT
Organism: Arizona elegans; assembly: GCA_022577455.1. Taxonomy (NCBI): domain Eukaryota; kingdom Metazoa; phylum Chordata; class Lepidosauria; order Squamata; family Colubridae; genus Arizona; species Arizona elegans. Next base: position 114,044,152 of record JAKOOJ010000001.1, read on the forward strand.
CCACCTTTCTTGTGGACTTTGCTTGGCGGCAAAAAAGAAGATTGCAAATTGCAATGCTGTTATCATAGCTAAAAGTATGAGGTCTGGTCATAACTACTATTCTTTCAGCACTGCTTTAGGTTTGAATGGTTGCTGAACAAGTGGTCCTTAAACGAGGACACTTGTAAGCACATTTAAGACACCGTGGCTGCTGCTCTGTTTGGAAAATATATCTTCTTTCTCCTTGAAGAAAAACTCTGAGAACTGCTCACAATCCATAAAGTATAATTGGATTATGACAAATAAAGATGTTTTAATACTGTTGTATTAATATTTTTTAATCAATTTTTTGATTTTATATTACACATACATATCAATGCGTGAACAGTGTGACATCTGGGTGCCATACATTTCAGTACAAATTAAATAATATTATTAATCATAGTTATCACTTTACTATCAATAGTAATACACATTTATATCAAATTATAATCTTTCATTATTTCATACTGTTTAAACATACATAATACTACCGCTGTTCAATCTCTAAACCTCTCTCTTATCATTACACTTATCTTATCATATAAAAATGTGTATACTAATATTTCCCCTTCCTATTATTTCTATCTTATTTCTAATTTATATTCATGTGACCATTATATTAAAAGACGTTCCCTTTTTACAATATTATTCTTCATTATTTCATTGTTCGATATTTAAATATGCAATTCTAATACCAATCACAATATTATTTAAGCATACAAATTAATTCTATTCATTTTCTTTATATTCATCCAATCTATATGATTCCACCATTAATACACCTGTTTATATCAGTTTTAAAATATGTTCTTTCATTGTTTTATTAGCCATTATTTATTCTTCATTATTCAATATTTCAATATATTATTCTGATGCCAATCACAATATTATTTAAACATACAAAATAACTCTATTCATATTCTTGCTTTCATCCAATCTTTATGATTCTAGTATTAATACACATGTTTATATTAAAATATGTTCTTTTCATTATTTAATTGCTCAATGTTTATCAATCACATTATTGTTTAAGCTTGCCTATTCTAATTTCTCCTTATGTCACCATTTTAAAAAAAGGAAAGAAAACAAAAAAAGATATTTTTTCATCCTTCTCTTTCTTCTTTTTCCTATCTGCCTTCTATCCATCATCTCTTGCCCACATCAATACTTTAATTCTTACTCTTTTTTTAACTTGCCTCCCATATTCTATTAAATCTTTATCTCTGTCTGTATCTGTGTCTACATCCTGTCTAGTCAATCTAAGTGCTTCTCCCATCCCTACCCTTTTCCATTGTCTAGCTTTAAAGTTATCAGCCCTAACCCTGTCTCCCTTCCCAAAGTATCTTCCTGCTCCTCCTGTTCTCTTTTCAGATCTCTTGACATATTTTCCCCCTGATTAGATTCATCAAACATTATTAATTTTATTAATGACTCCTCATTATCTTCTTGATTTCTCAATTCTGTTTTTCCCTATATTCCTTCTGCTAGCTCCTTACTTTCCTGGGCATCTTGTTCATTACTCATTGTCCTTTGTATGATGTTTTCCAATTTTTGATATATGCTATCCATTAATTCCATCATCGCTCTTGCTGTATAATATCCTTTATGCTTTGAAACATCAAATCCATCTCGATCAAAGTTCTGCTTGTTTGCTCCTTCTGTTGCTCTTATCTTGTTTTAATAAATTCCACTTTTAGTCAATAACCCAAGAACCATTTATTCCAACCTGAGGTTACTCTTCAAAGTATCCGCTGATCACAGTTCTTTATGTAAATAAATAGTCAGGTCCATTTATATAGTCCAGGGAGTTATCCAAGCCTCTTTGAGTCACCTTTCTAGATTCAGTCAAAAACCTTAACATTCAGGGGTCACTTTAATTAAATGTCTTCCTTGTTCTCATGTTTTAATCTCCAGTGATCATAGGGTAGATTTATATAGTCCAGTAAATATTTTTGCAGTCCTTTAAATGGGTATTCCCAGGCTTGTATATTTTCCTTTGATCAGCAGGTGGCGCTCTTAAGTTAATTTTCACTATTACTAAAAATCTGATTTTAATTATTTTAAATTGTAATTCAATTATAGAACCAATGTTAATTTTTAAATCCATAGTTCCAATATTTTATTTTAAATTGCCTTCCCAATGTCAGTCTTCCCAATTTGAAAATCCAATTTCCTGTGTTTTTAAAGAAAAAAAAGGTCCCCCCCCCTCTTTAATCCTTTCCTTCCAGTCTGGGAAATTTCTCAAAGTGTCTGATTACCACTTTCAATAGTTCTGAGTAAAATCCCATTTCTCTTTTGTGGGGTAACTTTTGGGTAAAAAAAATCCTCTCATCCAGTTCCACGCTATTCACCAAAATCCACTCCAGCTCATAGTTTAGGTGATCATCAGCTGTCCCAGTTTTGTGGCAGCCATCTTAGGCTGTCTCTTGTCCTTGTCATGGCTGAGAGGGAAAATAAACTCCGGGTCAAGCAGAGAGGTGCAACTCTCTGAGACCTCACAGGGTGTCCCTCTTTGCTTCACTGCCCCTCCAAGGCAGCTTTGGCTTCTTTCGGAGCCCACCAACGGGGAGAACTCGGCACGGAAGTGCGGACATCCGCTCTCCCTGTCCGATCTCGATGTGACGTCAGCCGGAAGTCCATAGTGTGTGTTGTATTAATATTGTGCTATATTCAACTTCCCTAAAGATATAGATATATATGATGAAAATTTGAGGTTTAATTCATTGGGGTAAACCCATCGTATGTGTATCCACGCAATTTTGTTTCCATTTCGGATATTTTATAAAATAGCCTTTTCTGAATTTCAGTCTATGCCTACAATTGATGTTGCTAAATTTAACAGACATGCCTGGCTAAGCAGAGATGTGCTGATCTGAATAGAAGCCCCTCAATGCATTCAGATGTGAGGCTAACGCTGCTGATTGGATGATTAAAACCCCATTGAAGTTGATAGGATTGAAGGGGTTTAACTGTGCATAGGGCTGTAACCTCCATTCGTATTTTTTGGCACACCATTTTAGTACTCATTTTTTCCCCCCAGTGCTGTACCTGGAGGACTAAACAGATGCTAGCTGCTGTGCTCCATATGTATCCATTATGGTAGGCTGCTGACTTGTGCCCTGGAGTCATGTTCCCTCCTCCTTCATTACATTTGGATCAGGAAGAGCATTCAAACAAGTTTGATGCGTTGTAGCTGTTGCTTGCAAGATGCTGATTGCCTACAATTTTTTTCCCCTTTACGGTTCTGGTTATGGGCTTGATTCTTTTTCTGATCTGTTTTTTTAAATAATTATTGAAATTTTTAAATAACTTTTTAGATAATCTGAGGAAACCTTTTCTATAGTGTTAGCTGCTATAGATTCAAAGAGCTGCATGCCACTTTATGAAATATTTTTGTGGTGTTTAGACTCATGTTGTTTTGTTATATCACTGAGGCTTACAGTAGGAGTCAGAAGCTGATTTCTTGAACCCCTTGAGGAATTCAGAGACTATAGAGTGCTCCTTCTCTTTTGGTAGACTCCCAAGCTATAACATTCTTTAGCAATTCTCCAAATCCACACAGAATTTTGAAGTGCTATGCTATGTTCTAATCGTGCCATAATAATCTCTGTCAGTGAAATAAATACTGATAGCTTGTACTGGGAGCCTAACCACATTGTAAGCTATTGTTTGCTTCATATGTTATACGAAGTAAATAAGGATTCATACTGCAGGCTAAATTGAACTAAGCAAAACACATTTGCACAATGTTTGAACCCAGTCATTACCATTTGTGATGGCAAATGAATATCCATGCCAGATGTTCAACAGCAACTTAATCTGTTCTCCGATGAGTCAACCAGGGTGGTGGAAGGATCTGTCTAACCCTACTTTGCCTTCAGTTGCTCACTTTCTGAAAAAGGGAAAAAAGGGACAAATAACCCTCTCCTGCTGTATTTTAAATATAGCCGGCTCATTCTCCAGCCTGGCAAATTTCTTCATAGCCTTTGGGGAAGAGGTGGGATAAATCCCCCACGTGACCTTAATTATCAGCAGGAAATAATGTGTGTGATAAATATTTACCTACGTTAATTGTTGCAGTTGTGAAATAGTTACATATACAGTGTGTTATCACAGCACTTTCCATAGGTCCTGTTTTCCCTCTTTTCTTTCTATGAAATAATTTCATAATTATCATATTCACTCTTATTCAGAGATAAGATGGCTCAAAGAAATAGATAAAAGGGCAATATAACCACAGCCACAAACTATAGAGTTCTTACAAATGGAATCAAAGCCAAATGGGTGAAATAGTTTTTATGTTTGAAAACACTTTGTATGGGACAGATGCAGGGATAGGTTCTACTTATCTTTACTACCGGTTCGCAACTGGACCGCGTGTGTGTGTGAGCAAAGCGAGTGCGTGCATGAGCTTCTGCGCATGTGCCGAAGCGTCCTGATGACGTTGGGGTTGGTGGGCGGAGCCTCCCACCAGTTTTATTACCGGTTCTATAAAACTGGTCCGAACCGGGGCAACCCACCATTGGACAGATGGTCTGAGAAGTGAATGGGAAACACAAAAGTTTCCTCATTCATATATAGACTGATAACACAATTAACCATCCCAGGAAATGATTTTAAGAATCATGTTACCCAATCTTCTTGGGTAATTTTTTTTGATTAAGTCTCCCCGGATATGGTTGTCATCTGGTTTTAAGAGCAGATGACTTTTTAAATGGATTAGTTCAGTGGTGTCAACATAATCTTGGATTACTTTTTAATTTATATATGAAGTTTGATATCAGTACAGGTAGTCCTTGATATACAACCATTTGTTTAGTGACCGTTCAAACTTACAGCAACACTGAAAAAAAGTGAGTTATGATGATGTATTTATGACTGTTGCAATGTCCCAGGATCATGTGATCATTTTTTGTAACCTTCTGACAAACAAAGTCAATGGGGAAGCCAGATTCATTGCAGAACCGTGTTACTAAGTTAATAACTGCAGTGATTCATTTAGCAACTGTGACAAGAAAGGTAATAAAATGCGACAAAATTCACTTAACAATGGTTTTGCTTAGCAATGGAAATTTGGGGCTCAATTATGGCTGTAAACTGAGGATTCCCTGCACCTAGTTTTGGGGGTATCTGCTTTGAGATGGATCTTTCTATCTGATGCTGAATTGGCGGTTTAGGGTCCTCCCTCCAAGAGATGGGAAGGGGAATCTGAAGGAAGATCTTCTCCATGGTTGCCCTGTTTTTATGGAACAGCTTCCGTTCAGAAGCCTGGATGGAGCTCTTTGTTGTTTTCCTTTAGGACAGGTGTCTCCAACCTTGGCAACTTTAAGACTTGTGGACTTCCAGCTTTGCTGGCTGAGGAATTCTGGGAATTGAAGTCCACAAGTCTTAAAGTTGCCAAGGTTGGAGACCCCTGCTTTGGGAGGTCACTGAAGACAATTATGTGGGGATTGAATTGTTCGCACATTGGATATATTTTATGGATGTGGATGTTGGGTTTTTTTTTTTTTTTTTTTTGTAATTGGTTAGGGTTTAGGGTTAATTGGTTGCTTTATTTGGAACTGCATTTTAATGTGTAAATCTCTTACTCCTGATTAAATCTTTACTTTACTTTACTTTACTTTTATTTGATTTATATACCGCCCTACTCCCAAAGGACTCAGGGCAGTAAACAGCCAACAATAAAATACATATATACAAAATTTAAAAAGCAGAGATAAAATCGAATTAAATAGTTTGGCCCAGACAGATTTAAAACCCCAATCAATTTAAAACAAATTTAAACTTTGAATATTAAAAAATCTTATCTTTAAATGGTTTTATAGAATTCTATTGCAAAGTTTATATTTGACTTAACGTTGTTTCAGTATGGAGATATATAAATGCTTGAATAAACATAGTGCCGAATAATGCTTATTGAAGATAGATTGGGTAGGTTTAAGGCAGTAGATAAGGACATATTCAGTGCCTGGTATAAATCCAGCTGGTAAATTATGTTTAGTATTAAGACAAGCATTAGACCGGCACTAATCTATATTGGAGTTGTCTTATTGAGATACAAACTTAGCTTGCTCAATGCTCTACTGTGAATTACTGCATCATCATCACCCAAACCAGACCATGATTCAGACTGTGGTTTAAGGACTCCTTTTTGACCCCTGCCTATAAACATGGATTTTGACTTGGTTTCTTTAATTATAGTCCAGCATGTCATCTGAGCCTAGACAAATGGCTGTTTTATTGTTAAGAAGCCGCTATCCTTCAGGGAATAAGACAGTAGAGACCATAACATGGAGCTTTTCTTGGAGAGCACCTCTGCTACTCCCAATATTTTTTTGCTGTGGACATGTAGCATAGTCCTTTCTAAAAATAAAAAAATCTATAAAAGGATTGGTTTTCCCCTAGCTCGCAGGAGGCAATGTGTGTCTAATTTTTAAATCAATTTCCCAGCCTCTGTCAATGTGATTGGGATTCTACCTGTAGAAGGAAGGAATACGCTGAGCTCTTATAGTTGTTTCAGATGTTGTCTTGGACATGCACTATCTCCAAATCTCTCACTCCTGGTTAACAGTAGGACATCCTCCTGGATGTGCACAAGTTAGCTTGAATGTCTTCATCATGGAGGAAGTAATCATATGGATGGCTGGGGAGACATTTTGGGAACATAGGCAGATTGCAGACATGATCTTTGCGTTCTTGGTATCATATTAAAAAGTCTTACCATGTAAAATGGCTTGAATTATTCTTCAGACATAGTTACATTCACACGTAATCCATTTTCTATATATACTGTAGCTTTATCATAAGGCACAATAATACATTATATTATTGGGGTACTGTGTACCCAAATGGGTATTTAAACAGTGTTAATTATGAGCACTATGATGTTAATAATGTAAACCTTTAAAGATAAGGCAGAAAAAAAGTTTATAACAATATAATTTTATTTCCCATTTCTAAAAAAAGGGGGAAGACAAAATATAGATTTGAGTAGAGCCAGAACAGAGGGACAGCTTGGTGCAATGGTTAAGGCACCATGCTTGAAACGCGGAGACCATCAGTCTTATTCCTGCCATAGGCAGAAAGCCAGTTGGTTTTATTTATTTTATTTTATTTTATTTCAAATTTATATACCACACCTTCTCCCAAGGGACTCAGGGCGGTGTACAGCCAGATAAAAACATACAATACAAGCATTAGGAACAATTAAAAGAATATATATTAATTTGGCCCCAGTTTAAAATGACAAACCAATTAAAAATTAAAAATTTAAAAATATGTTAAACCAGCCCGGCTTGATGAAAAAAGAAAGTTTTAAGGGCATGGCGGAAGGCACCGAGGTCTGGTTGACCTTGGGTTGGTCATTCTCCCTCAGCCTTAGGAAGCAAGCAGTGGCAAACAGTGGTGGGTTCCACTTACCTTTGCTACCGGTTTACAACTGTGACCGCACATGCACAATGCTCCTGCACAGACCGTCCGTGATGACATCTGGGCAGGTGGGTGGAGCCTCCCGCCGCTGCTACCGGTTCACGGGAACCGGGGCGAACTGCTAGAAACCCACCACTGGTGGCAAACCATATCCAAAAGTCTTGCTAAGCAAATTTGGTTACAAGCCCAGGCAGTTACCAGGAGTCCACACTGACCCAATGGTATACACATACAAACACACATGCATGCGCACACGTGCGTGCGTGCACGTGTGCATGCACATACACAGTAAAAGTAAGTGGGAAACTATTGGGAAGGCAGTGGAACAAAGATTTGACGTACACAGTGTAGTCATTTTCATGCCTCTATATGGCTACCTTCTAAGTGGTTTAGTTTCTGTAGAAGGTCTCCATTCATTGTGGGTTTGTAGAGATTAGAGCTGTGGACATGGAAGCCACCTGTGCCGATCTGCACTTGGAAGTAGTTGCAGTATGAAGCAGCTGCGAAAGATGAAAATGAAGATAGAAAAAAAGGGAATTAATAGAGAGTTAGGAGCCGACTGAACGCAGATTTAGATCTGCTTTAAAAACCCTTTTAATTGGAATGGATGAGCGATCCAAATTCCCTTTTTGACTGTGGCTATAGAAGCTTTTGCTTCTTTATGAAACGCACTGGGTCCTTTTTATCAAGCTATAGGCTTTTCTTTCTCCGTTCCTAAAATAACACAGCAATATTTGGTGGGGTAAATAAAACCAGCAATGCCAGCAATATTTGGGTGGGGGGGAGGTGTGTGTGTTAAATAAAACATAGGAAGGAAAATGCAGCACTTTTGAGAGGTTGCAACTACCCTCCAGTGGTTGCTTTGTATGTTGCTTTGGGAAAGTTATGAATCTTGAGAAACACAGGGGAGGTTTTCAGAGGGGCTCTGCCCGTTCAGTCAATTGCAGATTGTTCCCCGAAATACTCGCAAACAACCACTTCTGAGCCCCCCCCCGGGAACGGATTTATCTGAGAACTAGAATGGACGTGATCAATGTTCATTTTTAAATAAGTATGTGTATATTTTCTGCCTGTTTTTGCTCATCTTGCAGTATGAAAAGCAGAATAGTTCCCTTGAGAATGGTAGTTTAATGCTAGAAATATTGACTAAGGGAATAATTTCAAAATAGCATTTTTTTTTTTTAAAAAAAACCCTAAGTAAATGATTTAGTTATATGACTGCAAATCGTTAAAAGGGAAAAAAAGGAAAAAAAGCATATGAGGATAAATACCCATACGACCGTAATCATTTTAGGCCAAGGTGAAACAGGAGGGATGTGTTCTAATTTTGTAAATGCAGCTCTCAGATTCACCCTTTTTAAGTATCTGATCCCAGATGCATTATTTGTATAATAGATTATACATATAAACTAATAGGGCTGGATTCAAAGGCAAAAAATGGTTCTTTGGAGCACACCTAGGCAGGCCTGCCGCATCTGTTTGCAACATTTAAGCCAAACTCACTTTTTTGGAGATCACAGTGCAGCAGCTGAGGGCTGCCACTTGAACCTGGGAAGAGGTCCAAAGACTTCCAGGAGATGCAGATTGCTGTCCCACCTGGTACTCAGCACACCGTTTTGTCCTTGAATCTAAATTTCCCCCCGACCTTATATAGTCCTCAATTTACGAATGGTCGCTAAGCAACCATTCTGAGTTCTGATGGACCTTTCGGGGGGGGGTACTTATAATGCAGATTTGAAGTTGTCATGGTTGCTTCCTCGCAGTCATGTGACTGCACTTCAGGTGCTCGACAATCAGGCTGACGTTTGCAGCCCCCTGTGAAGTCATGTGACTGCATTTTATAAAGATTTTGCAAAACAAATGGCATTTACTTTAGTGTTTGGCAAAACTGTGCCCACAGTGAACTGTTGGTTCGCTTAACGATTGTGGAGTTCAGTTAAGGACCACGGATTTGCTTAATGGCTGCTGCAAAAGTCGTAAAAATCTTATGACCATCATGAGTTACGCCTATGATAGTGGGCAAACTCCATTACGGTCGTAATTCAAGTACTACTTGTACGCTAGAGACCTTGTGGCAGGTATTTTCACTTTTTTTAAAAAATTTGATTTATATGCCGCCCTTCTCCGGAGGCTCAGGGCGGCTTATAATGCGCTAAGCAATATTTGCCATTCTAGTTAGTTGCAGGGAAAACTTTTAAGACTTGCCCTATTGTTTTTATTCTGCAAATTATCTACAGCATGGTTGTCCAACCTTTTGGCTTTCCTGGGCCATATTGAGCAAAGAGGAATTGTCTTGGGCCGCATATAAAATACAACATAGTTTTATAATATACAATCTCATAATAATGTTAAAAGTTTACAATCTTGTGGGGCCACATTACTAGTTGCCTGGGGCTGTATTTGGACATGCCTGATCTATATCACGTTTTGTTCCCAAATAAAGTTTCCAATGCTGTTAATATCCTTAAAATACAGCATCCAATTTTCACATGGTTCTCTTATCTTAGTATGTGTTGTAAATGGCATGCATATGCAGTTTGATTTTTTCTTCTTAATCCCAAACTGAGGAATTCATCATTATTAACAATTAATTGTGTGGAAGGCATGCAAAGGGCAAGGAGGAACAACTAAAATGAAAAGGTACATGAGACATATTGCAGGTGATATGACAGCCTGTCATATTCCTCTTTAAGTGATGTGGTAGCATGCATCATATTGCTTGGTCTATGGCATAATCGATGTTCCAGAATCTCTTTTACTGCAATGGCAGAGGTTACATAGAAGCACATCTAAGATGCAATAAACCTTATTTGGCCAAGGTACCTAAATTTCAGGTCCTTGCCATTTACAGTTTCATTTCTGCAAATAAATATTGGAGACTAAATGTATTTCCCCAAAGGGTGCTTACACGTTTGATTGTTAAGATTTCTTTTTTGTCTCCGTGTATACCACATGTTGAGATCATAGCTTTAAACAGAAACTGATCCAAGAAAGCTCTTAGACCAAAGTTTGTTTTTTGTAATCTGGAAGAGAATGGGCCAAGAATGCAACACAGCATTAAAATATATATTGATTTTTTTGCCTCTTGGGATGCTTGTTGGTCCCTGCTAATGACATGTTAGGAAACTTTGGGGGGAAAAAAATCCACAGGGTGTTTTATATATGGGTATATGTGTAAGATATATGTATATAGCATAGGAACAGCAATAGCAATACACTTGTATACCTCTTACATACCCTTACATCAAACGGGTTCTCATTTTACTGACCTCAGAAGGATGGAAGGCTGAGTCAATCTTGAGACCCATCAGAATCAAACTCTAGACTATAGGCAGAGTTAGCCTGCAATACTGCATTCTAACCACTGTGCCACTACGGCTCCTACAGGACCCACACATATAACCCAACATAAAAAAAGCAGATGTCGTCTCATGTCGCTCCTTCCTTTGATTTGGAGACTTTTTGACAATACCTACTAGCTAATATTGTATATCTAAGCAGCATTGGGATTGGCTGTAAATTAGACTGGAAACAAATATTGGGAGAAGAATATAGGTAGTAGTTTGTTTAATGACCATTTTGAGTTATGACGGACTCAGAAAGAGTGATCATGGGGCAGATGCAACATTTCACAATGGCTTAGTCTGTAAAGCCCTTCCAGCCATCATAAAATGTTGTGCCCCTGCCGGTCACATGACTGCATTTTGGGTGCTTGCTAACTGACTCGCATTTGTGACTGGTTGTGGTGTCCCATAGTGATGTGACTGTGATTTGTGTCTTTTTTGCCAGTTTCAGGCAAAAATGGATTTGGACTTATGACTGCATGATTCACTTAACAATCATAGTAAAAGGGTTTTAAGACTGGATCTGGTGATGTGGGTGTCTCAACCTATGACCGTCACAATTTACGACCAAGGTTCTAATCCCAATTGTGGTTGTAGGTTGAGCACTAGCTATGGAGCATTATTTGTGTGTTGTTGGGCATGCCTAGAGTCACTAAAACATTTTATCCTGAGATGCCTTTAACTTTAGGTTGTGTAAATCCAAAACTCGATTATGTGCAAATTGTTATTTCTGTTGTTGTGTGGAAGATCTCAGGAAAAGATAGATTTGTATAGTTGTAGAGTTTCACTTGAAATGCTTAATTTTTTTTTCTTCTTTGAAGAAGCTATCCAAGTTTTGCTGCTCCGTTATTGTTCCACATAGTTTGTATGTATTTATGTCAAGGCCAATTGTTTTATTATGCCCTACCATTTTATTATCCTTCTTTTTGTATGCTAAAATACAAAGTGGCACTGACATTTAAGAAACTAGAGTGACTGACTTTATTAACAATCTTAGCCCCGTTACAGACAAGACCCTTCAGGAGCCATAAATACAAGGGCAACAGAAGATCCCAAAAGCAACATAAATAATCTGTATAGGATTTAAAAAAAAATACAGACATTTTTTAATAAAACCCAACCATGTTGCACAACATGAGGTCTAATTAGGGCTCAAGAATTACAGTTTAGTAGGATTTCTCATATATCCTGTACAGTTTGTGAATCATCCGGGAAAGAGAGAAAATGGGTAAAATTCAGTCTTTTCCTCCATCTTGTTGGTCAGAAATGCAAAACAGGTTTTGGTCCAGGATAACCCCCTGCTCTGTTTTTTGCTTTCTGGATATGAAAATATTAGCGATAACATGGAACATTGTGCATAGTTCACTGGTTCAAGGCTTGACTGTTCCACTTGCTGCCTGCTTTTATTTTTTATTTTGGAGGAGGGTGGGGTTATGCTCTTTTAGCTTTTTTGCTTGTGCTGAAGTCTGGTTTAAAGAAGTACAGCAGGTAAAAAGTAGCATTTTCTGACCAGGATATCTTTGTCCCCCTTGTCACAGGTTCTTTTAAGTACACCCAATTCAGTGCGCTCAAAACACAAAAGACCCAACATAGGTCTCTAGACAACACACAGACACACACTTCATAGGCTATGACTCATCACTCATCATTACTCCATTCTTCCTCATTGTGATTCTCCCACTACAGGTAAGTCCTTGACTTACAACCATTTGTTTAGTAATTAAAGTTACAACAGCACTGGAAAAAAGTGACTTATGACGGGTTTTCACACAACTGTTGAAGCCTTCCCCTGATCATGTGATCAGAATTTGGGCACTTGGCAACTGGCTAGTATTGATGCCAGTTGCACTGTTCTGGGATCATGTCCTCACCATTTGTAAACTTCCCAGTTGGTTTCCAACAAACAAAGTCAATGGGAAAGCCAGATTCACTTAATAACCACATGATTCACTTAGTGATTCACTTAACAACCATGGCAAAACTATCATAAAATGGGGTACAACTCATTTGACAGCTGTCTTGCTTAGCAACAGAAATTGTCAGTGTAGCCTCCTCTTGTTTTTCGTATCGTGACTTTTCCCCCTTCGCTCTATCGTGATCATAAGTCAAGGACTATATGTACTCCTTGGGAGTACAGATTTTTTCTTTCTACAGTAGATGCTTTAAACTGCTTCAGGCAGTTTTGCAAACACACACCTTCTTCACTACACACCTGTATCTCAGCACAGCTTTTATAGCCAGGGTTGCTCTGCTGGCTGAGGAGAGGGTTTAAAGAGACAGGAGCACAGGGAAGGATTAACAGAGCACTAAGAACAATCAGTCATACACCCGTTCTAAGGTGAGCATACAGAGCATGCTGGCCTTTTGCTCCTTGTATGCTTTTTGAGCATGATTTTCTGCAAATTAATATTAAACTATAGCTACATATTAGTAATCAAACAATTCATGCCTGTTCTGTAACGCAAATAGGATTCTAATGGAAAAAAAAACCTGACAGGGGCTATTGGGTACAGCTTAAGAAGGTGAATTGGGACCAGGTAAGGTTGGAGTTCATTTTCAGAATGGAAACTGACTGGGTTAGGATGGTCTTGCAGCCAACTGTAAGAGTTGAGATTGTAGAGAGGAAAATGAGGACATAACCTTGTGCAAACCTTGGCTTCTCAGAGGAAAAGCAAAATGTAACTGTAATAATAACAAAATAAAGCATGCTCTTTAAATCTGCTTTTCCCGAGTTCATCAACCATAACATGTTGAAGAGATTGTTTCAGAAGAATCGGCTCTTGGCTTCATTTCTTAGTGTCTCTGATATAATTTCATGTGGGATTGCACCAGGAGAAATGCTACTCTGCAATGCTGTATCACAGGGGTGTGAAACTCGCATTGTCACGGAGTCATCACATGACATATTGCAACTTTCCCCCCCTTCGCTAAACCAGACATGGGCGTGGCCAGCACATGATGTACCTGGCCCGCAGGCCACAAATTCCCCTGCTCTATCATTTCTGGATCTTATTCTGTTAGACTCAATGTCAGTGTAGCCTCCTCTTTTTTATTTTTTTAATTTGATTTATATGCCGTACTTCTCTGGAGACTCAGGGCGGCTTACAGTGCGTTAAGCAATAGCCTTCATACTTTTGTATATTTATACAAAGTCAGCTTATTGCCCCCACAATCTGGGTCTTCATTTTACCTATCTTTGAAAGGATGGAAGGCTGAGTCAACCTTGAGCCTGGCGAGATTCGATCTTACTTTAAATGCAGACAGCTGGTGTTAAATTACAGTGCTCTGTCTGTTGAGCTATCCAGGCTCCTGTTTTTCATATATTGTAGATTAATGATATTTTATAGGAAAAGGAAGTTCAGTGAATCTACTGCAGATATTTTAATTGGAATCAAACATTGGGTTATCAGTATAGTGGATAATGTGTATCAAGAATGTGAGCTTGGACTATAACACTCATTATTATCTTTGAAAGACTGGATCCTTAGCTTGCTAATCTGGCAAAAAATAAAAGTGTAGACTAATAGTAATTATCTTGCTTGATCCTTGAAATCAGTTTAGTGGTAGGCTTTCTTGTGCAGCAGAGTTTCATGGTTAGAGCAACTTTAATGAAAGGTCTTTTGTGGAACCTACTACACAGTATCTGGTCTAAATGGCGTCAAAGGCTGCATATTCCAATTGTCCCCATTTTAGGTGTGTTGAATTGGAACTCCTGGCAATCACAACTTGTGTGGAGAGGAGTTACCTGGATGGTGCCAACCTGGAGGAGGAGATTGATCAAATAGATTCCAAAGTTATATTATTTATGATTTTTGAACCAACTGTTCAAGGGTGGGTTCTACTTACCTTTACTACTGGTTTGCAATGGGAGCATGCACAGATTACCCATGATGATGTCGTGGTGGGTGGGCGGAGCCTCCCACTGATTTTACTACTGGTTCTGTAGAAGCAGACTGAACCAGGGGCAACCCACCACTGCAACTGCTGTAGTCATTGTTGGAAAGGGGAAATACAAAAAACATCTTTACTTGAAAGGTTCTACTGAGGAATACTTTGAAATAAAAGCGCTTTTTCTGTTCTTTCTAACCAATAAATTATTATTGGTGGTAGTGCTGTCTTCTAGAAGATGTTGGCTCCACTGGTCTGACCAAGGGACTCTTCAGTGGCTTCCACCCTTATTAAATTCTCCACTTGGGATTGTGCTATTTCATTGTTTATCTATGGTTAAACAGGAGCCCCCAGGGATGTAATTAACACATACAAGTTTAATACAAAACATATCCTTCTTAAAACAACTAGACACACGCACCCTGAAAAGAAGAAAAGAAAAGAAAAGAAAAGAAAAGAAAAGAAAAGAAAAGAAAGAACTAGCCAAGTGAATAAAATGACAAATACTTCTTTAAATTCAGTGTTCAATCTTGTGCACTTGGGAGCAATCCAGCTTTGATTTTGTGTTACACATGGGTAGGACTGCACCATATTTCTAAGCTGCATTTGAGTCTTTTCTACCATATTTCATTCCATATGGTTTTCATTCGCGTGAGAATGCATAGGATTATTGGAAGTTTAAAAGTGTATTAATAGCAGTGCTAGATTTCTCATCACTCCTTCAATTTTCTCTGTTTTGTAATTTCAGCAAGAAGGAAATATTTTCATCCTGAAATTGTATTTCCAATAGAGCATTACAGGTCTTATCCTGGAGAAGAAACACTGGTGATTGCCTCCACTTTAAACCCAGAAATTGTGTTAAGTATTTGATTATTTTGGAATGGCTTCTACCCTAGGTAAACACGCTAATTGCAGCTGCTGGCCTGTATTTATGATCAGCTAGCTTGTGCTCTCTTGACAATTGCTATGCCAATTGTTCACCTGTGAATAATAAGCAATCCCAAGTCATTCTGCGCTATCAAATGTAATTGATGGGGTGGAAACTCTTCGGATGTTCTGATTAAGTATATAATTAATACATGAGGAAGGAAAAAGATGATTATGGTAGATCCTTTATCCCTGTTCTTCTGGCTTTAGGTGTCTTGTCCTAATAATCTTTCATATCTAGTTCCACTCCATGCACACAAAATGGGAAACCCTTTTCTTGGGATCTGTAGATATAGAACACGAAAGAAAATAATTTCCCTTGTAGACCACTGAAGATACAATTTTCATGGCTTGCATCTGGTCTCATCACAATGTCATAACTGAAGAAAACACTTTAGATATCCTTGAGTGTCTGTTATTTTCCTTAGATAATCTTTACTTTCTTGGGATTTGTGTTGTTGACAGACTGTTTGAAATTATGTTTATATTCCCTTGATCCATGACAATTACTTTCTCATCTAACTTTGACAGTGAGGGATTTGTTTTGTCCATATTCGGTGGTTGAAAAGATGAAACCTAACCCCTTATTTTGGTTTTCTACTGAATGCATTGTCCTCTGTGCTCCCTGTTTGTATACAATGTTTATAATCTCATCTTTTCTTTCAAATAAGATAGCAAAACATACTTTGCCCTTGCCTGACTGTGTTCTTCCGCTTGCAGAACTGATCTGATTCTTCAGTATTAAGTTGACAGTGATAGTTAACACGGCATAGCTGGTAATACCAGGGTGGAGAAGGCTGACAATATTGGCGTGCATATAAATTGGCAAGGGATGCATTAGCTGTTTTGTGTGTTGCTTCCGGGACAGCAAAGAATTGTGTTCATCCTTCAATCATTTTAGTAAATGGAAGCCTATGCTAGCTAGAGATTGGTTTAATTTTCAGAAGCTTATATTATAGCCATCATAACTTTCTCCAGACCCAATGATCAGATTCATACATAAAATCATGAGTTGAGCTGTCAGGTTGCTGTGAATCATAGCATTTTACCAAAGAATATGTAAAATTAATTTTTTTAACCTTTTTATTATATAACAGCTGGCTTGATCAAGAAATGTTGATGACCTGAAATCTCCCTATTCCTTCACCTATTGTACTTTGCATCAAAGGACAATTCATTGTAGTTACTGATGCTAATAGTTAGAGAACAGGAATTTGTTTCTCTTCTCACTCATCATTTAGTTCTTTCACACACAAACACACAAATCAGGCTTTGGAATAATTTTAATTGACAGTAGTATACATGCATATTTAAAATTCAGAGGAAAGTTTGATTACTTGGTAATTTTTCAAATGATTGAAAAGAAGTTAACATAGTAGTTTGTATATAAAGATTCCAGAACCAGATTGAAACACGCTCCACATATTTCATTATATGTCATTTGGGAATATTTCTTCTTATTAGAAGAAAAAATAGAGAGAAAAAGGCTAGAGCATTTTGGAAATCAAAATACAGGTTTAAATAAATATGTAAAGAAGACTTAATAGGATTGTTGTTACAAGACAACTTTTTAATTAAAAGGATGTAATTTAATTGTAGTGCACTTTCCAAGGCATGGCAATACTCGTTAGAGTTGCGTTACCCAGTTGAGGTTTCCCTTGGAGGACATAGCTCTTGAGAACTGTAGTGTTTTTGTAATATCCTTCTGTTTAGAGCTATTTAAAAGAAAACATAAGCAAGTAACTCTATACAACAGCAGATGTTCCCGCATGGAATCCAGGAGACACAAGATCACTTTACCCCAACCTTTCCCCTTAATTGTACAAAGCAGATTCACTTTCCTTAAGGTCTGATTGCTGTCTCATTCAGACACTAGGAAAATATTGTTCACTGTGTCAGAACTATTTTCTTCCATTAGGAAATCATTATGCAATTTTGCCGAATGAAAGAACAACTGATCAGGAGCTGTAATGTAGCCTTTTGTCAATGTGGCATCTCCAGATGTTGCCGGTATACAAGGAGTTATCGTAGCTATTATGAGCTATTTATTTTAAAGGCTATTGTTGGTAATGTTTTAAATTAAGATCCAAGTAATGTTAAAATGATATGCACTGTTAGTACAATTTCAGTTGCTTTCAGATGGAGGTGATTCTTAATGGTCCCTTAATGCTGTCTGAAATTAAAAGTCTTTCATAAATCTTTAAAATTACCATTGAAGTTGCATTTTTAAATGAGCTTTTTAATGTTTGTATTTATTGTTTTTAAAGATTGATGGTTTTATTTAAGATGGTTGGAGGTTTTTTTTGGATTTTTTGGGTGAATTGCTGTTCCAGGAGACAAAGCAGCAAAGAAATGTATTACTAAATAATAACAATTGAGAAACTCTTTACATATTTTCTATGAGAAGAGTTGATAAGAATTTTGTGCTCTTAATTAATAACATAACTTTAAAAAAATGTTATAGTTGGAATTTGGAAAGTTCTGGTGTGGAACTTGGAGCACTGGGATCTTGGATCATTTTGAATATTAATTGGATTACTATTGCTACCTATAGATCACCTGTCATCTTTATTTAACCATTTTTGTATTATCATTCTGATCCCATAAATGTTGTAATGCAACCAAAATTCTCTTTTGGAAAACTGATTTTACAGTATTTCTGGTATTTTTTAATGAAAGGCTTGTAATTTCTGGAGACCTATCTGTTCATAATGTCAATCTGGTTCTGAACAAGTGTTAAGAGTTGTGGAATATAAATCTGTTAGCTGATGACAGAAAATACCACCAGAGTGCTCATTAAATGGCTTTTTACACTAAGTTTTTCTACTTTGGTGGACTTCTCTCCAGAGTTCTTCCAAAAACCATGAGTCTGAAAAGCAAGTCACTGCTTATTATAAAAGTATTTTCTTTTTGGCTAATGTGACCTAGAGTTGTTGTAATTTTAGAAACATCTGCTTATTTATGGAGACACCTGCTCAGTGCTGAAACTTCAAACACAACTTAATCTTCAGATTCTGTGACCTTTTATTCCAGAGTTCCAGTCAAGATTGTCATTTATTGTTAAGTTGGTTCAGACAGGTTATAAATCATTATTTTCTCCACCAGGTAGGATCCTTAACATTCATTAAGTTTGACTTGATATTTTTTTTCTGGACTGGCCACAGCGGAGTGCCTAGTGTGTGATCCAGTTGTGCCTTTCTGTGATTTTTAAAAAATCTTATTTACCCCCCCTTCTCCATTCCTCCCATGTTTTCTATGTAAGTTGTGCTAAATGTCATAGAAAGGAAGGACAGGCATAACCAATGTCAGTTGCATTTAATGGTCCCGAGATGTGGGGGTTTTAGACCTTTACCTGCTGGTTTATCTAGTGATGGCACCGAGCAAAATTGTCTATTTAACCTTCTGACTTCTGTTACTAGAGAAAAATAATGGGCACTCTGTCCCAGCCCCATCTGGACACCAATGCTGCTTTTTCTCTGTGTGACTATTAAAGAAACTGGAGAGGACGAAGTCTCTGACATCTTCATCTATTTCAAATGCACAAAATATTGAGTGAATACGCAGGGGTGCGGAATGCTTATGAGTATCTTAGAGGAAGGAGGCATAATATGGATTTCATTTGTAGCGAAGTTTTCGGCTGATAGACTGAATCCACAAATTTTTGATTTGTTTCAGATTTGTATTTACACTGAATGTTATTGTTACTGCAGTGAGAATATGTGCTTTTGCAATGCCTGCTGTAGTGCATTCTATATATGAATATACGTGCCTGTCTCTAGCTCTCCGTGATCTCTTTCACACTTTTCTTTAGCACTTGCTGAATAGACTTATTAGGTATTTCAAAAATTTCAATAAATAAATAAATAAAATGCAATTTTTTGGGGAGGGGGGCGCTGAAAGGTAATAATAGAATCATAGGTTCCTTTTCATGACCAACTTTCTGCCCAAGGCAGGAATCCATATTCCATAGTAGACAAATGTCTGGCAAGTCTTTCCTAAAAATGTCTAGTGATGAAGCACCCATGACTTCAGGAAGCAGCTTTTCCACTGTCTAACAGCTTGCACAGCCAGGAAATTATTTTTTATTTTGAGTTTGGATCTCTCTCTCTCTATAGGTTCTAACCTAGCGGTATAGAAATCTGATAAAATAAATAAAATAACCATTTGTATTTGTCTGACCCTTGGATGCTGTGAAGAATAAATCCATACCTTCTGCTGGGATATCCCTTTATGTATTCGAAAACTGATACCATGTTCTCTCCATGGTATCTCTTAGTCTTCTCTTCTTTAGACTAGACGTACCAAGTTTTCTATAATAGCTTTTTGCAGGGTTAACCCCCAGCTTCTTACTATCAATGTTGTTCTTCCGGTGTATTCTTTCCCAGTTTTCAGCATTCTTTATGCATTCTCTTAACCAGAATTGGAAACAGTATTCCAGATGCAACATGATCAGATACTATCACCTCTTGTGACCTTAACACTGTACTACCTTGTACAGTGTACAACATTGGTACAACCCAAAACTGCATTGGCTCTTTGTCAACTTGGACACATTGTTGGCTTGTGCTTAATCTGTGGTCTACCAACCTAGATCTACCACCTAAATTCTTTTTGCAAGTATTACTGTTAAACCAGGTGCCATCTACCTTGTATCTATCCATGTGTTTTTTCCCCCCTCTCTTAGCTCAGAACCATATATTTCTCACTATTGATCAACATTTTGTTGGATAGAGCCCAATATTCAAGCCTATCAAGATGTTTATGTATTTTGAAAGTTGGAATATTTATAATCCTGAAGTGCAAGGAAGAGATTGAACGTATATACTTTACAATTGACATAACTTGAACATTGTACCATTGACCAGAGAATTGTTGTCATGCTACTGTTGATGAATTATCCTCTAATAGGATATTAACAGTTTAATTTAAATATTACAAGCTGGGCAAGACTAAGAACAATTTTAGACTGTAGAAGAATAAGTTTAGGTATGCCCTACTCACGGCAAGGAGCAAGGCAATGCTAAACATTTGATATTTAGAAATTTAATTCTTTCTTTCTTTTTCTGAGTGTTTTTGCTATGCCTGCAAAATGTATTTTGAGAACAGTAATGGAAGCATGCCTCATTTTTGCAAAATGGCCCAGGGGAATATTTCTGCATTTTGGGGAAACAAAATTATAGAATATTTCTGTGTACTCCCTTTTGGTAGCAGTGGATGATTATGATTTTCCCCAGAGTGTTCCAGAGCAACATGTGTGGAATATATAAAGAAAATTAAATTGTGATCGAAAGCTCTTTAAAAAAAAAACCCCTTTGCATACCTTTGCCACAAAGAAGAGGCAATCAAGCTATTCTCCAAAGCACCTGAGGGCAGGACAAGAAGCAATGGGTGGAAACTAATCTAGGTGAGAAGCAACTTAGAACTAAGGAGAAATTTCCTGACAGTTAGAACAATTAATCAGTGGAACAACTTGCCTGCAGAAGCTGTGAATGCTCCAACACTGGAAGTTTTTAAGAAGATGTTGGACAACCATTTGTCTGAAGTGGTGTAGGGTTTCCTGCCTGGACAGGGGGTTGGACTAGAAGACCTCCTAGGTCCCTTCCAACTCTGTTATTCTATTCTATACTATAATGGGTGGGGAATCTCTTCGGTTACTTAATATTTCCTTCAATTAGAAATAGTCCCAGGTTCAGATTCTGGTATGGCCCAGTTATCTGAAATCTCAGAGTACCAATTGGTCAGGTGATAAGAGAATCTGAGTTGATGTAGTGATAATCCTAATTTAATGTTCAAAATATGGGACCAAGCAGGCTTCTAGCACAAAATGGTCATTGCTTGCTCAAACAGCTCCTCACATTCCTCTGGAAATTCATAAGGATGAAATTGCCCTATTTTGATTTAAAAAGAACATTAGTAAGTTCACATTTTTAAAGATCTGCATGTAAGAAAATGTATAAAGGATAAAAAGGGATATATATGGAACTTTTTCCAGTCACAACATGTGTTTAGAACATGTAAAATATTCAATGCACAATTGTGTTTCCAATTTATTGATACTTCTAATATATTTATTAAAAAAAAACAACTTAAAAGAGCCAACCCCCTACTGATTAACAGCAAATTTCTAATTTAAACTGAGTTTGAAACTAAATGTGTTTTAAATGATTAAAAAAGCTACTTGCTTGAAGTAGACTGCTCTGAGAGAGTACTTGTTACCAACCAAGATATGACTTTCATCCCGTCCTTTTTGATCTCTAGTTAATTGTGAAGAAATGGCTTGTGCTTGAATCGTATCTTTTCAATTATAACTCCCATTTAGAAAGAAATGAAAGACTTGGGTGGTGTTTAAGATAATATTTTTTCTATAATTTCTATCTCCCAGTAGTATTTCGGAGGAGTTTCAGTACAAATAATATAAAATCACTATCAACGGTAATACAAGACATCAGTGAAAATGTTTAGCATTCTTCTTTCCATTATCCAAGCTTTCTGATCTTTTAGTTGGTTTATGCTGCTGTTGAATGCTTTAACAAAAGGGGAGTTGGAAAAATCAGACCTAATAACCTTTTATTTCTTTTCTTGCATTCGGTCGGGCTGTAGCTTTCGAAGTAATTTTGTGAATTAAATGTCCTATAAAAATTAAATGACTATAAAAATGTATTTTTTAAAAAAAATCCTCTGCCCTTTTCCTTTACAGGAAATTCATGTTTTATGAGCCAGTCCTTTAAAGATTTTACAGATAATTCTTTCTTTTAATTTCTTTTATTTTATTTTTTTTTCTAAAATTGAAAACGTGAATGTTTTACAAGCATTCTTGCTTGTAATATTCCTTAGGCAGCCGAGGCCCTCTCTTTCAACTTTAAATCAAAATGTGCAAAGAAGAGTCAAGCATTGAAGCAGCAGTGGCTTTTGGAGAAGATTAACTGAACATAAGAATGGTGGTGGATGACCAGGCGAGATGATGTTACATTGGACTGATGTGGAATGTCCCTAAATCACTTCTGAGTGTGTATAATAAATCTTGAGTGTCTTCCTAATTGTGCAGTGCTACTCTCCAAAGTACTCATTATTGGCCATGGTGCGAAATTGCCATTGGTTGGATGGACCTTTTGTGTGGCTCAGTGTGATAGTTAGAGCCTCCATTTATTAAGTGGCATAACAAGAACCTTTCATTGACAGGAAGTAATGATATCAATGCACTTAAACAGCATTTTCGCTTCCACTTATTTGTTTGCCGTGAAGACCAGGAAACAAAAGAACAACTGTTCTTTGTTCCAAGAAGGCGGTATTACACCCTGGAGAATAATGTTGTCTGTCTGGTGCAGATCTGGAGTCTGTTTATCACAGAGCTGGGCAGTGTTTGAGAAATAGAGACGGCAGTTCAGCCTCTCAATCTCTAGAGGGAGCCGGGATGCCGTCTCATGATGTGACATTATCGGTAGGAATTGGTGTTGGGTGTTTGGGGACCTATTTATCATATGAACTCGGGTAACGATGGAAATAAAACAAGGAAGCATCTGGAGAAAAATAATTCTCCTTTCCATTATTTACATCTGAAATTGCTGATTTTTGTTCGCAGGTTTTGAGCTGTTTGGGAGCAACTTATTTTAAAGGCAAAGAGGAGAATAAATGGTTTCCGTCTTGGTTCAGAATACAGAAGGGATCACCTGGTGTCCTACTTTCCAGTTTCATTCTGCTACTGTTATATACCTAAAAGGATTGAATCTGGAATAACCAAGGGCCCTTTGGGACTGACCATCCTAATGATCTACAGTATTGTTTCCAGTGGGTCTGCAAAGTTCTTGACTTTTGATATATAAATATACATAAAGTAGGTTATGGATATTAACTCCAATATCCTTCTATTTTTATCCTGTTGTTCGTGTCTCTCTCGCTTTTTCTCTGGCCTGCCTTTTGTTTTATTTTTACCATTTAATTGTTTTTTCTTGTTTGCTGATATCTAGCCAGGGAAGTCTGGAAGATATGGTTAAACACAACTGTACAATTGATTGTTAAATGCCCACCACGGGCACCCCTGTTGCTAGTTCTGTTGAGTGACACACCTGCTTGTTGTAATCTGGAAATTGGGTTTGCCTGAAAGTGTGCGAGTACAGATGAAACCAGAAATTATACACAATATTTTTTTCCAATAATACTAACATGTACGCATGTAGGGGTGCCCTGTAAAATGATGAAAGCTCTAAATTGGCAACCAATAAAAGCCCTATCTGTTATCTGTGGTATTTCTATTCCTGAGAAAACTTTCATTTTCTCTCTTGAAACTAGAGAAAAAGAACTGATTATGAAAATGAATGTTAATTTTAATTTCTCTAGCTACTTCTGGAGAATTGAAATGTGTATCAGAAATCCTGTTGTTGTTTTTTTTAAAGACCAGAGAGATTGTGTAGCTCGGTTTCATTCTGGAAATGCAGCAAAACTTTGTTGATTATAAATATGCAGATTTAGTGTCCATAAGCATACAAGATGAAATTAGGAAGGGAATAACTTGTGGAATGCTTGAGGGTGTCATGCCTATTTTCTGACATACAGTGATTCTGCCACTATATCTGACTCCTGACATTTAATGTTTTTGGTATTTTGGTTTCCGGCTTCTGAGCTCTGAATGTCAATTAGAGAGGTTGGAACGTTCAGCATATAAAGTAATATTTTGTACTTTTCCCCCGGGTTCTTTTTTTGAACATCTCACCGTCTCTTGCCTTTATCTTGATTGTACTTAGGCATACTTTAAAGGCTTTTTCTGAACAGTGTCATAATAAGGCTTCTGTGTAGCAGAAAATGCTATGCATTTATGCAGTTATTGAGGACTTCACAACTTATTCCATGACGTTGTGTCTCAAACAGATGAAAAACCTGTTCATATGTTGTTGAGTTATGCCTCTTAATATTCCTCATTGTTGGTCAAGTTGGCTGTGGCTGCTGGGAACGATAGTATAGCAATAATCTTAAGTAACGAGACTCTCGACCTTAAAATGAAGAATTGACATAGGTTCCTGAGCATCAGTGGTGAAATCCAAATTTTTTTACTACCGGTTTTGGGGACGTGGCTTGGTGGGCATGGTGTGGCTTGGTGGGCGTGGCTTGGGGAAGGATATTGCAAAATCTCCATTTCTACCCTACTCTGGGGCCAACCAGAGGTGGTATTTGCCGGTTCTCTGAACTGTTCAAAATTTCCGCTACCAGAACCTGTCAGAACCTGCTGGATTTCACCCCTGCTTAGCATATTAAAAAAGTTTTTTGATTATTATAAAAAAAAAAAGTAAGGTTGTTGTAACCAGTAAATAGGCTAATTAAATACTTGCCTTTCATCTTATACAAAGCATATTCATCCCTACCTATGTTATCAGTGCCAAACATAGATACAATAAAGCATAAATGAAAGTTAGTTGCTGAGATGTTTGAGAAAAGCTGCTGGAGTGACCAGAAAAGATAGAATCAGAAATGAGATCATTCGAGAAAGAATTTGCAAGAACCAAACTTAAACTACATATAAAAAGAGCAGATAAAATTATTGCTCACCTGGATAGAATGTCTTGGTATTCCATACTGTACAAGGCATATACAAAAAGAGGAGAATGTCAAAGAACATGAGGCAGATCCAGAAAATGGAGAGATAACATCAAACACACTCCACAACCTCAAACAACAATGGTTGAGACTGCCAGAAGAGCAAGAACAAGAACTTTATATCTCCCCTGACACCTGAAGTGGTAAAAGAGGAAGTAAGAAGAAGAAATACTTTCTTTATTCTAGTAAGGTTATTAAATTCGGTTGCTAAACTCACAGCCGATGACTTTTACTTGCTTGTGGTTTCATGTGAAGCTGTCTCAAGAGAGGATCCTACTGAAGGGCTCTTTAGCCTGATTTAACTTAGATGCTTTCTCTCTGCCATCACAAAATGGCAGACTGAGGACAGCCCCATGAAAAGCGTGGCTAAGAACTGTGTAGAATAAAGAACTGGCAGACTGGCTCTTCCTCTCTGGAAAAGGAGAGGGCTTGAGATCACCCATAAGTACTGGTATGGTTGCTCCTCATGAAGAGACCACGAAACAGCAGTTTCCATCGAGTTTTGTATCTCTGGGAAATGAAGGAATACCCATCTCTTGGCCAAAACCAAGGTAGGTACCCTTGAAAGGGCATTGGTTCACTTGTTTCAGCTTAGAATAATTTTGTGAGAAGAGGCAAAAAAAAAAATCTAGGAGATCATTTGAAGGCATTAAAGATCAAATTTGTTAAAACTAAACAGAAGAAATATAAAGTTGGTTTATTTGATCAAGGTTAAAATGGAGAAATTACTATCTCTGGTAATGGACTGAATAATGAGATTTTAAATATTTTTATATAGGTAAGGGATGGGATATAGGAAGAGGGGGATATGGGAAGAACATTTGCATTTTAAGGGAAGGTGTTGAGGTACTAAAATTGATTACAGTTCTTGTGATAAAGGAGGAAGTAACTTCTTATATATTTCCTTTTGTATTCTTTGCTATAATCTTATTTTTTCTTTCTTTCTTGGCCATTTCTGTTTTTTTCCTTTCTGCACTTTATATTTCTTCTCTTTTTTCTTTTCTTCTCTTAGTTTGTATTAATTTGTATATTTTTTTGTAATGGTTTAATAAAATTACTATATAAAAACTAATTAGTTTTCTAATTATGCCAATGGAGAAGAATGCAGAACAAAAACAACTGTTGGGAATCTGCAAAAATAGTTATTTTTTTCCCTTGTCAGATACACCATCTCTACTATCAAATAGTTTCTTTCATCGTGTGAAATAGAGAGGTATTACCTTGCATCCTACTTTCCATCTCTATTTTTCTGGTGTTATGTATATAAAAGTGTTAAAGCTCGTATTCTGTGAGCTTTAAATCTCTCATATTCTGTGAATCTCTCCACGATAATGGAATTTTGTTTCCTGTGGCAGAGAGAGAGAGAAGAAAAGAGAAGAGAAAAGAGAAGAAGAGAAGAGAAGAGAAGATAGATACAGTAAATAGATCAATTCTTGCCTTTTGTTTGTGTCACTCTTTCTCCATTTTTCCCTGGCTTTTATCCTATGTTGCCAGTTAATTATTTTGTTGTTTGCTAATGTTTAATAAACAACTATCAAGCTGTATTATTGCTTGTTGAACTGACTGGCATGTGTTTTACTCTCTAATCATGATCATGTGTATTCTATAATATCTCACACACACAATATATGCAGAGAAGAGAATGAGAGCTATCTGGAACACATCAGTAATCATCATCAAAGGAAGAAGAAAGAAAAAAGCTTGAAAAATTAAATAACATAAGAACTATTAAAAATATTGACCCTATGGTGGTAAAAATTTCATACTTTTCCATTTATTGGGCAAGCCCAATGCATACACTGGGAAACTGTATTTTATGCATAACCCATTACTGTGAATTAAGTGGTAGATTTTTGGTTTCAGTGTTGTTATAATAATTATTTTAGATAGACAGCATAGCAGAAAAGTCCAGAATTCCTGAGGTCTTGATAAATTTAAAATATTGACATAACTAAGGATCTTTATACCACACAGCACTCAATTCAAGCACTATAAATAATGTGGCAATAATCAGACACCTTCCAAACCATATTAATGTTTTAATTTCTAAACTGCATCTCTAAAAGTAAGGTGATTGCAACCAAGTCTTAGGTCTGAGGTGTTCAATATATAAAAAAAAGTATTGTATTAGTGTCCAATATATAAAAATATTGCATGGATCTAATTTTAAGATCAGGGAAACAAATATCATGTTCTTTTAAAATAAGTCTTTATTGGATTATTAGCGTTCAGGTATTGAAGCATGTTACCGCAAGCCGGCAGCCATGTGGCAAGGACACACAGTTGATTGGTCCACTGGTATGGCAACTAACTGGCGGGCTATCGGAACATACTTATTGGCCAAGACGCTGACAGCTCTACTATAAAAGAGCTGTCAGCGCTGAGGAAATTGCTCACTCAGCAGTGTTAGAAGTAAGGAGTGAGTCATGGTTAGACTTTACTGTTATTGAATAAAGAGCTGTTAATTGTTAACCTGCCACACCTCCGTCATTATTGTTAAACTTTACAATAAGCACATTGGACCAGAAGTCATATTAATAGTTAATATCAAGTGCCTGATATGTCAAATGGCCAAAGTTTCATATTAACAACAATCTTACCCAAAATGAAGGAAGGCAATACTACTTATCTCAAGATTTTAATACTGTGTACAGATACGTAGTCATCTGTGTACAGATAGTCTTCAACTTGCAACAGTTCATTTAGTGTTCAAAGTTACAATGGCACTGAAAAATGTAACTTATGACTGTTTTTCAGTTACAACTTTTGCAACATCCCCATGGTCACGTGATCAAAATTAGGATGCTTGGCAACTGGTTCATATTTATGTAAGGGGTCATGTGATCCCCTTTTGCGACCTTCTCACAAGCAAAGTCAATGGGCAAGCCAGATTCACTTAACAACTAGGTTACTAACTTATCAACTGCAACGCTTTACTTAACAATTATGGCAAGAAAGGTCGTATCATGAGGCAAAACTCACTTAACAAATGTCTCACTTAACAACAGAAATTCTGGGCTCAATTGTCGTCGTAAGTCGAGGGCTACCTATATCAGGATTTCCAAGAGAGTGTTAAACTTTTAATTGGAAAGTGAATGACTAATCCTCAGAAGAAAGGAAACAGCTATCAATTGTTGTTAATGTTAGGATTCCTGGGATGCCAAAATTTCCTTTTAATTCTCCATCTAAAATCATAACTGATTATTGAATCTGCCCAGAATAATACAAATGTCATGTTAAGATGTACCTTTGAATTGCAGAAATATAGTCTGCATAAAGTGTATTAATGTCATCTGTAGATTTTGTAAAATGAATCTTCCGAATTTTCCAGTGCTTAAGAGTTTATGCAAGGATTCATACTTCCTTAAGCAAGATAAACTGGCTTCTCCAGGCAGAGCAAAAAAGAAAAAAGCGGTATTTTGGGTTTTATAATGTGTGTAAAAATTTGATCAGACTGAACCAGCTAGACTGCTTACAAGTGAACAATGCATTTGAGAATTTTATATGAAAATTGAGTTATCTTTGGATATGTACAGTCCAGTTAAATCATGTAAGTGACCGGGTTTGAGAAATGCCCCTTGGGTCGTGGCAGATTATTTTCTCTGTATGTTTTTGCATACTTTTAGGGATGAACATTGAATAAAATAAGCATTAACTTTTCAATAATGCTGCTTGCCTTTTCTCTTTCTCTCTTTCTGTCGTCCCCTGCTGGCCTTCTGCAAAGCCTTGGCTTTTCCAATGGGAATTAGGCCAGTATGCTGGGTAAGCCCGTCTTTAAGGGTCGATGTGAAAAATATTGCCTCAATTATATTTATGCTTGTTGGTGTTTTAATCTTACGTTAGTTGCCAGAGTTGCAGTTTGCAAGTTGGGCAGCCACATACATTAATGAAATAAATAAGTGCCCTTTTTGGAAGACAAATGCCCAAATCTATCTCCAACTGATAATGCACAACAGTACAAATATTTCAAAGTTGGTTTTGTTCTTACTACAAATGCTCTGTGTTCATTTATAACCAGTATCTTTGCTTTCTGTTTGGTATTCTGGGTTAGATTTCTTTGTGGATTTTTTTTTCTTCATTCACATTTAACAGGCTTCCAAATTTTCCCCCACCCATAGAAATAGGCCAGTATGGCCTTATCGGTGAAATGAGTGGCATTTGAATTTAATAAATACATGTAATTAATAAAATAAATAAATAGCTTCAAGTGCTTCTTTTGCTAGAACGTAAGGCACCCATCCTTCCTGATCCCTTTCATATTGATTAACAGAATGTTGGAAGGGACCTTGGAGGTCTTCTGGTCCAACACCCTGCTCATGCAGGAGATCTTATACCATCGTGGACAAATGGTTGTCCAATCACTTCTTAAAAACCTCCAGTGTTGGAGCGCCTACAACTTCTTGAGGCAATTCATCCCCACTGATTAATTGTTCTGTCAGGAAATTTCTCCTTATTTCTAGGTTAGTTTTCCCCTTGACTAGTTTCCGTCCATTGCTTCGTGATTCCTTATTACAGCATTCCCTTTTTCTGTAATTTTCTTTTACAATTATTGTTGTGGAGTTTTGTTTTGCTTTTTGGCAATCTTGAATTTTGGTGAGCCTTTCTTGTAAACCCTCCAAATTTAATTCACATTCCTCTACAGCCTATTATTACTACCGGTATTATCCCAGATAGGATTCTTCCATGGGTCTGCCTTCATTCCCCTCTAAATCTGAGTTAGGCTGATTTTTCTTTTTTTTCTTTTTTTTCCATGTTCTGTTCCTAAGGCTACTCGCCGGCTGCTCCACAAAATTGTTTCCTGTCTTTAAATCCTAGCCAAACTATCTGCTTTCCTGTCTTCCAAAGAATTAGACTAAGATAATCCTACTGCTGACAGTTTAATTTCCTGAACTGTTGGTTCTTTTGCAGAATATTCCATGACATCAGTGAAGTTTAGTAAATTGTTGTCAAACAATTATCACAAAATTCCCTATTACTATGCAGGGTAATTCACTGGTGTCTTTCACAGCAAATGCAAATTGGAGGGTTTGAAGTCTGTTGAAAGTGTATGTTTCTTTTAAAATGTCTTTTGACTATTCTAAAGCCTTAAAAAAATTATGCACCCAAGGAGGAAAGCTTAATAAATGGGAGAAAGTTTTTTTTTTTAACTCGTTTTAGGCTTTCTCATTCATTTGAAGTCTAAAAAGCTCTGTTATTCTCAAAGTGCAGTGATGCTATGGGTTTTGGCATCATGTATGGAAAGAAAGACATTGGCAAATAGAAACAGATATATGTATCCTTACGATTTATATTGATATTGTTTCCTGATTGCTTATTTGTACCCTATGACTATCATTAAGTGTTGTACCTTATGATTCTTGACAAACGTATCTTTTCTTTTATGTACTCTGAGAGCATATGCACTAAGACAAATTCCTTGTGTCATAGGCATCATGAATAAAAAATTCTATTCTATTCTATTCTATTCTATTCTATTCTATTCTATAGATATAGATATAGATATAGATATAGATATAGATATAGATATAGATATAGATATAGATATAGATATAGATATAGATATAGATATAGATATAGATATAGATATAGATATATACACATACTCAGGAAGGTTTGACATCTAAAATTTATATGGATTTATGGATTAACAAGCAGATATTCTGTTTTTGATATGTTGTGATATGTTATAATCATAATGGCCTAAAGTGGCTTCTCTCTAGATTACAGGTAATTGGCCTAGAATCATCTCATATTTACTGACATGTAATATTTGGACAATGATATTGACAGCAGTGAATATCTTTCTTAAGTTCAGGGAGATGCAGGTAATTTTTCAAGGAATAAAACAAGCGAGGCTTTGTTAATAAAGTCACAAAGCTTTGTCTTAAGAATATATAGTCAAGGACTGGAAGGCAATGCTGGTGGAATTGAGGAGCAGTTTGATGGGACAAGGGAGGTCATAGGCATCATGAAGCATACAGAAGCTGTGATCATAACAGAAACATTTTCTTAAATAGCTTTTTAAAAGAAATTTATTTTGGGACCTTTCCAATCTGCACATCATTTTGGGATCTAAATGCGATCAATTTAAACTTAATTTAGTTCCTTAAAATTGAAAACTACAATCAGATTTTTGATTTGCATAGCCCCTCTTTGCTATTCATTAAAATATGCATATTTTTTCATGCATCAGTGCAAACCTGGAAAAATATGCCACTGTCTTAAGCGTAATGATTAAAACAGCAGTATTCTTTTATTTTTTCTCCATAAGCCTAAAAAAGACATAAATGAACAACAGAAAGGAGAAAACAATTTTCAAAGCTTTTACTATGCTATTAAAGAATCCATTGTAAAAAGTCTTTTCAGGATTACATTGATAGTGGCAATGATTTGATTAAGGAAAGGAACAGGACTAAATCACAATTTCTGATCATGTTGCCTCCCCAGATAGATTATTTGTAATGGAAGAAGTGATTTTTACTTTTAAGCTTTGGAGATTGACATAATGTACTGGGTATATAATGTTTTCATTATACGCCTTCAGTACCAGTTGAAGTTTCTCAATGTTCTTCAGGGGTAGCCCCGTGTAGAACATGTGGCGGTAGTTACAAGAGAAGAATTGTAGAGAAGAGCAACTAAGATGCTAAGAGGACTGCAGGATAACTTGCATGAGGAATGGTTAAGGGAATTAGGTATATCTAGCCTAACAAAGAATTGGGGGTGACATGATAGCTGTCTTCCAGTACATTGGGCTGCCACAGAGAAACAGCAAAGCTTCTAAGGGTAGTATAAGAAGCAATGGGTGGAAGATCATTAAAGAGAAATCCAGCCTGGAACTAAGGAGAAACTTCCTGATAGAACAATTAAGGCAAGGAATAAGCTTGCCTCCCAGAGAGAGACATGGGTGCTGAAGAAGAAAGGATTGCAACCATTTGTCTGGGATGATACGGTATAAGATCCCCTGCCATAGGAAGGAAGTTGATATAGAAGACCTCCAAGGTCCTTACCAGCCCTATGAGGACTTCTCATGACGTGAGTCACTGTGAGCAGGGTCTCCCAGTAGAGGAATAGTCACAACTGGTATGCAGAGGTTCTTTTATGCATGGCTGCCACCAGCTCTTCAAGCAAGAGCCATGAGTCTAGGAGGACCCCAGATAATGTACTAGATCTTCCTGGGGCAATGCAACCCCACACAGTACTAAAAATGGAAGAACCTTGTCTCCAGAGGGTCCAAATACCTCAGCTACTCTGTCTTGCTAGGGTTGAGTGAGAGCCTGCTTTGCACCATCCACTCCCCAGTCTCCCGACACTGGATAAGATGTCCATCGCTCAAAGGGCCTGGGGTAGAGATATAAAACTGGGTATCATTTGCATATTGATGATATCTTACCCCAACCCAGATCACTTCACCTGCAGTAAGGGCTTTATGTAAATGTTAAATAGAAGGAGAGAGAGAGGACTGAAACCTGAATTTTTCTTTTTCTTTTTTCCTATCTATTTTTTTCTGTTTTTTCTATTCTTCTCTTCCCCCCCTCACATTTACTATGTTTTTTTCTTTCTTTGCATGAATTTATTATCTGTGTAAAATCTCTTAATTAAAATTATTTTTTAAAAACTGCTTTTGATTTCCAAACTTTAAAAGTCAAGTATACAGTGGGAACATGTTTTAATAGGTTTGGGAGAGAGACAGATGAAGCAAGAAGATAAACTACAGAATACACAAAGGCACCGACTGATCATACGGTCATCCATCTTGTCCCAGTGGCTTGTGTGGGAGGGTTGACTATCTATTTTACTGCAATTTGTTTATTGCTCAATTGCTAGATTGATACCCTAGCTTTCCCAGAGGAACATACAATGACCTATATAGTTGTATGTGAGGTTGGTTGGAAAAAAGAGAGAGGGGGGGGAGGGAGGAAGGGAGGGAGGGAGGGAGGGACGGAGAGAGAGGGGGAGAGAGTAACATAAAGCTATTCAGTGAATTTTCAAGGCCAATGGAAGATTTGAAATTGAGTCAACCCAATCATAACTTAAATGCTTCATCATATTGATTTAAAGTTATCAGGTTTTTTTTTTTAAACCATTTTGGCTCAGAATAGATTTTTGTGCATTTTTTCCTGTATTTCTTTGATGTGCTTATTTATTTATTTTTCTTCTCATTACACATGGTTCCTGCCATCTGCTTTATTAAGTTTTTGGAAGTTCTAATATAGTGTCTCCTGTCTTTTTGTCTGATAGCATAAGGTAGTTGGGGAAAATATTTTTAATATATGACACCTCCCCCCCATATTTTTCCTGATATTTCTGTAGAAATGGAAAGGTGATGAGATAAAAATCAGCCATGTTTCATATGCAGAATCAATGCTGTAAAAAGCCTACTAAATCCTGGATGCAGCCTCTCATTAAATTCCCGTACATTTGGTGATCGGCACATCGACTCCATAAGAGGACAGGTATAAAATATTGAAGATGCTAAACTTCCATTTACTCAAGCACTGACACAATGTGGGTGTTGATATATCTTATAGCTCATTTTATGTTCGCCTAATTTAAAAATTGCTTCTGTTTAGCTAGATCTTTCATGACGGTAATAGATATGGGGAATTTTACATTTATTTCAGGTGGAGCACTGAAAGGCAGTGCCACAAAGAGTGCAAGATCAGCTTTTCATCATGCAAATTTGATTATAAGTAGAACGACAGCAACTTAAAAAGAAGGTGCATGAATGTTTTATGTATATTTCCTCTTTAGCCACAGCCTTTGGAAAGAGCTAGTAGTTCACAAGTGTTATCTTTTTATGTATTCCCTTCCTCAAATGCTTGCCTTATGTTACATTGGCGGAATTTAAATATATAGAATGTTAATAAAGGAATATAAAGAACGAGAACATTTTTTTCCTTTTTTTGGGGGGTGGGGGGAAACTGAAAATGTAACTTAATCATGAACAATTCGAAATGTTTTGGTCGTGCTAGAGTGGATCTGAATTTATCTGGCATTTGAAATTTCCTGAGTGAGAGGAAAAGGGTAAGATGGAAGAGTAAAAATAGATAAGCCACAAAATAATGTTGAAAAAAGGTCTTACAAGAAAACTCGACACATTTAATTCACTTGTCTCAGAAAAAAGGTTAGCACCCCAACATCAGTTTAAAAATCTAACATGTCTAGGGGATCAGCCTTAGCCTTGCTTTCTATGATTTATGCAACATAAAACCATTGCTGAGGCTGATAAAATTTTTGAGTTGTGTTAGAGAACCATGAATTGTAAATTCTGATGAAAGAATAAAACAAAGGTGGGCAACCTGACTTGTCCTTAGCTTACTTTCAAAGCTTTTTTGTAAGACTTCTGCTATGATTGTTCACTTTAGCTTCATCCACTATGGCAGGGGCCCTCAAACCTGGCAGCTTTAAGACTTGTGGACTTCAACTCCCAGAATTCTCCAGCCAGCTGGCTGGAGAATTCTGGGAGTTGAAGTCCACAAGTCTTAAAGCTGCCAAGTTTGAGGACCTCTGCACTATAGAGATCAAACAGGTTATCCCTAAAGGAATATTCATATTCTAATAAAAGGACAGTCCTTGTTTGGACCCAACTTTCAGAAAAGCACTGTTGATTTCAAACGTTCATGCCTAGCTAAGCTCAGAAGAGATGGATGGATGTGTGATGACTTTTACAATAGCTCTGAATCACTTGTATTGGTACCACATAATGGATGTAAGTCAAGAAGAAAGTGAGGAAAGTGTAGCTCACTTGATGGTGCAGAAGAAGAATTCTTAGCAGTCCCAAGCAAGCATAACCAGTTGAGATGGATGCTGGAACTTAACACACAGGAGTATCTGGAAGTCCGGAGGCTTTTGAACCCTGGATCAAAGAATTAAAGTAAACGACCTTTCTGCCTATATTTGAGCATTTCCCTTTTAGCCGGTAGATTTTCCTAATAGTTTTTTCTGCTACTGCCAGTATACTTGGATTTGAAAGTTGCCTTGCTGTAAATTCCTGGCTTGGCTTTCAGTGTTGAGAAAGTTCAGGATCCACCACACTGAAGCAGTGGTGGGTTCCCCCGGTTTGCACTGGTTCTATAGAACCGGTAGCAGGGGTGAAATGCTCCCGGTTCGGACCAGCTCGGGCAAGTAGGTAGCGATGGCGGCGGGCAGTTCGGAGAACCGGTAGCAAAAATCCCTTCCCCCCAGCCTCCAGTTTGCTTACCTTAGCTGCTGGTCGCAACGCCTGCATTGCTTCACTTGCTGTAATCCCTGCAATCCATTGCATCAGCAAGCAATTGAATCTCCTTGCCTGCAATCAAGCTCATTGGTGAGCAGCTCTATCTGCTTGCCTGCCTGCTTGCCTTGTCCTGGTAAGTTTTTTTCCCCTTTGAGAGTTTTAAAAAAAAATAGTTAATTGGGGTTTTTTTTAGTTGGTTTTTTTTTTTAGACCTAGCCATTTAAAGTTTAGGAAGTTTTAAATTTAGCTGCTTTTATATAAAAATAAAATAAAATAAAATAATATTTGTGCAGGTTTCTGAGATTTTGTGTGTTTCTGTAGGGTTTCACGCTAACTACATAAACATACAAAATCTCACAAAGCTGTATGTGGAATTTTGTGTGTGTAAAGTGTGAAAGTTGATTTTTTTGGACTTTTTGTGGCTGTGTGAGGTTCCTGCTTGTTGCAGGGGCCATTTTGGGTCTAGCACAGCTGCTTTTACATTGTGGGTGAGCCTGTTGTGTTGTGTTATGTTGTGTGTGTAAAGTGTGAACGTTGGTTTTTTGGACTTTTTGTGGCTGTGTGAGGTTCCTGCTTGTTGCAGGAGGCATTTTGGGTCTAGCACAGCTGCTTTTACATTGTGGGTGAGCCTGTTGTGTTGTGTTATGTTGTGTGTGTAAAGTGTGAAAGTTGGTTTTTTTTGGGCTTTTTGTGGCTGTGTGAGGTTCCTGCTTGTTGCAGGGGCCATTTTGGGTCTAGCACAGCTGCTTTTACATTGTGGGTGAGCCAGTTGTGTTGTGTGTGTGTAAAGTGTGAAATTTGGTTTTTTGGGCTTTTTGTGGCTGTGAGAGGTTCCTGCTTGTTCCAGGGGCCATTTTGGGTCTAGCACAGCTGCTTTTACATTGTGGGTGAGTCAGTTGTGTTGTGTCGTTTTTTGTAGGTTAAAAAAGGGCAAAGAAGTGACATCGACCTGGCCACGCCCACCTTACCACCAAGCCACACCCACCCAGTCACCTTACCACCAAGCCACACCCACTAATTAAGCCACGCCGACAGAACTGGGCGTGGCTTAATTTTTAGATTTCACCCCTGACCGGTAGTAAAACCATTGGGAGGCTCCGCCTACTGACCCTGACATCATCAAAATGCTTTGTGCATGTGCAGAAGTTTCTGCGTGCGCGGCCCCGTTGCGAACCAGTAGTAAAGGTAAGTAGACCCCACCCCTGCACTGAAGGTTTGCCAACTTACCATATGGGCAATCCAGATAACAACAGTTTGCTGGGAAAAGAGAACAAAAGGATATACCAATGTCAAGTGGTCTCGGGGTGCCCACTTGATTACACAAATTATCTGGAAGCATTGGGTTCTGTTTATTGGAGGCATCCTAACATGTCTTTTGAAGACATATTTGTTTGTCCCTTTTAAGAACTGCTGCTTATCCTTTTGGGAATTCTTCAAATGCCAGAATAATGGTATACGTGGATTTATATATTCTGAAGTGTGTTGAAAAATGAGTGAAATCAAGAAAATCATACCAATATCTTTTATTTCTAATGTTTTCTGAGTATACATTTTCCCCAAGTGTTGCAGTTTTCCAGCCCTTTGTTCGAAAAGCAAAGGGGAGCAGTTTAGCAGTCTTTTCTACTATATTATGTTAATAAACTTGGGAAAAGAGCAACATCTGGTATCTTGCAAAATTGGAAATGAGAAGGCATGTGATAAGAGTGCAGCTGCTGGTATTTGATAAATTAGATTTGGTATGCAAAATAGTTCTAGATTGAATTAAATGACAGATTCCTGATGCTTTATGGTAAGCTGTGCTCATTCCTTTTTTTTTCCTTTTCTTTTCTTTTTGGAAAGAAAATAAACAGTAAGTGAATTCAAGCAAGTGATGAAGTGAATCTTCATCGTTAGCCTTCCGCTTTGGGCCTTCAAAGGATTGTGGGATGTAATGGGTGGAAGATTGCAATACCATCATCCTGTGCATTCAACAGTACACAAGGCTGATGAACTTATTAGAGCAATGATGGTCAGAACATATTGTCAATGATTGAAATGAAAACATTTCAAAAAAAATGTTGGAAGGCCCCTGGTCAGGTTATTATGGAATGTTATAAGAAAACACTGCAACAAAGAAACACTAAATTATAGGGCTGGAAGGGCCCTTGATGGTATTTTAGTCCAATCCCCAAGGAAAGATTGGACAACCACTTGTCCAGGATTATTGAGGGTTTATCATTTATTACTGAGCAATGCAGTGGTCTAGAGGTGAAGGCGCTTGCCTCCCACTTGGTAGGTTGAGAGTTCAATCCTAGGCAGCGATATATGTTTTTCTATCAGGGCACAAAGAGAGAAAAAATATCTGGTGTAAACTTTGCATAGGTATCAGGAAGGGCATCTGGCTAATAAATGCTCAGCTCCATTCAGTCGTCCTAGCCCCACCCCGAATAAAGGGATTACAGAGTCATAAAAAGAAAAAAAAAATGAGGGTTTATAATTCTTACCTGAAAACTTGCAAAAGTTGACAATATCATGAGACATATTTTTTTTACTTTTGTAATTTGAATATTCTGTGAACATTAGCCAGGGATATTGTTAACAACTTGGTGTCCATAGACTTCCATAGACTCCCCATTTTCTACTGTTAGGTACTTAAAAGGTCCTTAAAAGGACCGTGGGATTGTGTGTGAAGCCAGGAGATCCTCGCGGATGTCTGGCTACCAGTCCGTCTGTTACTCATTTAGCACCACCCAGGAGGCACGTGTGGCTTAAGGGTTGCCACGGACATGAGTAACTTTGCCTCCCTGCGGGGCCCCCCAACAGACTATCCATAGTGAGGGAATGTTCTAACAGAAGATATCCAGGAGATTTTAGGGACTTCCTCCGAGCAACAATGACAGCTACTGACTGGATCTCCAAACTCGACATTAAACTCTGAAATGTTATTTCTGTTTTCCTCTTACGTTTTCTTACTGCTCTTTTTTAAATTGTTTTAATTGTTTTAACCTGTAAAAATGAAGTGTTTTAATGTTGTGTGTGACCAGCCATACACTAAATAAATGAATAAATTCTACTGTTAAAGTAGGGTTTATTTCCAGACAAAGTAAGTAAATTAAGACCATTTCCTATGCAATATGAACAGTAAGGTAATATAACAGTAAGTTTATTCTCAACTATCTAGATGGGGTGGTGTGTAGATTTACACAGCATAGTTTTAAGATATGAGTGGTTCTCATCTAAAGTCTCTAGTGAATGGATAACTTAGAGCATTGTTAAGATAACTGTCCATATTGTATTATTCAGTTTATGTTGAATATATATGTGCTTAGCTCTAGGGTATTGATAATATAGTTTATATATTAACCAATATTGTTTTAAAAGCAGTGACATTGTAGGGTTCTATGTTGGTAAAAAATCATTTACCATATTTGTATCCGTTCTTATTTTTGAAGATTTCTTTTAAGACAAATTCCCATCTATGAAGTAGAAATATTCTGCTTATTTTATATTATTGGACTTCCAGATTTTTCCTACAGAATTTTTCAAACAGAAGCCTAACTAGTGTGCTACATTAAATTCAGACAAGTTAAACTAATTGCACACTACTTCCTTAAATGTATAATCCAGCCTTCCAATTGACCCAGGTTTATTCTTCCCTTGAAGAACCATGCCAGAAGATGGAATGAAATCCTGTTAATAAACTCCTTCAACTGCCATCATCTGCATGGAGCTGACTCAGTGGTCAATTTCAAATTCGTTTTGGCTGTCAAGTGAAAACAAAAGTTGCTATAAATGGACTAGCAGAATATAAATATTAGTGTATTGACTGATCCAGGTTTACTGT
The DNA here is from genome assembly GCA_022577455.1 of Arizona elegans. Taxonomy (NCBI): domain Eukaryota; kingdom Metazoa; phylum Chordata; class Lepidosauria; order Squamata; family Colubridae; genus Arizona; species Arizona elegans. The sequence continues at coordinate 114,083,384 of JAKOOJ010000001.1, forward strand.
TGAGCTGGCTTGCAATTGCTGTTATGTAATTACTGCAGTGCCAACATAATTCATAAACTTTGGTTGGCGTAGCCAGTTTTAGAATTGGGTTATTTATTGTTTAAGTTGGTTCCTTCTATAAAACTTATGATTTGGTATTCTCTCTAGTGTGAATTATCGAGGTTCAAAGGCAGGTTAAGTAGTTCAAAAAAGCTTAACACAGTCTTTGTTCAAAATATTGTACTTCTTATTTTCCACTTCTGTACTCAAAGGTGTATTTTAAAAATTGCAGCAAGATTGGCTGTATGGAAAGATTAATTGTGTTATTGACTTCAGGAAATATATAGAAAGTTTTATACCAAACAACTTCTGCCAGTTACACAAGGACTTTATTTTTTTCTCTTCAAGAACAAAAGACAAGTGATTATTGTAACTGCTTTCTGGGACCATCGAGAGGATTTAGAATTTAACCCTTTGGGATTATGGATTTTATGTGGCAAGTATACACAACATGTATATGACATCAATAGGTTTATGGGAGGGCTGAATAAATAACTCCATTTTCCTTTCTGTTTCAGCGAGAATGATTTAAAAAAGACGGACATCAGACACATTTTGATGTGATATTTTGCAGCTATCTGTACAACTTTTCCCCCGTGTAACACTGCTAACTAGACCGTTGCAGCAAGAAAGCACAGAGCTGCTGACTTAGTATAGGAACTGATGACAAGGGACTTTGATCATCTATTTTCAACCTATTTGTTCAATAGCAAAATGCAGTTAAATGAGATCATGAGCCTTTAAGCACTTTTGCATTTGGTTCAATATGGAAAGTCATATGGACTTAAACAAACCCTTAGTAGAATTGTTTAATTTACATAATTTCCACAGTGCTGAGTAATCAAAGGTCAGTCTAGCCCCAACATCTGGTTCCCAAGTGCAGCCAGTTACACAGAAACAAGGCTGGAAAATAGGTCTTTTCAGTCACTATACCCTGTGAGTTGGCATTCAATGCAGGGGTGAAATCCAGCAGGTTCTGACAGGTTCTGGAGAACCAGTAACAGAAATCTTGAGTAGTTCGGAGAACCGGCAAATACCACCTCTGGCTGGGTCCAGAGTGGGGTGGGAATGGAGATTTTGCAATATCCTTCCCCCAGGAATGGGGAAGGAATGGGGATTTTGCAGTATCCTTCCCCTGCCATGCCCACCAAGCCATACCATGCCCACCAAGCCATGCCCACAGAACCGGTAGTAACAAAATTTGGATTTCACCACTGATTCAATGGCTTGCTATCCAGTGTTCTAAATCTGAACATTTCACATACAGGTAGTTCTCAACTTACAACCATTCAATTGGTGTCTGAAGTTATAACAGAATTGAAAGAAAAAAAAAGACTTACAGTTCTTGCATTTACAAATGTTGCAGTATCTCCATGGTGATGTAATCAAAATTTGGGCATTGGTAAATGGCACATATTTTTGAGGGTGGCAGCATCCTGGGGTTTTGTCATCTCCATTTGTGACCTTCCCAGCCTTCTTCCTACGAGCAAAGTCAATGGGAGAAACTGGATTCCCTTAATAACTGTATGATTCACTTAACAACTGCAGCGGGTCGCTTAAAAACTATGGTAAAAAAAGTCTTAAAATTGGGTGTGACTCACTTAACTGCTTTGCTTAGCAACAAAATTGTGGATTCAATTGTGGTTATAAATTGAGGACTATCTGTGCTTTAGTCGTTGCCTATAGCCATTACAAAACTACACAAACTGATTATTATCACCCTATTCTATACTTACCCAAAATTTTTGTTTTTCCTGAATGTAACAGCATCACTGAATGACTTATGTTCTAGTTTTGTGAGAAAGGGAACAATTGTTCTTTCTTAGCTACTTCTAACATTTTATAGGCTTCTTGTCATGTTGCTCTTTTGTCATCTTCTAAATTAGAAAGCCCCAAATATTTGGCTTTTTCTCACCGAAATCTCATTGCAATAGCTAGTACTTTTAGTTTTATTTATTTACAGAGCAGGTGATATTTGCTTTATTGGGATGAAGGGATGGCCAACAACACGGATGGTTTTACATGATACTCCACTGGTAGGACTTGGAATACTGCATCCAGTTCGGGTCACCATGATATAAAAAAGATGTTGAGACCCTAAAAAGTGTGCAGAGAAGAGCAATACAAATGATAAGAGGCCTGGAGGCTAAACTGTACAATGTACAGTTGTGGGAATTGGATATCTCTAGTTTAATGAAGAGAAAGACTAGGGGTGTTATGATAGAATCTTCCAATATTTGAGGTGCTGTCACAGAGAAGAGTGGGTCAACCTATACTCCAAAGCATCTGAGTGTAGAACAAGAAGTAACAAGTAGGACAAGAAAATGGAAGATTATTACAAAGAGTCCCAATTTAGAATTAAGGAGAAATTTCCTGATAGTGAGAACAGTTTTTTTTTTTTTAAAATTTGATTTATATGCCGCCCTTCTCCGGAGACTCAGGGCGGCTTACAATGTGCTCAGCAATAGCCTTCATCCTTTTGTATATTTATACAAAGTCAGCTTATTGCCCCCACAACTGGGTCCTCATTTCACCTACCTTAGAAAGGATGGAAGGCTGAGTCAACCTTGAGCCTTGGCGAGATTCGAACCCTGCAGTAATTGCAGGCAGCTGGTCTTAATAACCAGCTTAATATCAGGGTGCCTTAAACCCCTGTACTACCAAGGCTCTTAATCAGTGGAATACCTTGCCTCTAGAAGTTGTAGGTGCTCCATCATTGGAGGTTTTCAAGAAGAGATTGGGTAACCATTTCCAACCATTTTTCCTGCTCAACCAGGGAATGGACTAGAAGACCTCTTCTAACCCTGTTATTCTATGGGAAAATTAATTATATGAAGCTTGCTATTTAGTTATTTGTCAAAGAATACAGTAGAAGTGTTGTATGGTGATTGATTTTATTGAAAGTTAAATGGGTTTTTATATCTGTACATAAGAATAATTGAAAAATTGAAACCGGGGTTGCCAGATTTTCAAAGGCCTATTCTTTTGAATGCAAAGCTTTTAGAAGAAAAATGCCAGTCTGCATGATGGAGTTAGTGTATTTTAGCAAGTACTAAAATGTGAAAATAAGCATGAACTTTCCCAGTAGGATTACATCACTGCTGATGTTTTTTTTCTTATTTTCTTATTTCAGCAATAATGTAGAACTGAAAAAACAACGTAGTAAAAAAAAAATAGATAGAAATATATGTGGAGGGAAAAAAATCCATTTTTTTTCTCCTGCTTTGTACCTCGAGAGCAAAAACAGTAGCTTCAGTCAGAACAAAAGTTGGATATGAAGTCCAAAAGCCATGTGGCTTTTTTATTTATTCTAGTGTGAAACCTTCCAAAATTATTCATGCTGGTGGGACTTGAACAACATTTGGAGAAATGAGTTGCCTCACCTTCCCCTGACCCTTGTGTGTGCTTTTTGATAATAATCAAATAGATGGATACATTGAAAACTGATGTCAGAGAGTAGGAAAGAGGCAGGAAGTTACCCAGATCTTGTCCTTTTCCCAGCTAATGTGTTGCTTATTGTTACAGTGCAAATGAAGTAATTAATCTGGGCTTGTTTTTCAATATAGAGTGGTCTTATCTCTAATGGGAATATTCAGGTCTTAATTACAACCAATTTTATTTGTTTGTTTGTTTATGTGTAGTGATTTCTTGAAGTTCCTTAATTATTTCAATTGCTTCATTATCCACCAGTTGTTAAACTTAATCACCAGGCTTTGTTATGTTAAACTCCTTCTCTTTGCTTTATTTTCCCTTTCCTGTCCTCAGCCCTTTCTAAGTTGAAGAGAGAGGAAGAGGGAAAAAATAATTCCTTTTTGGAGTCTTGTTGGAACACTAAGCCTTGATCACACTTCTCTATTCTGCTACTCCTAGGCTGTTTTCCAAGTAGCTCACCTCCTCCTTCCAGTTCTTTGCCATTCTCCATTTAACAGACTCCCCCCCCCCCCCCCCGATTCTGTTTGCTTTGCTAGGATCGTCTGACAGAACATCTCCCTTCCTCTGGCAATCTTCTTTTTTTTCTTTCTTCTTTCTTCAGAGGTTCAGGTTGCCCTCAAATCCACAGAAAAGTCCAAAACACAAAGACCAACCAGTGCTCTTTTGCCTGACCAATTTTCCCATTATGAATCTTGTACTAGAAGGGAGACATGCTTGCCTAGAGGTATCATATATAAAGCAAGAATCTTCTAATGCTATATCTCGCATCTTGCACAAAAAGACAAAAATCTGACCTTGAGACCAAATGCAAGATAGTTTCAGTGCTACTCTGCCACAACTGTGACGGTAAATCATGTCCTTATCATTAATTAAACCAGTAGAGTACTATAATTCACTCCATCTGGGCCTGGTTTTGAAAGTAACTCAGAAGTTACACATAGTCCAGAAGATAGTAACCCCAGCTAGGCAAAGAAACTCATTACTGCAGGATTATGCTTATTCTTGGGTCACTGCACTGATTACCAATAGGCTTCTAATCCAATTCAAAAATCTACCTTCCTTCCTTGCTTCCTTGCTTCCTTGCTTCTTTCCTTCCTCCCTCCCTCCCTCCCTCCCTCTGTCTATCTGTCTGTCTGTCTGTCTAAATTTATATAGCCGCTCATCTCGCAGACATGACTTTAGCCATGATATACAATAAAACAAATGTAAAACAACAGTATGAATAGATATTTTGCAAACTCTGTTGTGTGATTCTCAGTTTTCTTGTTGGGAATATTCTCAGCAGAATATCTGTTGATTCCTGAGATTGAAGAAAATTGTTCTTTGATGCTTACCTATGGTAAGGGTTTAAGAGCAATCACTTTTACGAATTGCTTGAACTATTCTGTTATCCCTTGGCCTTTTCCTCTCAGTGGTTTCCATATTTTCAGAATAAGTCTTCCACACATGATGTCGTAATAAAAAAAATCGCCTTGGATTATTTTATGGGTGTCAAATGTTGTAAAAGGTATGTACTTACTATATATTAAATACAGAGGCAGTTTGTGTGCCTTGTACCTTGTCCAAAAATAATTGACTCATTAATCTTAGCCATATCAAACTGGTACCCATTAGAAGGGTCAAACGTAGGTTAATTTTTAGTAGGAAAACATGAATCAGTCTATACAGATGTGTGCTTTTCAAGTAATTTCTGTTACATGTAACTTACTTTACATTTTATGAAGATAGAAAAAACCCCCCAGAGAACCACTCGATAGAAGAAATCTTGTTTGTTGGTAACTCTAATCAAGGGCTGGTTGCACATAAAGCTAGATCAGGCTGGGATACAATGTAAATTATGTATGTACTCTGTAAAAGTTGTCACCTGGTAGCTGGTGTGCTTATAGCAAAATAACCTTCAGAGTACAACACTATAGATGGTCAAGTTGATATCATCTCTTAGCAGTTACAGTTTGCACCAATGATAGAATGTGTTGTTACATCGTGTTATATTACAGCCTGCCTGATTAAAATAAAAGTAAGCAATCTAGGAGACTTCCGGTTGGCGCTGGGCGATTCAGTCGGGGAAATGGTAGGGCTCTTATGAGCCCCGCGAAAACCCCGACTGGCGAGCCACTGCTGACAGGTCTGCGGACCTACTCTGTAATGAAAGGGACAGGAGAAGAGAGAGGGACATCTTGGATGGCCGAGAGGAACGGGCAAGTTCCTCGGGGCTGGAGGAAGCCTCTGAGCCAGCAGTGGGGGAGCGACAGTCATGGCGACTGCCTCGAAGCCCAGGCCAACTGGAGAAAGCACTGTGCTGGAGGAAGAAGGAAAAGTGAGAGCGAGGCTTTCGGAAGCTTGGTAAGCAAGACCAAACCCAGGCGGGAACAGCGTTTAAACTGTAGATATTGATTAGTGTGCCCCAGCCTTAATTAGCGGCTACAGTGTATTGGGGCAAGAAGATCTGCAAAATACTTTTTAAAAGGGAAAGACCCAACAAAGGATTATGGATTTTATTGCTAATTTGGAATGATTGCCTTTTGGAAAGTTATAAATTTTGAAAACTCTTCTTTTTTCTTTTTTTTTAAACGGGAATGGATTATTCTTGGAAGAGAGAAAAAGGAAAGAGGCGATAAACAGGACTTTTTTAAAATGAAGGGAAAAGACATACGGATAGCTTTGCAATACATAAAATGGAGACTGTGAAGAAGTGAAAGTGTAATTGCAGATTGCTAGCAGTTTGGAAGAGAAATTAAGTGTCTTGTTATTTTAACTGGATTACTTTGGCAACAAATAAGGAGCTTTGACTCTGGGGATACTCAATTTGTCCATTGGAAGCTTTATTGGTGGAAAGAAAAAAGAAATAAAATGGAATAACTATAACTGAATTAACAGGCGCAGCAAGAAAAGGAAAAAAGGCGTGGCACTAAAAGAAATGATATTATATATGGAATGATATAAAAGAACTAAACTTTATAGAATTTTTAACATTGATATTATTGAAATTGAAAAAGAACAATTTTGGACAGATTGGAAAAAATTATAGTAGGTTGCAAGATAAGAAATACAACATAGTTTGATTAAAATGGAAATGTAATGCTTAATGCATATTTGAAGTCTGAATATTGATATGAGGTATTATACCTTTTTTCCCCCCTTTGCTATCTTTTTGATTTTCTTTCTTTTTTTGATACTTTTTCTTTTTTTTTTCTCCTTTCCCTCTTTTCTCCTTTGTTTTTGTTTTCCTTTCCTTCTCTTTTTCACCTTTTATTTCCATTCCTTTTAAATTGCATTATATAAACATATGTATTTGGTTATGAAATAAGACTATAAATGAATGAATGAGAATATGATTTTTCTAAATGTTCTAAATGCTTAAATGAATTTCTGAGATTTAAAATAAATATGAAGTAGATGATCTTAAAATATACGAGAAGATATTTGTTAAAATTTATGCTGAGTCAATTGTGGTATCTGAAAAAGCAATTTATGTATATGTGAATTAGTTAAAATGAAATAGCTAAAACAACATGCAGGCATGGAGGAAAATATGCTGGTAACACCAGCCAAATAAGAGAAGGAGACTTGGAGGAGAATATGCTGGAAATCAGCCAAAACAAAACATGCTGGAAATCAGCCAAATAATAGTTGGAGGTTCGGAGGAGACTATGCTAGAAATCAGCCAAAATACAATACGTTGGAAACTAGCCAATGGAGGTGACTATGCTGGAAATCAGCCAAAATAAAGCATGCTGGAAATCAGCCAAACAAAAGCTGGAGGTATGGAGGAGGATATGCTGTTAATCAGCCAAACAATAATATGCTGGAAATCAGCCAATAATTGGAGGAGATAGGGAGGAGGATATGGATTTTGAGATAAATTTGAGAATATGAAATATGCAAAACTAAAGGCAAATTGATAAAGCTTTAAGGTTTAAAGATCTGATGAAGGGATCAAGAGATTAAGAAATATGGACTGAATTTTGATTTATTAATTGAAATAACAAATAAAAAATAGAGTTGTATCTAAGTTGAAATTACGATGTATGGTTAGAAATTGTAAGGTAAATAATTAGACTAAGAGATTAGAATATTTTTTCTTCTTTTTTTAATGTTTTAATATTGATGTCAAAAGGTGTAATGAAGAGAGCTTGGAAAAGAACCAGAGATAATTGAATTTATAAATGAGCATAATAATGAATTAAATGTCTACCTGGAAATTGAATTGGTGGTGATATAATAGAATGGTTCTGATCAAGATATTAGAGTTTATGACTAAATTTTTTTCTATGTTTTGACTTTGAATTTTAAAAGATATAATGGGAAATTGTGAATGGAGCTTTTTCAAAATGTAAGCGATTGTACCTATCCATGAACGGATCAAGACTTCGCTCTCGAAAGAGATGTATTTTATGTGTTATGTTGGAAAAAATAAAAAATATTTTGCAAAAAAAAAAAAAAAAGTAAGCAATCTAGTGCCCTTTAGGTCTAATGAAATAGGGTGTTATAAGGAGCCAGATGTGAAACTTTGAGAGTATTTAACCCATTTGCCTGTCGCTTTCAGCCCAACCTACTGCACAGGTGTGGCAATAATATGGGCTTCATCCCGGGGTTCTGACAGATTCTGGAGAACGGTAGTGGAAATTTTGAGTAGTTCGGAAAACCGATAGTGGAAATTTTGAGTAGTTCAGAGAACCGGCAAATACCACCTCTGGCTGGCCCCAGAGTGGGGTGGGAATGGAGATTTTGCAATATCCTTCCCCCAGGAGTGGGGAGGGAATGGAGATTTTGCAGTATCCTTCCCCTGCCACACCCACCAAGCCACACTACGCCTAGCAAGCCACACCCACAGAACTGGTAGTATAAAAATTTGGATTTCACCACTGCTTCATCCCCAAGTAAAACATGGTCAGTCCTTTAGAGTAAAGATAAGATAAAGCAAATCACAACGGCAATTCCATCTAGTATGTGTGATGGCAGGGCATTCTCAAAATATCTGGAGGCCTCTGATTTCCTGTCCATCATAAAGTGTCCTGTCTTGGTATTTTAGGAGCATGAGGATGCATGCAACTCCCTAAAATCTTTTCTGAATTTGCTATCAAATTGTTTTCTTTAAGGTGAAAAGAGGGGAGAATAAACAGATTTTGGTTGATCTTGGAAAATTAAACAGGATTAGATTTGGTTGGTATCGGATGGGAGACTATTAGGAAATGATAGGACTGTGGGTTAGAGTGGGAAGTTGAAAAAAATATGTTGGAAAAAGGCAGTAACAAATCGCTTCCCTGTTGTCCAAATAACGATAAGAATGGTTCCAAGAGTTGTGCATGTAAAGCAGTCTTTATCTCTTGCAGGTAGTCCTTGATTTATGATTGTAATTGACTGTAATTAATTGGAAGACATTGCGGTCATACATTGAAGCATTGTGGATCCAACGTTTTGACACTTTCGTGGCAGTCATTAAGTGAATGGTGCAATTGTTAAGTGAATCCATTTTCCTCAATGGGTTTTTTTTTTTTTGGCCAGAAATTGGAAGAAAATGCTGGAAACCGGCAAAAAATGTTGCAGATTGCAGTCATGTGACCTTGGGATGCTGCAAATGACAGTGAAGGTTGCTAAACACAGAAAATGTGATCACATGATTGCAGGGATGTGTTTCTCTCTGTATGTGTGGCCATGTGTGGTAACTTTGAAAATGGGTTATAAGTAAGTCTGGTGATTTAATAATTTTGGTTTAAATTTAGAGTATTTTTTTTCCCAGCTTTTCGTAATGCAGAGAGAAAGTAACCTGCCTCTTATATAAAGCCTGAAAAAAACTAGGCATCCTGCATTATATAGTCAGTATTACCCATACAGCAAAGAAAGATTGCGCCCATTCTTTCAATTATTTGAAATATTCCTGATATTAAGATTAATATAATTTGTTTGTTTGGTAGCATGTTTCATAAGAAGCTGCATCGCACCAGAAACTTCCTTTCTTAGAGACAAATAATCGGTGTACTTAAATTGTAAATGAAAAATGGTTAAATAATACAAATGTTATAGCCAGGAACAACCATGTTCTCTTCTTATTTAATTAAAACCGCTAAGTGTATTGCCACTGAGGCAGCTGAAAACTAGCTCAGTCCACTAAAAATTAAAAATGAACCTGGCTTCAATGTATAATTGTTAGACTGAATCCATAGGGAAAGGTTCCATAGAGTTTAAGAACGATTAAACCGATATGTGTTTAAAGAAATATTCCAGAGAGTGCTGTAATATTATGGCAATGTTAGCCTGTACATCTAAAAAGGTTTTTATCTAGAGAATGATTATGCTGATATTATAGAAAGAATGATGATAAAAATAATAGAATGGAAAAATGAATTGCCACCATATTTGATCGGATCTGGAAACTAAAAATAGAAGCCAGTAACACTTTTAAGAACTTTTAATATCTGCTGTATATAAATTCTTATTTTCTACCACTCTTTGGAAACCTTCTGAATAGTAACAGCTGAAGAAATGTCGAACCCAGCCTTTGTGAAGTCTTGCCAGTCAGATCATAAAATGGAGGAAACCAAATTAAATCATGCAAAACAGATTCTAGTCAGGTACTCGGTATGGTCCTGTGCTTTTCAGCTGAACATATGGTTGCATCTGCTGGAGCTAATGTTGCATGACCTTTTGCAAGTTTTCAAGGAGTTCTGTCTTCATACAGACAAGAAAGCTGGCATACCAGTTACTTCCTTGATTTGAAAAGCAGCATGTGACAAACGGATCGCCTGGAACTTTGCAAAATTTTACCCTAAAGGCAACACTATGCTAAGAAGGATCGGTAATCCTTAATTAAAAGCAGCGGTTGTGGTATGTACTCTTGAAAACTCAGAGCGCATGGGCAGGCTTTCAAATGCTCATGTAACATGTATATGATGTGAGCCGTATGGAATACCATTGGGATCCGAGTTCCATTCAAGGTAATGGTTGTCATTTATAAAGTCCTACTTGGCAAAGGGTCCAGCTATTTCTGAGATTGCCTATTAGCCATTTTGTCTACCTACCCAATTTGATCTTTTTGTTTTTATCACAATGCAACAAAGGCTCTTTGACAGAGAGGTCAGTGTGACTTAAGAAATAATCTGTTGAGAATTGCTAGGTTAGGACATTAGGTACAATACGTTTTTTTCCTGAAAACTGCTAGGTTTTTATCTTAATAAATATTATTTATATTAATTGCCTACGTTTTAAAAACTTTTAAAAGTGTTTTTTTTTAAAAAAACCTTTTACTATACTAAAATGAGGCTACTTTTTTTTTTTATTTTAAATGATGTTTGTTACTAAAGCAACTTGTGAAAATTGGAACTGGAAAACATCAACTTAAAAGACTCATTGATTGGCATTTGTTGGCAGGAACTTGACATGATTCTTTTCTGCCAGGCTTTTTGGTCTTAATCTGTTGGTGATGGCTTATTATATTGGCTAGGTTTCTTGATTAATGCTCCTCTGTACTGTGTCTTTTGAGTTTTATTTCTTTTTAAGTGTTACAAGTTATCTGGAGTCTTTTGATTGATGAGGCACAGAAATAATGTAAAATATTAGGTTTTATGCATAAGGGGTTTTATCTAAGACAGGGGTCTCCAAACGTGGCAACATTATGACTTGTGGTCTTCAATTCTCAGAATTCAGCCATGCTGGCTGAGGAATTCTGGGAGCTGAAGTCCACAAGTCACAATGCAGTGGTGTTTCTGCTCCATTGCTTCAGATGGGCTACGGTTCTCCGTGCCTATGACGTCAAAACTGTCAAAGTGGGTAATGCAAGTGAGAAATGATACGTGGAACAAGAAAGAAAGTAATGTACATTTAAAGCAGGGTGGATTTGATTTAAATCAATTGACTTAGGTAACAGGAAGTCTCAGCATAATTGTATTTAAATCACACATTATGCATTAGTCAGAAGGATTTTATAATCACTTTTAGTAAAAGCATTCTTATTGTTTATTCTCTTCACATTTTTAGAATTTAAAGATGCATATTTCATTCTGAATACCGTAGATACCTTTTCTGTCAGATTATCTTCTGATCAATTTTAATAGCAAATGGAATGATGATTAATGCTAAGCAAGCAGATACAGACTCATGAAATTCATTTAATTACTGGGGATGTTTTGTGGATATTTTTTTGCTGTTATCTGCTAGCAGAACCAACAGCTTTTATACTATATTAATAAATTTGTTCATTCATTGATCTTCATCTTGGCATTTTAGAGACAGGTCAGTTACTGAGTTTATTATGCTGTTTCTCATCTCGGTATTAGCATGTGGGATATCAAACTCTGTAATTGTAAGTTATCTTCATAATTGTTTGAGCTGAGCTTCTTTGAGCTGTGTTCATTTAGTTTAGAAAACATTTTAAGAAAAGTTTTAAAATCTGATTTAAGTTAAACATACGTTTGAGGAAATGAATGAGGAAAAGATTTTGAGATTTTGCCTTGAAGATCAAATGTGGTTATTGTTAACCACATGTATTTCAGGGCAAAATGCAGCTACTATGAATTGGGAAGATATTTAAATGCTCATGAAACAAGGACAAAAGATAGGGACATTTTTTGCTATGATCTGGCTGATATTTCTCACCTAAAAACTTATGAAATCTAAGACTAGAAAATAAAATAACTGCTTAAGGTCAGATTTGTTGTTCAGACATGGACCTGAAGCTGTGTTGATTGCTTGAGGGAAAGTTCATAGGCTACTCTTTGAAGGATAACTGACTTAGTTGTTATGATGTTTAACTTTTTATAAATGGAGCACTTTGCCTTGACAAACATGGCAAGTTGTTAGATTTTCAGATCAATCAAGGAATAATGTTTTGTATCGTTTCTTTCATTCCTGGAAGAGATACAATTTTTGATATGCACTAGAGTGAGGTTTTTCTAATCTTTTCAAGAAGGGACAGAAGAGATATGTGGTATATATATAGGTACAGTACATGTAATCTTGACTTGCAACTCAGCCCAAAATTTCTGTTCTTAAGTGAGACAGTTGTTCTGTGAGTTTTGGCCCTGCCACTGCATTTGTTAGTAACATGATAGTTAAGTGAATCTGGCTTCCCTCACTGACTTTGCTTGTCAGAAGGTCGCAACAGATCATATGACCCTGGGACACTGCAATTGCCATAAATACATGCAGGGGTGGGCTGCTACGGGTTCGCCCAGGTTCAGGAGAACTTGTAGCTAATGTTATGGCTGGTTCAGAGAACCACCAAATCCCACCCCTCCCCTCCAACCTCTCCCCTCCCAGGAGTCTCCACGCAGTCCGTTTCGGATGTGAGATAAGTGCAGGGCCCACTCGTAGGCTTGGAGAGCCTGGAGAACTTTATTTTATTCCAGGTTTTGATCCTAAACTAAACATAGATTATGACAGCCAGTTTGGTATAGTGGTTAAAGTTGGACTAAAAACAGGGAGACTGAGTTTTCATCTTTCTTAAGGCATGAAAGGTGGTTGGGTGACTTTAGGTAACTCAGTCTAACTAAAGATTCAAATATATAAATAACTAATAATTTTGCATGTATTCCACCATTCTTTTGTATCACTTTAACAGTGATTCAGGATAGCAGGATTCAAAATGAAGGTCATGGAAATGATTATATTTGTAGGATGGAGCCGATATTCAACAGGAAATGATTTCTTTAGCTTTAATAATGCACTTCTTGTTTTTCCCAGTATAAGACCATCCATGATTTTGGGTGGGCAGAAATAGAGAATATAATCTTCAGGCTGCTAGGAAGATGGTCTTCTCCTTTATTTGTTTATCACATTTTTTGTAATTTTTTTTTTTTGCTCGATTCTTGCTCCATTAAAAGTAGTGCTTTTGCCTCTCTGGTGGTATAGGCAGGACTTTCTTCTGTTTGACCCAATGCTGCATTCCAATTGGCTGGTGAGGATTCTGGAGATTCATCCTTACAGACCTTGCTCTTGGTTTTACTTTTCTATTGGGCTCCTGGCTGGGCTTTCTGCCATAAAAATGGGACCTTTGGTGGGGAATCAAGGAGGATTAATCAGTAAAAGGGTGAATCATTGTCTGTTCATTTCTCTTTTTAACAAGTTTCAAGGGAAAAATGATGAAGTCCTTATTTCCTTCCTTCCTTCCTTCCTTCCTTCCTTCCTTCCTTCCTTCCTTTCTTCCTTCCTTTCTTCCTTGAAATTGGCGAGAATTCTAAGCCATCTGATAGGGCTGGATTAAGGCCAACTGATGCCCTAAGCACAGTTGTAATCAAAATTCTCACGCCATGAGGTAGAAACAAATACATTTGACAGTACCTTCAAACCAAACTTTTAAACTTGAGTCATTTACCATGCCAAACAAAACAGATTTTTAACAATGCAGATTAAAATTGAACAGAATAGATAAAAAATAAATTTAGAAAAAGTTGTCTACAATCAAGTATGGCCATGAAAAATATAACAAAGAGCAGGACAGCTAAAGAAAGAAATCGTTGGTGCTTTCCTTCTCTTGGTGCCTTAAGCCTCTGCTTGTTTTGCCGAACGGTTAATTCAGGACTACCAACTGACTAGAAAAACTATTAAACTGTTTGCCTTCTTTCCTCTGTCAGTCCTCAGAAAACATCCCCACAGAACAAGAAACAATTGGTGTTTGATATAATGCCATGGGTAGAAGTTTGGGAAGAGGGCAGGAAAAGCCATTAATATGGAGGAGAAAAAGGGTGAAATCCAGAAAAAGGATTTCTTAAATTGGCTTTGTTTTCGGCTAGTTTACACAAGGAAAACAGGCAGTTGAAGGCTGCAGTGAGGAACAGGCCTCAAGTTAATTCAGATTCCCCAACTTTGATGCCTTCTAGGCATGTTTCCATCATGTATGGCAACTGGGAGGTTAGTTACAGATGATATTGTTAGGTTAAAAATAGTAATAAAACCAAGGTTAACTTTGATTGAGAGTTGGAAATGGATTTTGCCAGTTTACTGCCATAAAGGACAAGATTTAGGATATTGTTCTTCGAGATCGCCTATAAAATTGCCACTGCATTGTGCTTCTTAAGAAGACAGGAGGAGAAATAAGCAATAAGGAAATCAAAATAAACAATTCATTTGAAATGAATTAAATTATTTAAAAATAGTTTTTACCTGGATCTTCCCTGACATGCCAGTATAGCCTTTGATATAGCCTCCAAGGAAAGTTACATTTTCCAATGTAATCAATGGGAGTTTTCTTGTTTTCTTGTTTTTAATTTGTTTGTGATTTGTTTGCTTTATATCTTGTATTATTGTGTGCACGTGCATTAGAAGAGGACGTGCTTGAAGAAAATCTCTTCCAGTGTTCAGAAGTTAGAAGGCATGAAGTGACAAATTCTAGACTTGGGGATGTCAATAAAACCTTTCCTGCCTGTACTGGATCAATCAAGTTCTGATCAGTAGAACTGAAGGAAAGGTGTGTGCACATAAATTTTATCCTTTCCTTGGACAAGCATTTCTGATTGCAGAGATGAAAGTCTGCAGTTAATGGGAAGAACTAAAAAAAATTGAAAAATGTGAAAACAGTGGATAAGGCAGAGCTGTCCTGTCAGCAAAAGCATGGTTTGGGTGATGTCATTTTATTTTTTCTTTTATGCAGTAGAGGAAGTCTGACTCAGTACTTTCATGTACATTGGCAGTGTGAAAAATGCAAATCTTCCTTTTTTCTTTTCTACCCCCCAGAACGGATTGGATTATTCCCTTGCCCCCTTTGAGAAGATTTGGGTGAGTGGGTTGGGTGTTATCAGGTAAAATGTGTGATTTCACCCTTGCAGAAGTTTAAATATCTATTTTCACATCCCTTTAAAGATATCCTAGATTTATCCATTTCTGGAATTCAGCCCTTGGTGTGTTGTGCAAAGGTTAGAGTTACCAACCAGCCAATGACGAAAATCGAAAATAAGATGAAAGTATAAAGAAGATTAAGACTTAAATTTTAATTAATTTAAATTTAAGTTTAAACTAAAGAAGATTAGGACCAACTAGGACTTAAAGGTTAGACCAGTATTTCTCAACCTCTGGCACTTGAAGATGGATGGACTTCAACTCCCAGAATTCCCAACTCTGCTCACTTGGGAATTCTGGGTGTTGAAGTCCACCCATCTTCAAATGCCTGAGAAACATAGGGTTAAATTATAAACTGCCCTCTACAGGGAGTCAAACAGATAGCTAAAACTTGCAAAGACACAAGTTTTAGAGATGACTTTTTTTTTTTTTTAGTTCAGAGGAAGAAGCTGCAGAAAGATTTTCTCTCTTTGCTCGCTTGGTTTATCTTCTCTTCAGCCTGGAATCAAAGTAAGGTATTGAAAAGGAATATTGATTGTAGGGCAGAGGGAGAGAGTTTAGTTTTATCATCTAATTGGGGTGGCAGAGGGAAGATCAACATGTTCATCCTCTCCAGCTTTTTTGTTTTTTTATTGAAGAAATGTGGCTACCTGAAGGGAAGGAGGGGGGCATTAAGGAAGGGAAAGGTTTGGGAAACTCATCCTGTAGCTGCCTTTCATGCAAGGGTAGGAAGTTAGCACCCACCCCTCTCCTAGGAAAATGAAATATTCTTGGAAATATTAAAAAGGCAGAATATGATATTTTCCCTAAAGGAGAAACATGTTTCTAAAGACAAATTCAGAGCCTCAGCTCCTTGCCCTCCCACAGCAGATATTTTGGTGCCAACCTATCTACAAGACAAAGGCTGGGCCAGTTTATCTACAACACAAAAGACATGGCCGTCAGGACATGATAGGATTAGCTCTCACTCAAGAGCCAAACCAGGACAAAGCCATTAAGCCATAATAGGAAAAGCCCATTCATTACATCATCACCCAGCAAGATTCAACCAAGCTTGACTCAGAAAATGTACAAGGTTAGCTATGACCCCTACAGCAGCCAATAGCTTGCCACAGGAACAGGAAGCTCAAATTCAAAGCCCAAGAGAGGGTATAAATCGCGCTCTCTGTCTCTCATCCATGTGCTCTTTTTGCCCAGGACCTCAAACCATGTGCCCCTGTCCACCATTAAATTATCTTTTCAAGCAGTCTCCATGTTTCCAGTGTCTTTCTTCCAACTTGGAACTGAACCCAGATGGACATTTCTTCCAGCATAAGGATCATCTTCCCAAAGCCTAGAGAAGGAGAATGTCTAGGGAGATTCTCAATCATCCAGGTCATGGTTGTCCCAAAGGTAGTTTTTTTTCCAAAAGACAGGTGAACTTTCTTGATTTTTTTTCTTTGAAGACATTTCGCTTCTCATCTAAGAAGTTTCTTTGGTTCTTCGGAATGACTAAAAAGGCAGGAGACCTTTGCAGCATCCCCATGGACAACTGATGTGCACAGACAAATGATTAGCAGAGAAAGCTCTGCAAGCAGCTCCCATTTTAGCAAGCAGTTGTCAGGAAGCTTAAAATGGAGGCATGGAAAGCAGGCCTAGTTTCTGCAGGGTTGGGTGGGAGAGTGGGAATGACAGTCAGGGGAGGGTGCTGCAATACCTCTGGAGTAAGTGCGAGGGGGTGCGGCATCTGTCATAACTTTGAAACATGTTCATATGTAGTTTTGAGGTATCGGTCATTGTTTTGAACGTTTATTAAATGGCTTTTTGTTTCTCAAGGACTTCCTGTAATCTGGATATCTGGGGAAAGGGGTAAAATAATTTTTCTTGGAATTTTTAGAAATGCCTTGGAACATTTTGAATCCTAGTACCTCTTTAACTGGAGCCTGTATTGTGTTGTGTTGTATTATAATATAGTTAGTATATTTACAATACTAATACTAATAGTACTAATAGTACTAATAGTACTAATAGTACTAATAGTACTAATAGTACTAATAGTACTAATACCTATACTATACTATACTATACTATACAATACTATACTATACTATACTATACTATACTATACTATACTATACTATACTATACTATACTATACTGATAGTTACTTGGTTAGATGTTACCTTTTAAATAAATAAATAAATGAATGTTAACTTTACGTGGATTTTTTGGGGGGATTTTTTTGCCCGGGATCCCATTCTTCCTTGTCCTGATTTGATTCACTTGTTAGAGCAGCAGTGTCAAACTGGCGGCCCGCAGGCCATATGTGTCATGCGCAGGCCACGCCCACCCCAGCTTCACGAATGGGGAAAACATCATGAAAAGTCACGTGATGGCAACGTGACGTGGCGAGTTTGACACCCATGTGTTAGAGTGAGTTTCCCAACATAAGACACTGGCCAAATACTTCCCTTGCCTTGTTCCTGGCCTCCAAAAGCTTGCAGCCCATGTAGGTGTACTCGAAATTTTATGCAGGGTGATTTATATTTTTTTACCCCTTCATTATTTCTATAAGTAATTCGAGATGGCAAACTTACAAACAATACTCTTTCTTCCTCCTCTTTTCCTCACAATGTCACAATGTCACTCTGTGACATAGTCACAGAGAGGAACTGACACAAGCTGGCTTTCAGGCCTAAGACAGGATTAGAATTCACTGTCTCCTGGCTTTTAGTCTGAAGTCTTAACCACTGACTAGACCAAACTGGGTCTGTCCTGCCAGTAGAAGTTTAGATTGTTTTCAGAAATGTTTTTCAAAGCCTTTTAAAGTAGTTTTTTTAGCATTGAATTCCATACTTCTTTGAAAATGTGTCTCTTTGCTATAACCAAGTAGAATAGAAAGCTCTATTAGAAATGTGTGAAGAACAGTCATCAAATGAAACAGTTTCTTCTAGCTATCTTTCTTGTGCGTGTCTCCTCCTCTGTATGTAAGAGAAAATCCACAGTCTGAACATTAATCTTACAAATAAGGTGCTCACATGAAGCAATTTCTGGTATGGTGACATCCTCATCTTTTAAAGGTGGAGCATGAGAGATTTGCCATTTCTTAAAAATCAATTTCTGCCTTCAACTCTTGAGCAACAGCAGTCCTCTTATAAAATCTTTGAGTTTCATGCATTAAAGAAAAATTGTGTAACAAATACAGGGCTAACTCATTCAACAATTGATGATGATTCTTTTTTTTTTGAAAAGTTTTTCAGTTTTATTTCTTATACACATAATATAAAATGTACATTTTCTTATACATAATTCATCCTACATATACATGTTTTCCTTAAAGAAAGCATTAAAATAAGGCATTTTAATTACATTCGGAGTTGGTCTTCTACCCTTTCTTCCCACATTTCGCAACAACCCTTCTTCTTCTTCTTCTCTTTCCCTTCCCTTCCTCCTCTCCTCTCCTACTTTCTCTTCCTCCTCTCCTACCTCATCCTACTTCTCCTTCCTTTCCCCCACTCCTCTCTTCTTTTCCCCCTACTCACCTTCTCTCCTACTCCTATCCCCTACCCTTCCTTCCTCTCCTTTTCCCTTTCTTCCATTCCTCTCCCTCCCTCTACTCTTCCTACCCTCTACTCCTCTCTCCTTTCTATCTTCTTTGCTGTGGAATATTCTCCTTGTTTGGTATCCAAACAACTCCTGTATTCTAATAGTATATACTTTCTTTCAATTTCTTTTCAGATTTATTCTATTAGTATTAGCATCATAATTGTACACTTATTCTTATTATCTTCTTTCTTCCCCCCCGCCTCAATTGATGATGTTTCTGTTCTGGGTTGATGGTTATAACCAAAACAATGTCTTTTACTGGTGTAAGATCACTGAAGTTCTTTTTACACTGGATTTTATGTTATGTTATGTTATGATATGTTATGTTACTTTACGTTACATTGTGATGTGATGTGATGTTATTATTTTTGTTAAGAAAATTTATTTGGGTGCCCAACTCACTCATGGTAACTCTGGGTGGCTAACAGAAATAATCCTGCATTATTTTCTGGTGAGACTCATTTCTAAAAACAAATGTGCTTTTCATTTTATTGAGAACTACAGTAGAACCTTTGCAGGAGTTTAGATAAACTTCAGAGGTATTATGGAATGTTCATAAATGTTCAAGTGCTTTGTGATACGAGAACATTTAAATGCCTTTAATTAAAATGCAAGGAAAACTTCAGATAAATTGAAGATAGATAGAGATATAGTTCTGCAAACTATATATAGTAATGTGCAGAATGGTGCATGTGAAAGATTGGCTTTCTTAGCAGATTTAATCAAGATTTAAGAGAGGTTCGGAAAGGCAAGAATGACACACCCACTTTGGGGTATTTGTTGAGGCATCAGGATAGAAACTGGGAGACTATGAGTTCTAGTTCCACCTTAGGGATAAAGCCAACTGGATGACTTTGGGCCAGTCACTTTTTCTCAGCCAGAAGAAGGAGGCAAGGGCAAAACACTTCTGAAAAACTTTGTGAAGAAAACTGCAAGGAGTTGTCCAGGCAGTCTCCAAGAATCAGACACAACTGAATGGAAGTGAGGGGGAAAAGGCAACAATAGAACGGCAAAGGAAATTTCAGTTTTGAGAATTCTTTCGCACTGAATAACAAAATTGCAAACATTTATGACTTCAGTAAAGGTGTTCATATTTTAAACTTCTTCAGATTCCTCTGTGAATTACAGATGTTTTTAATGAACGATGCTGTATCTGAAAAGATTTAATCATTGCTAATGTTTTATTTTAAATATTAGAATAAAATCACATATTTTGAACAAGTGATAGAACAACTTAGCCAAGACTATATCCAACTGATTTTAAAGTAAGAGTGAACATGCCAATAAATATTATAGTTCAATTATAGAAATGAATTTTTTAGGGTAAATGTTAAATCAGATTAAAATGAGGAATGCATTGCTAGTTCTAGTAACTGGAACTGGAAGTCTTTATGCCTGTTATTTTACCAGATCATTAAATTATAACAGCATAATGAATCAATCAATCAATCTCAATCTCTCTCTCTCCCTCTCTCCCTCTCTCTCTCTCTCTCTCTCCCTCTCTCTCTCTCTCTCTCTCTCTCTCTCTCTCTCTCTCTCTCTCTCTCTCTCTCTCTCTCATACACACACACACAAACTTAAAGTTTATCACATTAAATTTTCACACCAGAAAGCACTTGCAACTATATATGTCAGAGACAATCCTTATCAAACAACTGGCTCCAATTGATTTCTCTCGCTTATCATCTGTTTTACTCTTCTTGTCCTCTATGGAAAAACCCAGTGGTGGGATTCAAGTAATTTAACAACCGGTTCTCTACCCTAATAATTTCTCCCAACAACCAGTTTGCCAAACTGCTCAGAAAGTTAACAACCGGTTCTCCCGAAGTGGTGCGAACTGGCTGAATCCCACCACTGGAAACACCCTAATATCTAAACCAGGATACCTTTTTTTAAGAAAAACTCTTCTCTTACCTATGTAAAGAATTATGTCTTTTAATATTAATTTTGAATGGAACCAATCTTTTCCTTTAGGTAGCAAGATAGCCAAAAGTACCTTGAAGGTGTAGTGGACAGTTTTTCTCTCTGAATACATTTGCTTCCCCCATCATTAGCACTACGGCAGATCACTCACAGAGATCCTAATTGCTCTTTTTGTATATTATCATAATTGCCAGCGATATTGTAGATGTAGTGCTTAACCCAATATCAGCACAGCTATCCTCGGCTGTATTATCAGCAATTTTTAAAGTTTTAGTAGGTAAGCTTAATTATTTGTGGGGCTCAGATGGTCTATTGATCCATCCGTGTAATTTTTGGAAGTGGAATGGAAAAAGGGAATACACAGGTGAAGAATTGGCTATGCTAATTACGTCATGAGATAAGTTGCATTTCTGGGATTGTGGCCTCTGTTTTTTTATGTTTTTTTTGCGGGGGGGGTGAAGATTCTTGGCTTTAGAAGTAAGTGTACATTTCACAAAACTGGGAAGATCTTATTTGGTCAAGGCTTTGGAAGCCTGACTGGGATGTTTTTAAATCTTTTGGTGTTAGAAACGGAGGACTTCAGATAAAATTTGTACAGAAAGGATTGAAACAACATTTAAAATGTTTTCATTGCACCAAAATTTCGAAAACCATCAAACTTTTATTTACAATCCAAGACCAAACATGCAGTAGAATTTGTTGTTCTATTTCTATAGTTATACTTCAAAAGTAAAAGGATTTTGTCTGAAATGCATTGGGATTCAGGCTAAAATAATCATATAGCATTTTTATAGACATGGTGGGCTATCCCTTTTTATATCTTATGTTATGACTGCAACATCTTCTGAAATAAGGATCACTGCTGTCCTTTCTGTGGTGAAACAAGACCTACAGTTCAAAAACTGGTGGGATGATGTTCAAAACTAAACTTGTTTCGGTTTCATTTATACCTACATGAAATTGGTGGGAAACATAGTTACGATTGTTCTTCACTACTTTTTTCCATCTATGAATTTGGTAATAATTTTCAGAGATTTCTACCACCCTGTTCTGCCCCAGCTACGGACCCCAAAGAACGCAGCCCACACAAAGTCTGTACAAACCTTAGTTTACTAAATTAAATCAGTCTTTTTCAAACAAAGGCTGTTAATTAACTTTCTTAACAGCCTACAAGAATCCAAAGAATAAATAATTGTAATCTTACTAGGATTGGCAGAAAGCCCAGAAGCAATTCGCAGGAAACTGATAAAAGAACTAAGATCAAGACATGAAGGAGAGTGAACTAAGTTGTTCCCTCCAAATTTCCTCAGTCGTCGTCCATCCTGAAATAGGCTAAGGGAGTGGCCAATTAGCCCCAAGCCTTACTCTCGAGGAGACCTCCTCCTGAGGAGCCACTCCTGCCTTTTGGCAGCTCTGCGCGCCCATGCATCGAGAAGAGGCTCCTCCTCTTCTTCCTCTTCAACAATGAAAGCTTCTGGAGGTTCTGAAGGCCCTGGCTGAATCCCCGCCTCTGCCACCACATCTTCTCCAGCCTCCTCATTGTCCAACTCGAGTGCCAGCTGCATAGGCTGCTGGCACAGCACCACACCAGCCTCCTCGCTGTCGGAATCAGCTACTAGCTGCACAGGCCCATGACGTGCCACAACACACCCATACACCCATAGTACAGTTTTTAATAATATTTTAATGTGTCCAGTTTTAACATTTTAAGGTTTTAATTCTTTTTTGCTTGTTTTATAACTTGTAAGTCACGCAGAGTCATCATCTAGGGGAGATGGGAGGCATAAAAATGTAATAAATGAATAAAAAAGAAACAAAAGGGTTTCAAGTTTTCCTGAACAACTCTGGTTGTAAGTGAAAGTAGATTGCTAGAGCTACTGAGTATCCAAAGCTTATAGGAAAACCTGAATTATCTTTCAGGAGCAAATCCTTATGGGATCTTACCCTTATGCCTAATTCTGAATTTTTGAAGTACATTCACAGGAATTAGTTCCAATATGGGTAGTCCTCGACTTATGACCACTATTGAGTCCAAAATTTTTATTGCTAAGCTGTTAAGTGAATTTTGTCCTTTTTTTTTTTACAACCTTTCTTGCCACAGTTGATAAGTGAATCACTGCAGGTGTTAAATTAGTAACATGATTGTTAGGTGAATCTGACTTACCCATTGACCTTTGCTTGTCAGAAGGTTGTAAAAGATGATCACATGACCCAAGGATACTGCAACCATCGTAAATACATGCCAGTGGCTCAGCTTCCGGATTGTGATCATATGACCATGGAGATGGCGCAACAGTCGTAAGTGTAAAAAATGGTCATAAGTCACTTTTTTCAGTGCCACTGTACATTTAAATTGTCACTGAATGAATGATTGTATGTCAAGGACTACTTGAATGTCAATCTCATAAAACCTTTCTTATACATGAAGGGATTCAGCATGCACAAGGAAGAGTTTATTTATTTTTTTATTTATTGGTTCAATTTATATGCCGCCCTTTTCCGGAGACTCAGGGTGGCTTACAATGCGTTAAGCAATAGCCTTCATACTTTTGTATATACCTGCTTAGTAGGGCTTTCGGGCCCCCACAGGCGGTGTTCTTTTTTATACAAAGTCAGCTTATTGCCCCCACAAACCAGGTCCTCATTTTACCTACCTCGAAAGGATGGAAAGCTGAGTCAACCTTGAGCCTGGTGAGATTTGAACTTGCAGTAATTGCAGGCAGCTGGTGTTACTTAACAGTGCTTTAGTGTGCTGCGCCACCAAGTCTTTAGTCTGCTGCGCCACCAAGCTTCTGGGAATTGCTGGTGGGACACATACTATTACATGGTCAGTCTAACTCCAACATCTCTAGTATTGATCATGGACACATCCCTTGATCTCCACAAGGGATTAAGATCAAGAGATTTTTCATATGTGTTGATATGTGAAAAGTTCCCTTGTCTTTTAGATAGTTTAGAGCAGAGGTCTCCAAACTTGGGAATTTTAAGACTTGTGGACTTCAACTCCCAGAGTTGAAGTCCACAAGTCTTAAAGTTGCCAAGGTTGGAGACCCCTGGGTTAGAGGAAATTTTGCAGTTAATTATTTAACTCACAAAATATTTAGGGTATCTCTTTCTTTCTCTCTCTCTCTCTCTCCCTGTCCCCCTCCGCCCCTCTCCTCATACATCAAGTGCACTTTTTAAGAATTTTTTTGGGAAAGGTGTTTTCCTATATGGGTGGAATAAACAAAAGTGTTCTTGTGTTGAAGAAATAGCAGTGTGTTCAAAATGTGAAACGAATGGCTAATTTTCTGTAGGTCGTGCCCTTTCCCATAATCCAGGCTGCTCTGCATTGTCAATGGGAAAAGAAACAACTGAGTGGAATTCTCATTATTTCTTCCTATGGTGTATTCTTATTGAATTATTGCCAGGTATTGCTAGCAGATGCTCATCAAGCCACCGCAGGACTCCTCTGTTAATTGAACTATAATGGGAATGACAGCGGGGAAGGTCAAAAATGATAGGACCACGGATGATATAACATGAACTCTTGTCTCTTATAAACTGAGGAGGCAATTGCCCTTGCTAGGATATGGTTCTATAAAAGTTTTCTTTGGAGATTCAGCTGACTTTCTCTTTGGATAGTAGAATTCTTGGTAAGAAAGGAGTTAAGTTCTGCAACTTTATTTTTACACTAACTAAATGCTGGGTTATAAATCCTGTTCAGGGATTTAACTGAAATAGGAGGTGCTGAATTGTACATAATAGAATTCATTCTGCCCACCTCTCATCTTACTGCCTATGTACACTGTACTAAGGCCAGTGTGCCTGGAAAGGCAAAAAAATTCAGTATCTTGTGGCTACCATTTAATGGACGTTTGGATTTTTAGCAATCCAGACATGGTTAGTTAGTTAGTTTAGTTTATTTGATTTGTATACCGCCCTACTCCCGAAGGACTCAGGGCGGTGAACAGCCAAGCAATAAAATACATAAATACACAAAATTTAAAACCAGATAAAATCAAATTAAATCATTTTGGTCCAGATAGATTAAAACACCCCAATAATTTAAAAACAGATTAAAATTTACATATTAAAAGAGGGAGGAGATTAGGCCAAGCCCGCTTGATGGAATAAAAAGGTCTTCACAGCGCGGCGGAAGGTGCGCAGATCCGGAATCCTCCGTATCTCTGGGGGGAGCTCATTCCAGACGGTAGGTGCCCCCACAGAGAAGGCTCTCCCCCTAGGGGTCGCCAGCCGACACTGTTTGGCTGAAGGCACCCGGAGGAGTCCCTCTCTATGAGAGCGTACTGGCCGGTGGGAGGCTATTGGTGGTAGTAGGCGGTCCCGTAGATAACCAGGTCCTAAGCCATGGAGCGCTTTGAAGGTGGTAACCAAAACCTTGAAGCGCACCCGGAAGACCACCGGGAGCCAGTGCAGCTCGCGCAGGAGAGGTGTCACATGGGAGCACCATGACGCTCCCATTACCACCCGCGCGGCCACACTCTGCGCCAGTTGGAGCCTCCGGGTGCTCCTCAAGGGGAGCCCCATGTAGAGAGCATTACAATAGTCCAGGCGGGAGGTGACGAGGGCATGAGTGACTGTGCGTAACGAGTCCCGATCCAGAAAGGGATGCAACTGGCGAATCAGGCGAACCTGATAAAAAATCCTCCCGGTCATGGCCGTCAGGTGCTCTTCTAAAGACAGCCGTGAATCCAGGAGGACGCCCAAGTTGCGAGCCCTCTCGTGGGGGCCAATGATTCACCCCCAATGGTCAGTGATGGCGTCAACTGACTATATCGGGATGTCGGAAACCACAGCCACTCGGTCTTGGATGGGTTGAGCCTGAGCCTGTTCCTCCCCATCCAGATCCGTACGGCCTCCAGGCACCGGGACATCACTTCAAGGGCATCGTTGGGGTGATCCTGGGTGGAGATGTACAGCTGGGTGTCGTCAGCGTACTGATGGTACTCCACCCCGAAACCACGGATGATCTCGCCCAGCGGCTTCACATAAATGTTGAACAGGAGAGGCGAGAGAACCGACCCCTGCGGTACCCCACATATGAGGGGCCTCGGGGTTGACCTCTGTCCCCCTGTCAACACAGACTGCGACCGGTCAGAGAGAAAGGAGGAGAACCACCGCAACACAGTGCCTCCCACCCCTAACTCTTCTAACCGGTGCAGCATGATACCATGGTCGATGGTATCAAAAGCCGCTGAGAGATCTAACAGGACCAGGACAGAGGAGCACCCCATGTCCCGAGCCCTCCAGAGATCATCAACCAACGCGACCAATGCCGTTTCCGTGCTGTACCCGGGCCTGAAGCCCGACTGGAATGGATCCAGATACGTCGTTTCATCCAGGTGCTGGGGGAGCTGTTGCGTGACCACACTCTCAACAACCTTCGCCACAAAACGAAGGTTGGAGACCAGACGATAATTTACCAACATTGCCGGGTCCAGGGAAGGCTTCTTGAGGAGAGGCCTCACCACCGCCTCTTTCAAGGCGGCAGGAAAGACACCCTCACCCAATGAAGCATATATAATCCCCTGGAACCAGCCTCGTGTCACCTCCCGAGAAGCCAGCACTAACCAGGAGGGACACGGGTCCAATAAACAAGTGGTCACATTCAGTCTACCCAGAATCCTGTCCACGTCCTCAGGGGTCACAGGATCAAACTCATCCCAGATAACATTCTCAAGACCTGCCCCAGTCCCTCCCCCTGAGACTACCCAGTCAGAGTCCAGATCTTCCCGAATCTGAGTGATTTTGTCATACAGATATTGAACAAAATCCTCGGCTCTACCCTCCAAGGGGTCCTCCCGCTCTTCCTGGTGGAGCAGGGAGCAGGTCACCCTAAACAGGGCGGCCAGGTGATTATCTGATGACGCAATAAGAGCAGCAAAATAACTACATTTCGTTGCTTTTATCGCCACTAGGTAATTCCTAATATGAGATCTTACCAGTGTCCGGTCAGATTCAGAGCGACTGGCCCTCCAACTATTCTCTAGGCGTCTTTTCCGGTGCTTCAGCTCCCTCAGCTCCTCAGTAAACCAAGGAGCTAAATGAGATCGGTGCCGGGTCAGAGGCCGCAAAGGCACGACCCGGTCCAGAACTCCAGCGGCCGCCCTATCCCAGGCGGCCACTAGGTCTCCAGTCGAGGCGTGTGCCAGAGCCTCAGGGAATGGCCCAAGCTCCATCTGGAACCTATCAGGTTCCATCAGGCGCCTGGGGCGGAACCATCTTACCGGCTCCGCCTCCCTGCAGCAGGGTGTAGCGGTTCGAAGGTCGAGATGAAGGAGAGAGTGATCAGACCATGACAAGGGCTCGGTGACTATATCCCCTATCTCGAGATCACTCAACCACTGTCCAGAGACAAAAACCAGATCCAGCGTGTTTCCCCCCGTGTGGGTAGGGCCATGAATTAACTGGGTCAGGTCCATAGCTGTCATGGAAGCCATGAACTCCCGAGCCACCTCAGACACTTCGCCCACGGATGGTAGGTTGAAATCCCCCATGACCATAAGCCTGGGGATATCAACCGCCACCGCCACCGCGGTGTATGGTATCCCTACTATATGCACTCTTTACTGATTCTACATTTTGAATTCCTAGGGCAGTGATAGCAAACTTGCCTTCGTGTGCCAAAAGTGGGGGGAGTGCAGGGGGGTCATGCGTGTGTGTGCCCACACCCATAATTCAATGTGCCCTGCCCCCCCACGCATGCACGCGTGACCCCCCCCTGTGCTCCCCATGCTTTTGGCACATGGTGGCTGGTGGGCCCAGTAGGCCTGTTTTTCACCCACTCCAGGCTCCAGAGCCTTTCTAGGAGCCTGGGGAGGGCAAAAACGGCCTTTCCCATCCCCCCAGAGGCCCTCTGGAGACTGCAAACGGCTCGTTTGCTAAGCTAGGGCAACGCTCACGTGCCCACTGATATGCCATAGGTTTGCCATCACAGTCCTAAGGCTTGTTAGCCTGCTTTAGCATGGGAGCGTTCAATCTTGGCAATTTTAAGACTCGTGGATTGGCTGGGGAATTCTGGGAGTTGAACTCAACAGGTCTTAAAGTTGCCAAGGTTAGACACCTCTGCTTTACAGTGTTAAGACCGCATGAAGTTCTCACATTCAAGCAAGTCATAGGAGAATCCTACTTCACATTTGCTGATCAACCTGCTACTATGGCTGAAAATTGAGAAGGGGAACTCCCTCCTACCTACATAAGGGTAAGTGCTCTGTTTGGAAAAGTGACAAATACTGTCCATCAAGGGCTACCGAACCATCTATGTCGAAGTGCAAAATAGTCAAAGCCATACAAATTGCTAGTTATATGAAGTGAAAAATTGCCTCTATGGTAACAAGGTAACAAACATGTGAGTTCATTTCCAGTGTGAAATCTACTACCTGGCTATCACATTAACAGGATCAGTTCTATATTACTACAAATGAATTTGCTGTTGCAGTGGTTATCTTTAGACTTGCCAGGCTGGTATTTCTCTGCATTATTAATCAAACTAATTATGTGTTTGTTTATTTCAAATGCTTTAATACTGCCATTCAAGTGGAAGTCTGTCAGACCAATTTGCATGATAAAATTTAAAAATAGTGAAACCCACCTATATCTAAGGGAAACAGGTGGTTAACATTACAATCAAGAGTCAAATCTAAAATATACAGTGCAAAATAAAGATGGGTACCTTTCTATTTAAAGAAAACAGAAAGAAACCCAAATCATTACGAATTGTGACACAGTATCCCATAAACATTGACAAAAACCCTAATTTTATGTGCCTGTCAGTTGAGTGTACCTTACTATCAGGCACATTTTTATTGACTCTTGATTGGCTCTGATCATATTCATAAAGATATAGGCCATTCTTCAAGTAAGTTGGCTTCAAGGTATTGAGGAAGTTGATTGGTCATGTGTCTCGAGCTAAGAGCTAGTGACTAAATATTACATTAGGAGGATCCTTGCCATTTATTGGAGTTGGGATTAAGAGAGCAGGTTTCAAAAGGGATCACGACATTTCATAAGGTTAGGTGCTTAGCTACAATAACAACAAAATGGGAGGCTGGATTTGTGTGATGGAATGATGAAACTCAAGCTGATTGAAATAATCAATTTAGAATTTTGGTCCCACAAAGCAGCATATGAGTCTGTTTCCCACCTATGATTTCTGCTTAAAGATAAAGCTGGGTCTTCTGCTACATTCATACTGTGAAGAGGTGGACTGCCTATTAAAATCTAAGCTTGCATACTAAAAAATGTGGCATTTCAGACTGAAGACCAATGGATTAATTGTGCTGAAGGTTTTTGTGAAAATGTAAGCTCATTAAACTTACTCATGAAAATGTAAGCTCATTAAACTTACTAGCCTTTAAAGTACAAGACAAAAACACGAAGCAACAAATTCAGATATTAGTCTGAAAATTGTATTTTTTATGAACACCTATGTGGATACTCTCTTGTGGAATAATGTGGGATTTAAATTCTGCTTAAGTCCTCAAACAACAAGTTTCACATGTTGAAAATCTACATTCTTTTTAATTTAGGTTTATTGGCAATGGGCAAAAGGCTGGTGCTCACTTTCTGATCAGTCCTTATTTTCTGTGGGTCTGTGTAAGAGAACCTCGGCTGTTCCAGCTGTGATTTATGCAGCATGAGGTGCAAACCTTGACTTTTCTTGCATTAACAATTCAGTGGCTTCAGTCTTACATATTAATGGGAGGTTTTTTAAAGCTGTGGTTTGCTGAACAAGCCACAATAATCTGCCTTGCACAGAGTACAAAACTGTAATGAGTATATTTAGCAAGAATGGACAAGCATAAGCAATAATTTCAGAAAGCCAAGTTTTTATCAAGGTAGTAAAATGTGTGTTGCACCATCACAGTTCAAACTCTGTCCATTTTATACTTGTATGCATCATTTGTGCAATACAAAAGGAATGATGCATAATTTATCGTTTACTCGTTTCCTGTCAGGTTAAACCAGGATCCATGAAGCCAGAGTTCATTTATTTATTTTCTTTCATACAATAGACCGAATCTTACCAGACTAAACCGTTATTACTCTCTCTCTAATCCTGGGAGATTCTAGGAAATGTCTATCCTCACTTTCTTCCTCTCCTATCCAGCTCAGGATTGTGCTGCTCTTGTGACTCTTCTCTTTTTGGAATCTGCTCCCTCCTTCCTAAGAAATTACAGCTTCGTGATACTCCATCATACCATCTCCTCCCCTCCCTCCTATGGGCACCATCTCTCACATCTACCTCCACCCTTCACCCCTGACATCCATGCTTAACAAAGTGCATTGATGAAATCCATTCCAATCATGAGAACACTTGTGAAGAAGTGAACAAAACCCGGGGCCTGATTATGCCTGAGCTTGTTTGTGGTGCATTCAGATTTAATTTACATGAAAGGGCTCCTGCTATGGTTTATCTATATTGCTATATATAGTTTTATTCAGTCTAAAAATGTGTAGAAAACTATTGATTTTCCCACAGGAATCCAATTTTCACCTTTTTTAAAATCATAAAATAGCATCCCAAAACACCCAGTTTTGGCTGAATATACAGTAGATTAGATTTGGGTGTAAGAGTTCTCACATGTTATGCTCAGCATCAATATGATGCAATATGGTAGGGTTGAAGGTCAGGTTTCAGTATGCTATTTAAACATACTTTGGTGTATGTTGCTCTCAGCTTCATCCTTTTCAATTTCTTTCAATTACGTGTTTAACTGTCAACTTTTGATAATGTAAGGAACCTATTATACTCTTTGGATTATATTTTTATTACATTGTATTCAGGCAATTGGTCAAATGTATCATGCCATATTAAAATACACACACACTCTTTGATTTTACTGGCATCTCTTTGTCAGTGATCCATAAAAAGACCAGTATAAAAAACAGGATAGATTTTTTTAAAAAGGAAATTATCCAAACTAGGGAGTAATTTCTTTGCCTTTGCTAATAGCACTGAGTGATAACTGGAATGTAAGAGCAATATCATTTCATAGAAGAATTCTGTTCTACGATTCTTTTAATTAAAATTCTTTTTGCTGATTGAAAGTTCATTCTCTGGCGTTTTCCTTAATATATTCGTAATGCATCAGTTTGGACTCCCTTGCTGGAGATATCTTTCATTATAATCCACTTAGCTGAGTTCATAATTAAACTTCTAAATACAAAGCTTTCATCATTATATTTTCAGGTCATATGCTGAAATTCAAAAGTTGAAGTCAGAGAGGACTTTTGTAGATTTCATATTTCTCTTCTCCCATTCTGGCAATAGAAGTGAAGGAATATTTTAGAGCTCATATAGGAAACACATAAAGACTACTAGACAACTATGCCCTGTTGGGTCATAATTTCAAAGTTATTTCTTACCTAAACTGAGAAACAGAAAGAGCAGTGGGCAAAAAAAGTAGTGGGTGCTGAAGCAACCTCTGATTTCCTGCTGGTTTCCCTACTGAATTTTGTTGTGAGAATTTGGCAGGGAGCATCAGAAACCCTTCCCTTCCCTTCCCAGTAAATGGCTGCTGCTGGGTGGGGGAAGGAGCAGGGGATTGCAAGTGCAGCTGGGAAATTGTCACAGAACATTGAAAAAATATCATGTGACCACAGCAGCAGTAGTCAGCAGTACTGAAGCAGCCACAACTTTTCAAAATTTCATTCCCTCAGGAATCATGGGTCCCGAATTTTGGACACATTCTGTATGCTAGCCCATTTGAGGATACTTTGGTTCAAAAAATTGTTACCCTATTTTACCCGGTTAAAAGTCACGGCAATTGAAGTTTTAATAGTATATAGATAGATAGTAGTCTCTGCATTATTAAAAGGTGGCAGTATTAGAGGGGAAAAAAGTAGCAAAAAGAAAATGAAAAAAAGAAAGTGAAAACTAAGCCATTGCTTCTAGGCGATTTTTCAAGAGTAAAGCTGTAAAGAGTATTCCCCTCACCCTTGTTGTATTAATCGGATTCATCATAGGAGAGGTTAGTGCCTTTTCTTTGGGTTCACATTGATCTTTGAAAGGGCTTGCTTTAAAAATAGTTGATGTTCTTAGAGAGTATTAGCCCTAGAGTCCTAAATGTGCTAGGCTTCCTTTCCCAGAATTTGCAGCCTTCGAGATCAAGGGCTCATCAGGTTATTGTAGACTATGAAAGAGTATTTATGAGCCTAATCTAGAGGGCTTTTTTTTTCTTTTTACCAAAAGCAAGTTAGTCTACAAAATTAGAAGCAGGTATGGTATTTCTTCAGGTGTTCTAAAAATCCTCCTACCCCTTACTTCAATGACAGTTGCCTTCCTCTCCAAAATTCTGTTCTGGCTTTCTAATTCACTTTTCAGCTGGTCTCTCTCCAATTACATTTGCTTCTCCTTCCTTCAAGTCTCTCCTCCAGCTTTCTCCCATGGAGTGTTGTTTTCTTCATTGTATGGCCTTACAACTCCTATTGTCTTCCCTGGTGCTTTAATTCTTTGCCGTAGCCAAGCTCCCTGCTTTGCATCTATTTGCTTTCATCCATTTCTGACTTAAGATGACTTAAAAAGCATCTGTTTGCAAAGCTGGGAATGAAAAGGTAGAAGAGACAGTTTTCTCTCAAGTTATTCACTCTACATTTTACTTCACACTCTGTGCTTCATTTTCTCCCCCATTAGATTGTACAGTATGGATACACGCTCACAGGCACTATGGATATACACCAGTGGTGGGTTTCAATTTTTTTTACTACCGGTTCTGTGGGTGTGGCTTGTGGGCATGGCATGGTTTGGTGGGCGTGGCATGGTGGGTGTGGTAGGGGAAGGATACTGTAAAATTTCCATTCCCACCCCACTCCAGGGGAAGGATACTGTAAAATCTCCATTCCCTCCCCAATCCAGGGGAAGGATACTGTAAAATCTCCATTCCCTCCCCAATCCAGGGGGATGTTACTGCAAAATCCCCATTTCCAGCTGGGACTTGGGAGGCAGAGAATAGATGGGGGTGGGGCCAGTCAGAACTTTTACTACTGGTTCTCTGAACTACTCAAAATTTCTACTACCGGTTCTCCAGAACTGGTCAGAACCTGCTGAAATCCACCTCTGATATATACTAACAGGCAGACAGACAGACAGATGAATGAGAAATAAACTCCCTTATTTCTCCTCTTCTCAATAGCCTTCTAGAGGCTTAAAATACACAATAGATGAAACAGATGAAGACGTTTGGAGGTCTTCATAATGCAATTTATTCATGGTGTGGCGGATCTGCAAATGGTGTCTTACCGTATGTGTAGTTTTTTAAAAAAAGCTTTACATGAACTATTATGAATATTTGTGACTGTGTTATAAAAACTGAGATTCTGATTTTACTATTTAACTATGAGTGAGTCTAGTGAATCAAAGTAGTTTGCGTGACACCAAGATACGAGGATCTGGCACAGAGTGCTTTAATTTATTACAGTTTTTCCTGACTTGACAGAATATCTATACACATGTCAAGGGGAGCAGCTGATCTGTTTGGTTTTGCAACCATCTCTCCCTTTATCACAAATATGCTGAGACTTTGAAGTAGGACTCTTGTGCATATAAAGAACTTTATACCAGCCAGTGATACATTTAATCCCTTGAATTCATTATCTTCAGATATTTCTTTACTTGGCAGGTGCTGTGAATTGCTGAACTTGGAAAGTCTCTTTGCATGTCCAGCCACCCATCTCAGTTCGACCCGACAAAGCTATTGTTTCTTCCTTTGACCTCTTCTATCTTTACTCTGTTTTGTTTTTAGAAAACCACAATCTCAGGTGGTGATTAGGATCTAGACATCCCGCCAGAAAGCATTTGCATGTGATAAACAAACTGCAGTAGAATATTTGTAGAAGAAATCCTGCATTAATCTCTTGGTTAATTCTGATAAAACTGAGCTGAACTCATGCTAGGAATAAAGAACAAGAAACCCATAGGGAATAGATTCAAACTAAAGTTGATTAATAATAGTCAGAGTGATAGAGGGAACTGGGAGAGACAGGAGCTATTTTGCTAACTTAGCTTGTTTATTTAAATAGGGTCTGCTGTATATATTTAGCTTTCTCAGCCCAATTCACCTGATAGGATTGGGGTTGTAGGGAAAATAGGAAGAAGAAAGTGTGTTGGATATGTTTACTGCCTTATTTGTAAAAATTAATAAAGGCAGGGTATAAAATAAATAAATAAATAATAAATAACAATACTTCAGTCAATTGATGCTTCATTAATTCTCTAACGTTTCTTCAGCAATACCAATAGCACTTCGATTTGTATACCGCTAGTGCTTTACAGCGCTCTCTGGGTGGTTTACAACGTCGGACCCACCCCCAACAAACTGGGTCTTTATTTTACTGATCTCGGAAGGATGGAAGGCTGGGATAGCCTTGAGTCCCGTCAGGCTGTGGGCAGAGTTAACCTGTAATACTACATTATAATCACTGCACCATCAAGGCTTTATTGAATGTTAGATTTGACCAGACCCATCTTTCTATAGGATAACTCTGAGTGGCTTGCAGTCATAAAAATATGTCGACAATTAAAACATAATTAAAATCAAACATTGAAACCTAAGGATATATGGAGAGGGCTGGGGCGGAGTGGGGGGAGGTGTGATCGGTTGTTACTCAATCAACCACCTCCACTGTGCTGTTCCCCCACTGGGGCATCAGGCAGTGTTGGGTTTCAAAATTTTTTACTACCAGTTCTGTGGGTGTGACTTAGTAGGCGTGGCATGGCTTGGTGGGTGTGGCTTGGTGGGAATGGCAGGGGACGGATACTGTAAAATCTCCATTCCCACCCCACTCCAGGGGAAGGATACTGCAAAATCCCCATTTCCTCCTGATCAGCTTGGGACTTGGGAGGCAGAGAATAGATGGGAGTGGGGCCTGTCAGAATTTTTACTACCGGTGTGCGAACTACTCAAAATTTCTGCTACTGGTCAGAACCTGCTGAAAATCACCTCTGGCACCAGGCAAAATGGCAGAGCCAGGCCTTTAGGCCCTTAGTAAAAGATAGAAAGGTTGTGGGGGGGGGGGCATTTTTCTTAAAATATTTGTATTTGGGTATTTGAAGCTCCAAGATTGGTCCCATGATACATCATATTAGAAACTATTAAAAATGCTCTAAGTATAATCTGTATAATATATGCTCAGAGGAAGGCAGGCTTTGTAATTCACCCAGTCCTTGTAGCAGTTCAACAGAAGAAGTATGTGCATGATCTTGAAAGAGTCCTTGGATCATAGCTCAGTGTTGGAGAACTCAAAAATATTGTACAAACCAACAGGATTTTGATTCTCATTTCATCATGTGAAAGGTTCATGATAGTTATTAAGCAGGAGAGGACTTCCAACCAAATCCCAGAATTTTCTATTCAATCAATACTGCAATACAACATGTGTAAGCGGCTGCTTTCCATGAAACTGCAATTGTGGGATTCCTGGTATTGTTTCTGCTATCTGTCGGTAAAGAAAGGGGGAGAAAGTGAAGCTGGGCCTGAAATAATTTTGAACTTGGCCTGACCTATAGAAAACCTAAATCAAGGAGTTTGTATTTAAAGTCCTCAGTATTAAATTAAAGAAATAAACTAAATTAAACATAAATAGTCCCAATAATTTTCCTTAATCAGAACAGATGCTGAATTTTAAATTAGGCAAAACTTTTACATGATTTTACTTTCCCATAAATAAAAAAAGCCATTGGTTACATGATTATCATTAACTATGCTGCTCAAGTACATTAATGAATGAAATCAGACAAAAATATTATAATTATGCCATGCTCAGTAGACTAAATCTGAAGGGTAGAATTATAAATTTATCATGATGGAGACCTTAACATTTACCATAATTACATAGCACTGTACTAAAAATCTGTGCAGATACACTGTATATGTGTATGAAGTCAGACCTTGCCTGATATATCATGGTTTAGATGTTAGACTAGGAGTATGGAAATAGATTCTACTTTAGACTCAGCCATGGGAATTTGCTGGGTTACTTTAAGCCTATCACTCTCGCTTAGCATAACTTACCTTACATGGTTGCTGTTCTGGGGAAAAATTGATGGAGAGATCATGATGTATATAGTTTTTAGTTCCTGATTAGTAGGTGGGATAAAAAAATGTGTGTGCTTGTGTATGTTTGCATATAGGTTTTCTGTAATATCATGCTTGCTTATGTATAATTAATAAAAAAGGAATTAAAGAAAAAAGGAAGAAAAGAAAGCAAACAATATTATCTATCTATCTATCTATCTATCTATCTATCTATCTATCTATCTATCTACCCACACATGCATACATACATATCTGTTTACACACACATGTATATGAGAAAAATGTGTGTGTATGTGTATGTACACACACAGATATTATACAGTATATGTATATGTATACATACATACATACATACATACATACATACATACATACATACTATATGGTCTTATATTCTTGTACTTGTATATATATAAATAAAAGTTTATACATTTTTTTTCAATAATAGATGACCATATCTCACTGTAATTGTTCATACATAACCTCTGTTGATAAGCAACTGATTTATACACTGCAAATAACATCAGATGTTCCATCCACTGAGTAGTAACCGGGCCTATGATTTTATTTTTTCCAATATTGAAGAACTAGTTTCTTTGCAATACGAAAGCACTAAGAATTCATTCTATTGTCTAGCCATTTTTCAGGTAATATTTACAGTATGTGGTTCAAAAGATTTGGACATTCAAGTATAGTAAAATCAAATTAGTATATATGATTATTTCTTCCCAAGTAGAATGACATCACAAAAATTGTATGTGTTAATGATATATTGTTCCCATTGCATTATTTATGTGATAATTGTAATAAATAAATAGATAAACTGAATTTTGGGTGGCGTATTCTTTGCTTTATCAAGAACTGCACACTATATGATACTGCATTTTCTGTTTAGAAATATACCAAAGGTTCTTTTTTAAAAGGCAAATGGACTTTGAAAAGTCTACTTGCTTTTTGAAAAAGCACCTTTGGGACAACCATGACCTGGATGATTGAGAATCTCCATAAATATGTTTAGAAATAGTTTTGCTTTAAACTAAGTACAGTCATTAACAATTAGTAAGCTTAAAGAAAAACAATAAAATTATGTGATTAATCTTTTTGGATATGAATCCATTGCTAATGGTTCAGTAACATTTTATTAGATAACAATTTTCCCTTTTTGGATAAAATAAGACAAATAGCCGGTAGCAAATAAAATGTTAAAAATAAATAAATACTTGCAAAATTGAAAAAAAAATCCCCATGAAATATAAAATATCAGGAAGTTTGACCTGTGTTCATTTTGCTCTTGCAAAAAAAGCTTTTTCTTTTTGTTCTCCCTTCACACAGCACATTTTTTGACATTCAAGATATGACCATTTGCACTTTACCTTTATGAGAAATCTAAAAAGCTAGTGGTGATTTTTCTTTGACAAATGTGAGATTCATCACACAATCAGACAATCCTTTTTTTAAACAAAGGGAATTAATTCAAGATATAGGTGTATATAGGTCAATGCTACTTTGCGAACTGAGAGTTATAGTCAGGGGTTGGTGGGGAGACATCTTAAAACAAACATCAGGAAAAAAATGAAGTTTATCGTGATTATGATTTAGATGATTTTTTTCCTTCTCAGTGTTGGTTGGCAATCACTTTATGACCAAAAGAAGCATATTCAGGCATGCCTGGATGATGTAGAGTGGATGAGTCCACTTTACAGTAGCTGAGAGTATATATCGGGAAAAATGTGGGTGTTTTCTTTGTTTTATAAATGCAATATGACTATTTTAAGACTGATATTATACTTTTTAAGGCTGTGCATGATTCCAAAATGATCTGGAAGAAGCACTTTTGATCCTCTTAGGAATACAACATGCTGCCTGAGGAATTCTGGGAGTTGAAGTACACATACTTTAAAAGGCGCTGAGGGTTAACACTGTGTTAAACTATTGTGATACTTTTTTTTCTTTCTTTCCCAGGCTTCTGCCTGAAAAAGAAGTGCTGCTGCTTTAATAACCACATTAATTCAATGAACACATTCCTTAAACCATCCTCATCTTTTTCTGAAGCTCATGTGGAAATCTTCACAAAGGTGGATTAGCAAAGTGCAGGCCTCTAATGTTTTTAGAAATATGCACCAATCTAATAGTTTTCATCTGTAGCCTGCTTCAAAACCCTGGGGCGGGGGGGGGGGGTCGTTACTTGCTATTATTGTTCAGTAATCATGGTATGAAGGAGCTCTTTCCACCAAAAGAAGACTTAGTAATTGTATGCAGCCTTGGAGCATCCATCCATATTTTGAAATGGAGACACAGGACTTATCCTGAGTATCACAGGTGGTTCTATAAGGACATCTTGACATATATTTTGAATTGGCTGGATGACTAAATTTTTGTTGGGCAACAACTCTTCATTATAATTCCTAAGGATATTTTTTTTAAAAAGTAATAAATGGCAGCAAGCAGAGACTAAGTACTTTCCTGTATCTAAATTACACCAAAGCCCTTTCTTTCTAGGATATGTTTAAAAAAATGAATTGATGACTACATTGTTTAACAAGCTTTTGTTTCTTTCATTTTTAGGCATAGTGAAGTGAACTGGATTGATCTTCATGAAGTATGTTTCTGAGGGATAGCTGGTTTTGTGCTCACTGGGCATGGAAAAACATGAAAAAGGGCTTAATAGTCCTTACCTTCTTCCTCTTGCACGCTTCTGATTTGGAAGGTAGAACGTCACCTCCCTTTGTCTGGAAAACAGGTAGGGATAAATGAATCCTTAACTGATGTTTACAACTTAGACAATTCTGGATTCTTCAATCATTCACAAGGTTGGATCATACAGATGTTTGGAAAGCAAGGAGACATCACTCTCCGTGTAGCCAGGTGACATGTCAGTAGTCTGCAGCCTGGCTTTTATTGCATCTGGTGATGGATGGAGGAGGTTACCCCTCTTGATTTTTCCTGAGTGCTTTCATAGAACAGTTCACAGAATCATAGAGATGGAAGGGACCTTAAAGGTCTTCCAGTCCAAGCTACTGCTCTATGCAAGAACCATTACAACATCTCTGCCAGATGCCCATCTATCTAGTTTGAAGGCCTCCATTAAAGGAAAATTAATCACTTCATGTGTCAGTCTGTTCCACTGGCCAACAGTTTATATAGTCAAGAAGTTTAATTTTTCTTGAAGTATTAATCTATCTCCCCCTCTGGGGCAATAAAGAATCAGTCTACTCCTGCTACTATATGACAGCCATTGAATATTTGGAGACTGCTATATCTCTCCTCCCCTCAAATGATCTCTTCTGTTGTCTAGGTGTGCCCAGTCCCTTTACCCATTCCTCACAGGATTTAATTTTTTGACCCTTCGCCATCTTAGTTGCCTTTCTTCAAACTCACTTCAGTTTGCCACTGTTTTTTGTGCATCACAATGGCTAGAACAAGACTCATATTCCAAGTGGAGTCTGACTAGAATTGAGTAAGAGCAAAACAATTCCTTCCTTTAACTCCAATATAGCATTTAACTTTTTAGCAGCTGTATCACACTGCTGGTTCACGCTTAGCTTATGATTGAGAATTAAACCCAGATTCCTTTCCTGTTGCCAAGCCAGATTTATCCTGTCTCATACTGGTGTCTTACAGTTTCCCTGTCCAGACCTGTACGTTTTTCCCAGTTAAATTCCATTTATTCATTTCAGTTCAAGACTCTCTAGATTTTTCTGACTCTTTTCTTTCTTCTGAGGTGTTAGTTGTCCCTCCCAGCTATGCTTCAGCTTGAGCTTTGATAAGTGTCCCCTTATCCAAGTGCTGATAAAAAAAACCTTATGAAAGACCCAGGACTCAAGACAAAGCATTCACTGTTTCCCTCCAAGCTGAAATGTAAATAGTGATGGTTTCTCTTTT
Organism: Arizona elegans; assembly: GCA_022577455.1. Taxonomy (NCBI): domain Eukaryota; kingdom Metazoa; phylum Chordata; class Lepidosauria; order Squamata; family Colubridae; genus Arizona; species Arizona elegans. Next base: position 114,123,052 of record JAKOOJ010000001.1, read on the forward strand.
AGAATAAACAGCTACAAATAGGTGGAATAGAAGCAGCGTTATTGTGGTAACTAAAACTATGATAGTTACATCTATTTGTACGTGGAACAAGAAGTTAGATGAGGAGCAAAAACCTGGAAGAAAAGAAAATCATGCATTAATTTGTCAATTTATATTTTGAATGCAGTACAGGCGGGGAGTTGGGAAGAAAGAAAGCCATATGCTTAAGCCATCATTTCACAATTTGGGTTTCAATAGCTAATCAAGTACATTTTTATGTATAAAGGATTTTTGACAAAGAAAATAAAATGTACTTTTATGAGTTCTGGGTTTTTCTTGGTTTTGCTAGGTGTGTAGTACAAAGGCTATAAGAAGCCCAACAATCCTCCAGAAAAGCTTTGGAAAAATAAATGTCTTTATTACATTTTTTAAAGAAATAGTGGTTCAAATATTGCTATGTGTTTTTAATTATAATATTCTGATAAAAAGGGATATAAAATCAATTAATAATAATGATATGGGGGTTCTTTCCTACAGAAGTTTCTTAATGCAGGGAAATACATCTTTCAAAAGGATGGAATAGGAAACAAGATAACAATTCAAGCATTTTGAATTATTTCTCTCTCTCTATCTGCCTCTTATGTGTTGTCACTTGGGATGTGCTGTGCTTTGGATCTGTAGTGAAAACATGCTTCAGGCACACATCTGCACCTGTCAGTGCCTCCTCAAAAAGCTACATTTTCTTGGTTGGGTGTTTCCAGGAAAATATGTGTTGGATTTCAGGATGTCTGATGATGCTGATTTGTGCCATGTATTTAGATGCAGTGGTGGGAGTCAGCCAGTTCGCACCTATTCGGGAGAACCGGTTGTTAACTTTCTAAGCAGTTCAGAGAACTGATGGTTGGAAGAAATCTTATTTTGTTTTTTTCCACTTTACAGGGCTAATCCTGTAAGGAAAGCAGGAAGGAAACATTCTGGTGTTGTTTCTAGCCTACTTTTTATTGCCCTGCTTACAGAAACTGCCTCTCTGGTTAACCCTTATTACATTGTAACAGCTAAGGCGTTACAACGTGAGTGACATTGAGTTGGCCACGCCCACACAGTCACATGACCACTGAGGCATGCCTATCCAGCTGGTCATTAGGGCAGAGAACCAGTTGTTAAAGTGGTGAATCCCACCACTGCTCAGATGTTATTATTTACCGAACAAAATTAAAAATTGTTTTGCCACATGGAGATTAGATGAGATTTCACTCTTGGTTAAAGTAAACATTTTCAGGACTCCAACTAATAGAAACTTCTTAATATTCTCAAATATAACGTAAAGATCATAAATGCTCAAAACAGTTACAAAATGAAAGGGAGAAAAAGAAGAAAGGAAACGTAACTAATTGAAAATGAAAACAAAACAGTATCTTTCAGGAGTACCTGGTGATCCCAGCCACCTCTATCTTCATTCTAAGCCATGAATATATTAAAAGAAAAATGGATAGGAGAAAAGGAATAATTCAATTCAGTTCATTATTTCTCGATAGATTGTTTTAATGTTGCTACTGTTTGAATGTTCATCATTTATTTAAGTTAATTAACATGATTCCATATCGGGATCAAAGAATTTTCCCGTTCCAGTATCCAGGGATGCAAAAAACTTCAGAGTAAAGAAAGAGAGAAAGAGAAATATTTTCCCTTGCCCTCTCTTCCTCATGCGCGCATGCGTACACACATGTACACTTTGTCTCTTGTAGACTGGCCATGAGATAGCCCTGCTGGAGCTCTTTATGCTTCTCAACCATTCTTGAAGGTAAACTTGGTTAATGTCATGAGCTCTTATATCCTAATATTCCAAAGAACTGGAATAGGAAGATAAGTTAAGGTAATATAAGTTATAAGATAAGACACTAGGAAGATAATAAGAATTCTTTGAACTTTTAGGAGCAGTTTTGGAGAAAATATGCAAGGTACCGCTTCCAGAAGAAGCTAAAAAAAGGCAGATTTCTATGTTTATAGTCTGTGAAATTTAAGGGTCTTGGAAATGTGTGTTGTTGTTCATAAAACATAAAGTATTTCTAGATATGTCTTCTACATAATTATATTGACCTTTGAAGATAAGCCTTCAAAGTCTTGAAATATCTCAGAAGATTTAAGGATTCTTTAAATGTTTTTTAAAATAATTGATTTTTGTTTTCATGGATGGTGTATTTAAGAATTGGAAAGAGCATATCAACAGCTGATTTGTGAATATATAAAAAATGTCTGGATCAGAATTTAAAAATCTGGTTTGAAAAAGTAGACCAAAATATTGTTTTGGATTGGTTTTCTCCTTCAAATGCAAAATGTTATTGTAGTTAAACTGCCTTTTCTGCTATTGTTAACCAGATGAACTAAAACTTGGTTCCCCGCCCCCCCAAAAAATGCATGTTGTTGGACATGCTGGTAGCCTTTGAATATTTGAGGTAAAATTCTGGCAGTTAATAAGCTATTCATTCTTTGTAGTTTTGAGTCAATATTATGTATTAGGGGCAACTAGGGTTACCATTTATGGACTAGGAAAGTCTAGATAAACTCTAGATTTCAGCAATTCCTAGCTCTTTTCTGCCGTCTTTTCTGCCGGATTTCATAGTCCATATGTGATAGTCCTAGGGAAACAGTAATAATTGATTTATTGAATTAAGATTTACTTTTCTATTGAAGAATGGTATTCAAGGCAGCATATAGTAAGAATGCAATAGCTAAAAACAAAAGAAAAAAGAAAGTTCAATTTAAAAAAAAAACTAAAAGCGCAATAAAAAAACCAAAATGACAGGCTGAAGACTTGTCTCCATTAAAAAAACATGCCAAGAAAGAATTCTGCTAGATTATAATTACTTGGAGTTCAAAGATTGAGAAAATGTGATTATATTCACCTTAAATTTTTGATTCGCCTCATTCATTCAGTTCAAATGTCAGACCAAAGCAGTGCTTTCAGAGGTTTTTAGTAAGTAAGGGTAGAATTTAAAAAGGAGAATGCAGCCCCCTAAATAGTGTGGCTAATTTGACCATATGCAGTCTGTTGCAGGTCTCTGATACCTTTTTAGAATTTGTACAGTTTTCTTGAATTGCAATGGGGATAAAAAGACTTGTGCACTGGTAGTTAAGTATGAAGTCCCAACACTTTTGGTAGCCTCTTCCAGTTGCATGTCCATTTTAAATCCAAGACTAGATCAGATCTGGCCATTTTACAGCCCCCAGACCCATCCAGCTCTTTGACTGTCCCTGTCTGACCTGTATAGATTATTTTTATTTTGAAGATGACTACTATCCCCCCCAAAAAAAATTAACTTATGTTCATGCTTACAGTACATGCCTACACACTTTCACAGCCCTATTGGTTTGGCTCTCCACAACCATCCAGGTTTCTCATGTGGCCCCTTGGGAAAATCTATTGTCTACCTATACCCTAGATCAGTGATGGCTAACCTTTTCTGGACGGAGTGCCCAAAGGATGTGGGCATTCACGCAAATGCATGTGCATGCCCAAACCCCCAAAATGCAATGTACCCTCCCGTGCATGCCCCCTGCTCCCTGCATGCACGTGTCCCCTCTGCATGCACCCCATTCACCCATGCATGTGCGTGAGGGCCTCCCTGCATGCGCCCCACCCCTACACATGCATGCGTGTCCCCTCCGCATGCGCCCCGCCTCCCGTGCGTGCGCGGCAAAGACCCGACAACCAGCCGGCTTGCAGTAGGCACGTGCGCATGCGTGACAAAGCTGAACTGGGGTGACGGCTCACATGCCCACAGAGAGGGTGCTGCATGCCACCTGTGGCACATGTTCCATAGGTTCGCCATCACAGCCCTAGATGAAGCTATTATTTTCAGTTGTCTCCAAGCTGTAAACCAATTCTGTGTGTGAGGTTGGCTTGTTTTAGGTTTTGATGGCAAGGATGTGGGTTACCAGGATTTCTTATCAGATCACTAATGCTCTTCAAGTATAGCAGGATATATTATTCTTGTAATGACTATACAAAACATTATTTTGTGTTGATAAGAACTTAGTTTAGCCTAGTGTAAATATAAATGTGTTGAAATACAAATTTTATAGAAATCCATTACTTTCTTTGGGTATATCTGATCATGTTTACACAGATGGACAATTGCCCTCTTTCAAATTAACTTTTGATATCAGTTATGCCTCGTGCAGCTTTCTGGGGGTAATGTATTACTGACTGCAGTGTCATCCAAAAGAGCTTTAAAATGCATGCAACAAAAAAGTCTATCCTTCCTAAATTATTCCAATACAGTATATAAAGTCATACCTTGATGTGGTACTCAACTTATCTTTCATTTTCTCCTTCCCACTGAAATTCACATATTTTATATGTGTAGATCAACATAGCCATTGACAAATGATCTCAACCTTTGACAGACACCTCTATCAAACATTTTCCAGCAGAATGTAATTGGGAAGCCTGCTGCTGCTAAAGGGCATAAAATAAAGATTTCAATTACCCTGGCTGAAAATACTTAGAATTGCAACTTTTATTTCTGGAGCTATTTTGCGTGGTCATCATGTTCCTATGCTTTATCTCCATATTTGTGTTTTAGGTGAGTTAATCTTAGTTAAAGCCTAGCAAGAGAGTATTTTGGAAGTCTTGGCTCTGTGCTGTGTTTCCTTAAATGAGTAAAAAAATAAAAATGTCTCAAAGGGAGTTTTTATTTTTTATCTGCATCCTTAAAGGCTAACTACTTTCCAGCATGTTTCAGGTGATGCACAAAATAATGCAATAAAAAAAATAAGATGCAGAGATTCATGTGAGCTTTTACAAAACATGAGAATTAAAAAATAAAACAGCACATTTGCATGTGTTAGGACAAATTCCTTTCCATAGATACCCACAGTTTATTTTCAATAATGATCTAAAAGCAACTCTATCCTTTTTTCTCTCAGGTTTTACAGGAAATATTAATTTGTTTTTAAAAACAGAATGAAACATAAAGGACGTTAAAGGTCATGCAGCTGGTGCTAATAGTTTGCCCTTTCTTTCCATACTGCAAAAGTCACCCTGATTAAAGTATTTCTGCTCTCATATAGGTATTTTAATGTAGACAAATTATCACAGTTTTGTTAACAGGAAAGGCCAGGGATTCCATCCAATTAAGTGAAACTCTTGTCCCTACTGCAGATGTTTTCATTCAGTTATTTAAATTCAATATGAGAATATTTGAAACCTGTATAGTTCAATTAGTTAACAAATTAGTACGTTAATTAATATGATCTATGCCTTATGGTTGTATGTTAAAAATCGGAATCCTATGCAATAGGAATCCAAAACAATCCATTGCTGTCCTTGCTCGCTGTGACCAATGCATCTCCCTGAGACCTGGTGATTTTCCCATCTATTGAACCTGAATATGATTTATATTTAGCCTAATTACCGAGGGAGCTGTGCAATGGGCAGCCTATTCCATAAAATGGGCAGTCTGAGTCAGTTACCTTCTGACTCAGAACAGCCCAGAAGTGTGGAGAAGTGTGTTAATTTTAGGTCGAAATTATCTGGTCCGAGGAGTGACTGCCAGCTGTGAAAACAGTCAAACGATGGTGTAGGAAAATATTTTTAACTTTCATTGCTAGCTCAGGATCTAGGCTGGTATGAAGGAAGCTTGATAGACCAGCTTGAAGGGGGACTCTGAGCTGAAATACATCTCAAGCTTCTTCCCTTTAAGGCTCAACATAAAACAATCACACAGGCACAAAAGGATAGAGGAACGTTTGATATGTATATGCCATAGATCTTATGAAGAAAAACTTAAGAAGCCATTGTGCAAGAATCTCAACAACTGCTGGGTCAAGTGTGTGTTCTATTTATAATCAATGTTCTTATACTTTTTTCCCCATGTCTGTTCCACATAAAGGGCTAGAGTTGAGTGTGTGTGTGTGTGTGTGTGTGTGGTGGAGATATTGTTTACATTTGTGTTTTGGTAATAGAAAAAGACTGAGCTCTAGAATGAGGGAAGTTGAAGATGGAGAAAAAAATGGAAATCACTCTCTTTTTCTTCCTGGGGTGCTGGGGGCGGAGCTTCCTGCTGCCGCCGCTTCTACCAGTTCACCCGATCCATTTGCTCGATCCGGGGTGAACCAGTAGCAACCCACCACTGATTTGCAACCATTGCAGCATCTTGATGAACATGTGATCAAAATTCAGAAGCTTGGCAACTTGGTTCATATTTATGATTGTTGCAGTATCCTAGGGTCATGTGATTACCTTTGAGGACCTTCTGATGAGCAAAGTCAATGGGGAAGGCAGATTCAGTCAACAACTGCGTTACTTATTTAAAAACTGCGGTGATTCATTTAACAACCGTAGCAAGAAAGGTTGTAAAATGGGCCCAAATTCACTTAATAAATGTCTTCACTCAGCAACAAAAATTTTGGGCTCAATTGTGGTCGCAAGTCGAGGATTACCCGTAATATGCTTTCTGACTAGGGAATGGAGAGCTGAGAATGCTTGAAATAGCTATAGATTTTTTAAAAATAGTTTCTCTCTACTTTTTGTTTATATATAAAATCCTTGATTATTTTTTACCAGTTTTTTTTTAAAAAAAAGATTTTGCTTGACATGGAAATAACCTGAAATAGGAAGCTTACTCTGTGGTTTATTATCACTGAGTGCAGCAATCTTCACAAGCCGTGGCATATGGATATTTCCATAAAAGCATATAAGACACAATTATTTTTAAATGTGTCTTTATTGTTTGCTGTGATAATGATTTTAAATTTTCCCTATTCTAATTATTCAGGTATATTGAGATACTGTGCTAATATGGTTTTGTGTTTTGTGAACTCTACATTTTCTTCTCCTCCTTGTATTTGGAAGCCAATATATTGATTAAATTAAGACTATAAATGTGAATAAGAAACAGACTTTTTTTAAACAAGATGATGAATATGCATGCCAGGAAACCTTTATACAGTTCTTCCATATTTATAGACTATTAAAACTTTCATGTCTGTCTCATTGTTTGTAACCTTCAGTTTGCTGAATTAATGCATCACAGGGTACAAGTAGTCCTTGACTTACAACCATCCATTTAGTAACCATTCAAAGTGACCACAGCACTGAAAAAAGTGACTTATGACCTTTTTTTCATATTTATCACCACTGCAGCATTCCTGTGGTCACATGATCATAATTCAGATACTTGACAACTGGCACACATTTATGATGGTTGCCAAGACATGGAGTCATGGGGGGCTACCCTTGAAAAGTTTAGAGACTACAGTTGGTCCAGAATGCAGCCGCGAGAGCTGTCGTGAGTGCACCTAGGTACACCCACATTACACCAATTCTCTGCGAGCTGCACTGGCTCCCTATTGGTCTCTGGTCACAATTCAAGGTGTTGGTTATTACCTTTAAAGCCCTACATGGCTCAGGGCCAGGGTATCTTCGAGATCGCCTTCTACCGCATAGCTCCCAGCGACCGGTAAGATCCCACAGAGTTGGTCTCCTCAGGGTCCCGTCAGCTAAACAATGCCGGTTGGTGGGCCCGTGGGGGAGGGCCTTCTCTGTGGCTGCCCCAGCTTTCTGGAACCAGTTACCTCCTGAGGTCCGGATCATCCCCACCCTATTGGCCTTCCATAAAGCGGTGAAGACCTGGCTCTTCCAGCAGGCCTGGGGCCGTTGATCTCGCTGTTGCGATCTGGTGAGATCCGGCCATGAATGGTGTGAATGGGTTTTAATTGTTTTTAATAGTTTAACTTTTAATGTTTTATATATGGTTTTTAAATGCATTGCAAGCTGCCTTGAGTCTTCGGAGAAAGGTGACATACAAGTTGAACAAATCAAACAAATAAATAAATAAATGTGATCACGTTTTGCAACCTTCTGACAAGCAAAATCAATGGGGAAATCCAGATTCGCTTAAGAACTGTATTACTAACTTAACAATTTCAGGAATTCACTTGACAAGAAAGGATGTTAAATAAGGCAAAAGTCTTTGCATAGTAGCCGAAATTTTGGGCTCAATTATCGTCGTAAGTCAAAGACAACCTATAATAATTTTTGAATCAAATGAGATAACTTAAAGAACGTGTCCAAAATCCAAGACCCATGACTCTTGTGAGATTGAAATTTGGCAGAGTTGTGGCCAATTCATCGCTGCTACGCTGTCACGCCACCACACTGCTGCAGTCAGTGATTGTCATTCCCAGTGCTCCCTGCCAACTTCCTTCAAGGAAGGTCAATGAGGAAGACGGCAGGAAGTCAAGTCACTCCCACTCCCACTGCTTTCTTGTACATCTGTGGTCATTCTGTTTCTCTATTTAAATAAATAAATCTGCAACAATGATCCAACAGGTCACGGGTTGTCTAGTTTTCACCGAAAGCTCAGTACATTTCAAAGCCTATTAACTTAAGGGATGAATTCTTTTCTTACAAATCAGTGAATTGTTTTTGTCCGGATTGTAATGTGTGACTGTTGTACATGAAAGAAAGGTTATGATTAAGTTTGATTAAAAGCAGTCAATTTTGTGGGATTCTGAAAAAAAAATGTAATGGGAAGCCACTCACTGCTTCTGGGCAAGTGCGACTTGAAAGGTTGCTCATGAAAAATAACTTTACAAATTAGAACTTAATAAAAACTTTGCTGCTCCAAATGGTAAGCCATACTCCCTATGCGATTAGTGGTTTCATTTCTTTCTCAGCAGTTGGGTAATGATTATGGCTCCAGATGCTGCAGGACTGATAAAGAGATTGATTAATTTCACTCGAAAGGGCATATGTTCAAAGAGAATCCAATTGGAACACCACGAAAGGAGGGGTCTGACATCCTTGCAGCAAAAGAGTTTAACATAACATGGTCCCCAACTGTTTCTTGAAAAAGATTGCACACTATTATTCATCCACTCAATATATAAAATGCTCCATTTTATGCTAAGCCAAGCTAGACATATCATTCCGAGTTGTTTATGCTGACTTAATCATCAAAACCCCATGACCATACTGACAAGGGTCATCAGAGACATAATGAGTGCTTCTGACTTGGCCTAAATATGCAAATACTCTTGCTTAACTATATTAATTAATACTAATTATATTTGCACATTTATCTTTCTTCACCAGACAGATACAGTACAGGAACTGCAACTATAGTTCCTGTGAATTGGTGCGTTTTAGGTATTCTTTTGAAACTGACATTGTGTGCAGTTTATTGCCTCTATTTATTGAGTGCCCATGTACCAACTGAAAGGCAATGCAAAGGGTTTTTCCCCCCGTTGCATCTCCTGTGTTCCCCTCCAAATGCATTCTCAAAATGTTGGGGGAGTTTCAGAACCAGAAGTGAGATAAACGTAGGATTTAGGGAGTAGAACCACAGAAAGTCTTGAGTGAATGGAAATTTGTTTGAGTAGGTGACCATTTGTGTGAAGTCCACATCTACTTCTGACTGTTGGGCTATTAATAAAATAGACTGAAGTATTAATCCAAAAGTTCTTTGTCCATTCTAAGGGATGTTGTGGCTAAATCTGCTAATGCTAAAGTTATAAATATAGATGGGGTTTATGAATTAAGGGAAAACAGCCACACACAGTTTGTACAGCTTTGCTAAATATTATTGGATCACAGGTCCATGGGCACTATTTAGATTTATTACAGGAACATTAAAACCCATCCAATGCATAGGATATACAATAGTAGTGCGATCAGAGACAGAATCAGCTATCTTCAGCTCCCTGTAAGCCATACTCTCAAGAAAGTAATTTATTTACAAGATGAAGAGATATGTGTAAATACGAATCAGATTACTGACATGCATATCCCCATATAAATATATTTATGAAATCAAGTATACTCCAGCATAGACGCACAGTGCAGCTTAATATATTTAGCAAGGCCTGACATTGACATAACTTTGGCTCATTATTTATCATTATTATATCAAGGGTACATCCAATTATACAAATGAATGAAGGAATAAATTATGCACATTCCTGGTATAAACAAATAATTGCAACAAGGTAGAAAGGCATCTATAATAGTAAACAAGTACTCATGTTATGGACAAGTGACTCACAAAATCTTAAATTTACCCATAAATCAGAGGTGGCAAAGTTTGATTCTTCTAATGCTGCTGCATTTTATTGTTGTCGTGTGCATAGTTTGCTATGTTGACTTGGGACCATGGAGACAGAATAAGACCTGATATTGCCTAACATTAATATTGATGGTAGAGACATGGGTAGTAGAAATAATGCATACTAGAGAGTCACTGGTACAGTGTAAAAGTAATAATAAAACTACAATAGCTAGTCACTTCTAGAATAATTTTTCATGTAGAGTATTATAGGTAAAGCAAAGATTTCCCTTTCTAGTAGTTTCCGACTCTAGGGGGTGATGCTCACTTTTGTTCCTTAGCTGAGGGGCCAACGTTGTCCAAAATACTTCCTTGGTCATGTGTCTAATATGACTATAAGTTGAGGCTGTTATCTTCCCACCAAAGTGGCACCTATTTATCTATTTGCATTTGCATGCTTTTGAACTGCTAGGTGGGCAGAAACTGGGGTAAGTAATGGGACTCACTCACTCCATTGTGCAGCACTTGGGTCTTGAACCTGGTCTCTCAGCTTTCCAGCTCACAAGGTCAGCTTCTTTAACCGCTGAGCCATTGTGCCTTCGTAAAGTATTAACAAACTGTATGGCAGTGATAGTGAACCTTTTAGGCCCAAACCGGAAGGTGTGCACGAACGCGCCGGAAACCCGACGACCAGCTGGCCGGCACACATGTGCGCCTCAGAAACCTGACGACCAGCTGGCTGAGCTGGGGCAACTGCGCACGTATCCATAGAGAGGGCTCTGTGTGCCACCTCTGGCACGCGTGCCATAGGTTCTCCATCACTCTATGGGAATGAAGGAAGTTTACCTTTCCCGAAATAGAAACAGAACCTGTATGGTTGTGTCCATCTGTAAGAACCACTTAAAAAAAAAAAACAACAACCTATTTTGAATGGGTGAAATGGAGTAAAATTGCATTTTCCTTGCATTTGGCTATTCTTCTAGTCATAAGAAGCAGGAAAGAAAGCACTCACTAGGTGAAGCCTAGAAAATAAGGAAATCTCTTTTCCAAATGTTTAAATATTCACCTGATAATATCACTAATACAAATTACTCTTCTTGGAGACTTTTAACAATTTAAGGATTTGACTTTAATATCATATTTTCCAGAACATTGATATACAAGCTATATCAGACTAAAGCAGAGTGATCCAATAGTTGCAATAATCCATAGCTTAGCTATGGGCTTGATGTGATAGTTAAGGGCTTTGATATATTGCTTGGAATCTTAATCTATATTTTATCTGTCAGCGTAATTTTTTTTAGAATTTAATTTGGAATCTTAATGCTGAAATAAATGTCAGAACTCAATTTTGGTTTCCCCCTTAAAGTGTAATCTGTTTTGACTTTCTTTAATATAGCAACATTTTCTTTAGTCAAACTAGGAAAAGGCAGCATTTAAATTCCATGTCAGGTATGTGATTAAAGTCCATTTCCTCAGCCCTGGTGCTATGTGTCATTTTCAATGCTTTCTTAATAGACAACTCATTTGCTTGTAACCTCTAGGAAGCCTTGAAAGGTCTTTAGTTATGATATTTTATGCATCTGGAAGATCTCATCATTAAATTAGTAATGAATATTAATTAAACATTTCTTTCCCTGGTAACTGTCTCTGTGGAAGGAAGGCAGAATATGTGATCAGTAGAATTTTAAAGTATGGAGGAATAATTAGAACCATTCTAAACCATTGTAGCAGGTCCCCTTCTACCCAACGTTACAGTCTCTAGGTTTGATTTAATAAGGGTCCTATTACGAGGAATATTGTGCTGTTTACAGTGATATGTCTTTGGCTGGAGAAACATCAACCAACAGAACAAAACTCAGTCCTCTCTCCCTTGTGCAGAAAATCATCTTCCTTTTGATGATTATGAATAGATGCACTTTCTGGTGATATTTTCCTTTCTCCTATATCCATACCAAAAGACAACTGTTGTGTGCTCAGTATGGTCACTTTTCAAGCTAATCTTCACAGCTTTGTTCCAACTCTAATAAATTATTTGAGGATAGTAGGACTGCTGTTGGTTGACTAGATATATTTTTCTGGATCTGTATATTCTCCACAGTCTCTTAGCAACATCTGATGGAGTGTAAATTGATTTTTACTGGAACTGATTAAGGCTTTCTTTTATCAATTAACTGTCTTTCTTCTAACAAAGTAGTCAGTCAGGGTTAATAATATATTATCTTATTAATAGGGACATTTTGGGATGTTGAATTCTAGATTTCTCATAATGAAAAACAAATGAAATTATTTAGGTGTCATTCTGCTCAGCATTATATTGGTATATATCCTGTTGAAACAATAAAATTACAATATTTTCATGTTTAAATATCTTAGTTTGAAAACATAGAATTATGGACAATTTTATTACCTGGAACTCGGGAATTTTTTATTTTTTTATTTATTTTTAATTATAAAAGAAGAATCCAGTGTTCGTATTAAAATATACTTACATGAAATATATTACTACAATGCATATTCTAGTACATAATTAAACGATCTGAATTTAATGCTCTGTTATGGATTTATTGTGCCTAATTTACTATGTACATTATTTACATTACATCTGTTAATGTATCAATTTCTGCATCATTAAAACATTTTAATGAATATTCTTAAAATAGTGGACCCTGATGTTTACATAATTTTAATAAAATAAATAAAAAAATATTTTTGAATGCTTAGAATGTTACCTTGAATTTATGTTTGCCATTTTTATTTATTTATTTATTTATTAGTTCAATTTATATGCCGCCGTTCTCCGAAGACTCAGGGCGGCTTACAATGCACTTATAGCAATAGCCTTCATTCTTTTGAATATATCTGCTTATTAGGGCTTTTGGCCCCCCATAAGCGGTGTTTCTACAAAGTCATCTTATTGCCCCCACAATCCGGGTCCTCAATTTACCTACCTTGGAAGGATAGAAGGCTGAGCCTGGTGAGATTTGAACTCACATTAATTGCAGGCAGCTGGCAGCTAATTGTTACATAACAGCACTAAGTCTGCTGCACCACCAAGGCAGTAAATCAGTATATGGTTTGTAAGATAAAGGTTGAAATTAGCTTTCAATTCTGAATGAATTTGGAAGACTATCTGTTATGTATTGATACTTTTAAGCGGGAGTTTCAAACCTGCCTACGTTTCTGATTGGCTGACAGTCCCTCCAGGATTGTATATAAGGAGGGCTGCAGCCTCTGAGTTTTTGCTGAAGTCTCACTGCATATTAAAGAGCTGTTGTCACTTGCTTGCTTGTGCCTCTCGTTATTCCCGAACCACTTCATTGGCGACGAAGGTGGGATTGAGGCCACAAGAAGCGAACCAGTGAGACCACGAGCTTCAGCTAGGCGACGAGGTGAACTACAGGAGGCATACCGAACATGTCTGCCTACGTTCCGCCCAAGCCTTTTGATCCGACCCGCAAAAAATGGGTCTCGTACCTAATGAGGTTCGAATGCTCGCTTGAAGCCAGCAACATGCAGGGCCTCTCTGCTAATCAAAAGAGAGCCCTCTTTCTAAGCCACTGCAGACCGGATGTGTTCGAGATGGCCGAGTCACTGTGTGAGCCGACGCCGGTCCAAACCGTCTCCTGGGACATCCTGATGGCAACTCTCCGGGCTCACTACGCTCCCGTGCCCTCCAAGTTTGTGCAACGATACCAACTCAGACAACGCGTTCAACGAGAGGGAGAACCGGTCAGCGCGTACATGGCCAGCCTGAGAAAAGCCGCAACCCATTGCGACTATAGAGACTTGGACGATGCGTTGCTTGAGCAACTTATCTGTGGTGTTCGAGACATTAGGCTGCAACGGCGCCTGCTTGCCAAGCCTGATTTGACGCTTGCTAGAGCCCTAGACGAGGCCAGGGCTCATGAAGCCTCCACTAAAGCCGCAGAAACACTGCAGCGTCCGCTGACCAGCAAAGACAGTCCCAAGTCTGCCCCGGTGCACAGGGAAGACGCCGGATCCAGCTCGGAGTCCGAGTCAGATGAGGACGTCTTCTGAACGGAGCACCAGCGGAAAGACACAGGCAGCCCCCGGCGGAACTGTCCCAGCTGTGGCGGGCACCATGATAGACTGTCCTCCAAATACAGGGAGGCTATTTGCAGGCGTTGCGAGAAAAAAGGGCACTTGGCGCGAGTCTGTAGAGCCATTCTGCCCAGAAAACACCAACCACGTGAGCGCCGCAGCCAACCAGAATCGACGCGCCAGAAGCATCCAATAAGAGAGGGTGCCGCAAAAAAACGGTGCGAATTTGAACCGTGAGATGGCCGCAGCATACACATAGACCAGGCCAGCACGGTGATCGAGGACAAGGTCAGCACGGTGGTCGAAATCAACGGCAAGCCATGCTCGATGGAGATCGACACCGGATCAGCTCTCTCCATAATGTCATGGGCGACTCTAAAGACCCTCCTGCCGTCGTTCCGGAAGGACCAGCTGTCCAAGCAACGACTGCACATCCTAGACTACCAGGGGAACCGGGTAGCCCTCAAAGGCATGGGCACGTTCCGAGTCACCTACGGAGACTACGAAAAAGACCTGCCACTGACCATCGTCACAAAGCAGCTTCCTAGCCTTCTAGGCATGGGGTGGTTCCGAGCCCTCGGCATGGGCTTCACCGGCGTCCACCAGATGTCCAAGCCATCACTAAAGGACAGTCTCCTGACCGAGTTCCAGGACGTTTTCGGGGACACGTTGGGCAAGTATGTGGGGACCCCTATCTCCCTTAATTTAGACCCCAACGTAGCCCAAATAAGACTCAAGGCAAGACGGGTGCCTTTCACGTTGAAACCAAAGATCAATGCGGAACTGGACAAATTAATTAAACAAGGAATTCTGGTTCCCATTGACCATGCAAAATGGGAAACCCCTATAGTGACCCCAGTAAAGTCTGACGGCTCAATTAGAATTTGCGCCAACTACAAGTGCACGATCAACAAGGCTTTGCAGCCGAGCGCCTATCCGGTGCCGATCGTGCATCATCTACTACACTCCCTGGGGCCAGGAAAATTTTTTGCCAAATTAGACCTGGCCCAGGCCTATCAACAATTACCAGTTGACGACGCCACGGCAGAGGCGCAGACAATTGTAACACATAGGGGTGCATTCAAATGCACCAGGCTCCAGTTTGGGGTGAGCGTCGCACCCGGCCTATTTCAAAGCACCATGGAGCGCCTTCTGCAAGGGCTCCCCGAGGTGGTGCCTTATTTTGATGACGTCCTAGTCAGCGCTCAGGACGAACGGCAGCTAGGGGACAGAGTAAGGAATGTCCTTTCTAGATTTAGAGAAGCGGGACTCAAATTAAAAAAAAATAAGTGCATGATTGCTGTCCCCTCCGTTGAATTTCTGGGGTACAGGGTGGACGGCACAGGCATCCACCCTACCGAAAGCAAGGTGAGAGCTATTAAAAGCGCACCTACCCCCAAGACCAAAGTGGAGCTCCAAGCCTTCCTTGGACTGCTCAATTTTTATTCTATGTTCCTGAAGGACAAAGCCACCGTTGCAGATCCCCTACACAAACTATTGGGGAAAAATGTATCGTGGGTCTGGGGGAAACCACAAGCAGCCGCTTTTGAGGCAGTAAAGAGACTTCTATCTGAAGACAGTTTCCTAATCCAATATAACGCAGCGCTACCGCTTGTATTGGTTTCTGACACCTCCCCCGTGACGGTGTTGGTGATGGCACCAACGTAGGAGTTGGTGCCGTCCTAGGCCATAAACTGCCGAACGGCCTAGAGGCGCCCATTGTATTCTACACTCGCACCCTGTCAAGCGCAGAGCGGAACTATAGTCAGTTGGACAGAGAGGCTCTGGCTGCAATTGCGTGGGTTAAAAAGTTCCACGAATACCTCTATGGCCGACAATTCGAACTTGTGACTGACCACCGGCCCTTGCTAGGACTTTTGGCAGGCGATAGGCCCATCCCCGCTGCTCTGTCCCCACGTTTGACCAGATGGGCCATTTTTTTGTCAGCCTACTCATATCAGCTTGTCCATCGACCCGGACGGACCTTGGGTCACGCGGATGCCCTCAGCCGCTGCCCCCTACCTGACCTACTTGCCAACCCAATGCCAGAAGCCTCCGTTCTTTTGCTGGACACTTTGACTTTGGGGCCTATCTCCTCTTGCGAGATGGCAAAAGCCTCGGCTAGAGACCCAATCATTCGCACTGTAATGGGTTGGGTGCTGAAGGGGTGGCCGGTCAAAGTGGACGGGGGGGGGGAATACCAAGGTTATGTTAACAAACGTAACGAACTGTTTATGCAAGGGGGTTGTTTGTTGTGGGGTGACAGGGTGGTAGTACCAACGAAACTAAGAACAAGGGTCTTAGAATTGCTGCACGAAGGGCATCCGGGCATTGTCAGAATGAAAAGCTTAGCCCGCAGTTATGTTTGGTGGCCCAACATGGACCAAGTTATCTCCGAGTGGGTGGGGAAGTGCAGACCCTGCCAGGAGTCTCGTCCCGATCCCCAGTAGTGCCCATCCGAGAGTGGGAGAAACCAAAAGGGCCATGGGGGAGGATCCATATTGATTTTGCCGGCCCCTTCCATGGGCAAACATTTTTAATCGTAGTCGATGCCTTTTCGAAATGGCTCGAAATAATCCTAATGCCCTCTACCATAGCCGAGGCAGTCATTAGAGTCCTTCGCAAGCTATTTGCCACACATGGCCTACCGGATACTCTAGTATCTGACAACGGCCCTCAATTCTCAGCGACCCTGTTCGAGGGCTACTTGGCCGGACTGGGCATCCGCCATGCCCTATCGGCCCCGTTCCACCCGGCTTCTAACGGATTGGCCGAACGTTTTGTAAGAATGGCCAAAGAGGCACTGTCCAGACTAGATAACGGGGACTGGCAGGCCAGGATAGACCAATTCTTAGCTGTCCAGCATGCCACACCATGCACAGCCACAGGGAGAAGCCCAGCAGAGCTCCTCATGGGCAGGAAGCTTCGGTGCATGTTAGACAGGCTTCACCCTAACTACTCGCACAAAAATTTCAAGGGAGAAACCTCTGGACTAAGACAGTTTCAGGTTGGGTCCCCGGTGTTCGCTCGCAATTATGCCAGTGGACCTCTATGGGTTGCA
This sequence comes from Arizona elegans, assembly GCA_022577455.1. Classification (NCBI taxonomy): domain Eukaryota; kingdom Metazoa; phylum Chordata; class Lepidosauria; order Squamata; family Colubridae; genus Arizona; species Arizona elegans. Next base: position 114,140,206 of record JAKOOJ010000001.1, read on the forward strand.
GGAAACATAGTGGGCATAACAGGCCCAAAATCTTATACGGTAGACGTAGGGGTAGACAGACTCTGGAAGCGCCACATAGACCAACTTAGAAAAAGGGTAGTCGGTGAAGCAAACATCAATTTAGACATCTCCGAACCTAACTATAACAACTTTCCCAAAACAGCTAACTCAAGCCCGGGTTCGCGAGAATACTTAGCTGACAAGCCCTGGTTCCAGCGCTGCCCCAGCGAGTCGCCACTCCCAACCGGGGATAACCACGCCCCGGACAAAATCCAGGAGGTTCCATTGGCGGAGCCGGGAGAGACAGAAAGTCCCTCTGACCAGCTCGACGCCCCACCAGACACTGAACTGCGCAGGTCAACTAGAGCGAGAACTCGTCCTAGGCACCTGCGAGATTTTGTGTGTACATATGTAAATTTTTGAATGTTAGTGCTTTCTGGGAAGGGAGGGGTGTTATGTATTGATACTTTTAAGCGGGAGTTTCAAACCTGCCGACGTTTCTGATTGGCTGACAGTCCCTCCAGGATTGTATATAAGGAGGGCTGCAGCCTCTGAGTTTTTGCTGAAGTCTCACTGCATATTAAAGAGCTGTTGTCACTTGCTTGCTTGTGCCTCTCGTTATTCCCGAACCACTTCACTATCACACATGAAGAAATCGACTCTAGCTCTCATTATTGGAATAATGCCATTATTTTGAAAATAATGTCTGTTTTTTCAATCTTAATAGACATTTTAACAATATGTGATAAATGGCATACATTATTAATTCTTTCAGTGCTGGGTAGGGAAATAGAATGTATCATGTTTTATAAGATGTACCCGTTGCTTGATAACACTGCTTTAATGGTTCATTATGGGAACCCAAACAAGCTTTTTCCAACCTGCTGTTGGAAAATGCAGATGTATCAGAATTTATCATTAGCTTCACAGGGAAACATTATATACACCACTTTGAGTTGTACAGAATAAAGTTGTAATATAAATTCAAATAACAACAACCAGCACAACCATGTTTTTGGAAATATAGGTAGTTCCATAATGTTTATATGTTTTAGTGATTTTAAATTGACTACTTTATCAGAAAATATTTTGGACTGTATTTTTGATTTTTGTTATCAAGTCAAGATATCTGATTTTAGTTAATAGTACATTTAATTCAAAAATATCTTCTAAATCTCATGAACAGCTTTTGTTGGGGGTAGCGTGAAAAGGAAATCTAAATAGTAAGATGCAAAATGAAAGTGCTTAAACTTAGGCTTCATGCAAATGCTTAAACTTAGGCTTCATAGAAGTGTTTCCTATTAAAATCAATTGTTGTTGGATGCAATTCAATATATTAATGTCTGTAGTGCATAAAATATATATTGTAAGATTCTGAATCAACCGCTGATTTTCAAAAGATTGGATCTTTGCCAGACCTGAAAATTTAGCTCTTTTCAATAGAAACACTGAACAAAGCAACTTCTTTTATGCAAAACCCATGTTAAGGTGTAGGTGCTCGTATCACACCTGAGAACTGTGATAAGCATGACAGAAGGTAATTGATAGACACGAGTAATATTGAACCATTAGATTCATGCCATCAAGATGAAAAAGTAGGGTATTGCTGCAGAAATTCCTGGAAGACAGCCATTGTGCGAATCAAAAGCTTTTATTTATTCAAGACAGAATTGAAAAGTGACATGAAAAAGAGTTGCCTAAAACCAGAAAAGTATCACAAATAAACTGAGTAAAAAGGGAAATTGTTTAAAGTTGAGCAAAAAGAGAATTTGACTATGGCATGTTAATGGAAAATACAGTCTGTTTGGATTCTAGCTATTAAAATTCTATAAGTGCCTATGCATGTCTGGATATTTATGAGATATTGAGTAGAAGGTACTCTCCTATGTATGAAAGTTGTAACTGTCTCAGTCTTTCTCTGTCTCCTCTTTTTTTAAACTTCTTGAATTTGGGAGGCAAGAATGGATAGTGTTTTCTAATTGGTCTGATGGCCACAAGCTGTAGTCAATTCTTGTTCCTAATATTCTTTTATAAACATCTCATAATACTAAGAATTCACTTTCCAAAGTATAAAAATGCATTATTTGTCATTGTTTTAATGTGGTTTTTCTGTAATTCATATGAAGGCAGCCTTGAATTTGAGCAATAAATAGATGTGAAAATCGTGAAAAAAAAATGGTATAAGACTGCTCCAATGCTTAACATTTTCACCTGTTTAGTGTTTAGCTGATGGATATTTGATTGTTAACCTTTTCTAGAATATGTGATTAGCTGATAAGGCATGGGCTATAGGTGAATGACATTTGAGGGTAACAAGCTGAACGTTATCAGAAAAGAAGGCTTTTCTAGAACACGACAGATGAAAGTTCTGGTTGCAAACAGATATTTCTAAAAACCAGCAATTTTTTTGAGAGATGTATGTGCTCTACTTAAAGTCTTGGAGGAGGGCTTTAATATTGGCTGCATTATTAATAATCAGCACTTTTGGAATTTATATAATTTAAATCCCAGGTCTATAAATCTTAAACTTTAACTTTGATATGGAATTTTTTTTTTCCAGAAACTAAAATAAGTCATACTTTCTTCGCCTTTGTTGATAGTCTCATTAGTTTGACCTTGATTGATTCTAGAGGAGATAAACCAGCTACAGAGCTCTCACAATGACTTAATTATTACTGTGAACAAAATCCCAAATCAGGTTTGTGGTACACTGATAAGTGTGCAAGGGTATACTTTTGGAGGAAGGGAAGAAATTGAACAGCTGCAAAGGATATGAGGTAACCGGTAATGATGTTACCCAGTTGGCCCATCAGTAACAAATGCCCTCAGGGCCCATTTTGAAAGGTCACAAGGCTGAATATGATAATGTCATTTAATCTCCTGAAATATTGCCTTACTGCTCCATATGTGATGGTTTCCCAAGTATAAAATCAATTATAATGGGTATCACCTTAAGAACAAATTTGTTTATTGTTGCATGAGATTTATGCAATTACAGTATTATAGATTATATGAATTGGAAGGGACCTGTTTAATCCAACTCTCTGTTCAGTGCAGGTGTCCATTAATGTCATGTGGTCATCCTTTTTAGGTCTCCACAAAGAGGGGATATATCACTGATCTGGGCATACTGTTCTGCTGCTTAATTATTGCCAGAAAAAAAATTCCCAATATTAAGCCTGAATCTCTTTCTAATTTCAATTAGAAATTGAAATTAGATTTAATTAGAAATTAAATTTCTAATTTATTCTTTATCCTGCTTTAATTTCAACAGAGAACAAGTCCACTAAATCTTGCATAATGCAGTTTCTTACATACTTGTAGATCACTACTGTGTTTTCTCGAAAATAAGACCCTGTCTTATATTTTTTTTTAACCCCGAAATAAGCGCTTGGCATATTTTCAGGGAGGTTTTATTATTTTGGGGCACGTGGAGCAAGATGGGGCTCCTTTTGCCATCTTACCTGATTTTCAGCTCTGCGTTTAAATATTTTCGGGGAGGGCTTACTTTCGGGGGGAGGCTTATTTTAGCACATGCGCTCAAAAACCCGATTGGGCTTATTATCAGGGGATGTCCTATTTTCGGGGAAACAGGGTATTATATCACACTTTTAGTCTTTTCTTTTATAAAACTAATATCTCTAGCTGTTCCTTAAATATAGGATTGGGTTTATCATTCTGAAACGTCTCCTATTTAACTGCTCCAATTTCCTCATGTTTTTTTTAAAAATGTGGGGTCCCGAATGAAACAGAATGCTCCTTGTGTAATTATAAACATGGATTATATCCCCGTGTATTAGTTATACAGAGCATTGTCTTGGAAAAATCTAGCAGTCATGGGCAGAATAGCTATGTGCATTGAATATCTATTTAGACTGTTTCCATAAACAGTTTAGGTCATTTGAATAGGATTCTACTGAGATCTGTTGAAAAAGTGATCAAGTCTTATTTTATTTGACACCTACAAACTATACAGAATACAGAAGTTTTTGTTGGCACTCACTATAGTTAGCCTCACTATCTAAACCCAGATAGTTACAATCTCATAGTAGAATTCTCTCTTTTGTGTTTATGTATGGGAAAGCTATTGTGGTGTAGGAGAGCCATTATATTATAGTGGCTAAGATGTTGGACTACAACCTTGGAGATGTAGATCCAAACATTAGTCATTCAATGACTTTGGACAAATCAATTAGTGTTCCTTCCCTCGCAGGATTGCTTGATGTGAGGGGAAAAAATGGGAGTAACAATGTTATATAAGCCACTCTTAGTTTGTAGAGGAAACGTGGATAAAAATCTTAGTGAAAAAATAAAAATCTGTATTTTATGCTTTTATAAAACCAACTAAAACACTATTTGTACATATTATGCATACTGCGTGTGAAATAGACAAACACAGACAATAACATGTGGGTTACAGGTAGTCCTTGACTTACAACCATTCATTTAGTGATCGTTCAAAGTTATAACGCCACTGAAAAAAGTGACTTAGGACCATTTTTCACACTTAAGACTGTAGCAGCATCCCCGTGATCCTGTGATCAAAATTTGGATGTTTGGTTAGCAACCGGCATGTATTTATGATGGTTGCAGTGCCCCGGGATCATGTGATCACTTTTTGTGATCACTCTAACAAGCAAAGTCAATGGGTAAGCCAGATTCACTCAACAGTGGGGGGTGGGGGGGTGATTTTTATTATATTATACTATATTAATTTATTGGATTCTTTTTATTAGTTTTATTGTTTTAAATGTGGTTTTATATTCTGTAAGCCACCTTGAGTCACCATGGGCGAATAGGTGGCTATATAAATTCAATAAATAAATAAATAAACAGCTGCTAAAGTCATTTAACAACTGTCTTGCTTAGCAATAGAAATTTTGGCTGAATTGTGAATTGTAATTCGAGGACTACCTGTATATCCAATCTTAAATTAGCTTTGTACTGTTTTTCTATTTCCCATTCATGTCTCCTCTGTTTGTCCTGTGGCGATGTGTCCCAAAGCAGCTTCAGAGGCAATTTGGAGAAGGAACAGACTGGATATGGAAATTATTAAAAAGCTATTCCGTTGACAGAGCAGTGGAGTACCCCTGACATCTACCTAATGCCTTTAAAATAATGTATACTGACTGGGGGATTCCACTGAGCCTAAAGAAGATTTGCTTCTTATTTAACTTTAGATATTCTATGACTTGCTCATTTTACAAACCACTATTGTTAGTTGGAAAAACGCCACACATTGCCGTTTCACCGTCGTCCCGTTTCATGCCAAATTGCTCAAAGTGATTGCTAAATAATGTAGTGATGTGCTTGAAAATAGTGTGGATTTTTTCCCCAAATGACTCACCACCGTGTATTGCTGCTGTGGATCATCTAGAACTTATCACTAAACTCAGGGCCGTTCTCACCCATTTCCAGCAGACGGGTTTGAGGCTGAAGAAGGATAAATGCAAGATAGGCGTTCCCCAAGTTGAATTTTTAGGGTTCCTCATTGATGCCAGCGGCATTCGGCCAGCCCCTTCTAAGCTTGAAGCCATTAAGCGTGCTCCTGCCCCTACTAATAAGGCTGAACTGCAGGCATTTCTTGGCCTGCTTAACTTCTACTCAGTGTTTTTGCCCCATAAGGCTTCATTGGCGGAGCCTCTCCATCGGCTCCTCGATGTCAAAACTCCCTGGCTCTGGGACTGCAAGGCAGCTGTGTCCTTCCGGGCCGTTAAAGACCTCCTTACCTCTGACGCTGTCCTCGTACAGTACGACGATAGTATGCTACTCTCTTTAACATGTGATGCCTCCCCCTACGGGGTGGGGGCCGTTTTGAGTCACATTCTGCCCACCGGAGCTGAGGCACCTATCGCGTACTATTCGAGGACTCTATCAGCGGCTGAAAGAAATTATAGCCAGATCGATAGGGAAGCTTTAGCGGCTGTAGCAGGCGTGAAGCGTTTTCATGACTATCTTTATGGCCGACCCTTCTTTTTGGTCACTGACCACAAGCCGCTGCTAGGATTGTTAGCTGGGGACCGACAGACACCTCTGATCCTGTCTCCGCGCATGTATCGTTGGGCGGAGTTTTTGGCGGCTTATTCGTATCAGCTCATCTATAAACCTGGGAAGGCCATTGGGCATGCCGATGCCCTCAGCCGTTGCCCTCTCCTGTTAGCTGTCCAGGATCCAGCCCCAGCCGTTTCTGTCCTCCTGGTGGATGATTTAACTTCCTTAGTAACCGCCACCAACATTCAAGCCCACTCTGCGGCGGACCGCATCCTATCTAAGGTCATAGACTGGGTTTGCAGTGCTAGATCCCCACGGGCTAGGGTTCATCTATATCTCGCGGCCCTTTTCAGGGCCAGACATTCCTCATCGCTGTAGACGCCCACTCCAAGTGGGTAGAAATCGCCCTTATGCACACCACCACGTCCTCAGCAATCATTGGGGTTCTGGAGCGCCTTTTTGCCACTCATGGGTTGCCGGATATCATTGTCACTGATAATGGGCCGCAGTTCATCTTGGCACCGTTCCAACTATTTCTGGCCCAGTTGGGCATTCGCCATGCCCAGACCGCTCCGTCAAATCCTGCCGCTAATGGGTTAGCAGAGAGGGCCGTAACACAACACACAACGCCTAGCGCAACTACCAAACATAGCCCAGCTGAACTGCTTATGGGACGGCGGCTCTGGATGACCCTGGACCGCCTGCAACCTGACTATACTCAGGAACAGTTTAGGGGAGCACGTTTACCATCCAGGGCGTTCAGTGTGGGGGACTTGGTCTATGCCTTGAACTTTGATAAGGACTGCAGGTGGCTACAGGGCCAAATCACTGAAATAACCGGTCCCTATTCTTATAGGGTCCAACTCTCTGATGGCAGAGTTTGGCAGCGACACATAAATCAGCTTAGAAGACGACTCGCTGATGCCCCTACCCAGCAACCTGGCCAGGACCTCCCGACTCCACCTGACAGGGACAACCCGGGTGGCCCTAGAGTTCCTCGTTCTCCAACCGAAGCGTTCTCGGCGGGTGACTTACCTGTTGACGCAGGTCCGGTGGCGAGTTCGAATCTTCCATTCCCAGGCGAGGCACAAGTTCTACCAGCTTCGAGGAAAGAGGATTCAGCTCCACCCCCGTTGTCACCTGCCAAGACGACGCCTCTCACGCAATTCCCCCTGACTCCTCCCACCACGTCGGCTGCACCGGAGCTGAGACGATCTGGCCGGTGCCGTCGTCGTCCGCAATATCTGGAGGACTACGCATGCGCGATCCGGGTGGGAAGGGGTGTTAGATCTTTACAGTTAGGACAACCTCAGCAACAGGCTCTGCTTGCAGGCCTCTAGGATTGGTTGAGACACGAGCAGCTGAAGGAGCGGGCGAATAGCTGCTCGCGATTGGTTCAGAGTTTCTGACAGCCAGCTATTTAAGGAGCTGTCAGAGAAGTGTTGCTTGCTTGCCTTTCGAGTGTTCTGTTCCACGCTGTTTCGTTAATAAAGTTAATGTTGATTGCATAACCTAGCCTCCTGATTAATGACCCACTGGATTCAACAAGTTCCTTTGTAAATCGAAAATGTTTTGCGATGGTTTTTTTTTTTTTTGTATTTTTGAACTGTATGATAGGTATATTCTGACAAATGAGGGCTGTTGATCTTTTGTATTCCTAACTCGACAATTCAGTCAGAAATGGTTGACAGGGCAGGTAGACAATGTACTCTAGTGCTCAGCATTTTTTCTCAATGTTTATGTACATTAAGGTTATCGATGTATACCTGGCCCTGACTCTCTCATCAAATCCATGTGTATGTGCAGGAGGCTGTGTAGAAATATGACTTGGATTAATCTCTGATTGTATTATGATGCTTGAAGTTTCAAGTGCCGTTGCATATGTTTCTAATACAAAAAGAAAAACTGCTATCTTCCTCCCAGAGCCTTTGTTGATGTGCTTTTGTTTAAAGCATACGTACATTGCAAATTAAATGTGAGAACCGACAGTTAAAAGAAATTGGCCCAAGGCAATGATTTGCAGAAATAAAAAATCAATAATGGTTTCATTAATGGAAGAAATGTAAAAAGTTTAGGGATTCTCTCGGGGGAGAGGGTGGAGGAGAGGGGGAGGAAGGAAGGAAAGGATAACCATCGATTATTTTGCTTTGCTGAATCCTGATAAATTAGTCACAACACTGCGCTGTTTTGATAGATTTCAGTTTGAAGCACAGTCCTCCTAAACCAATCAGAATCCTTAATCTATTTTTTCTTCTTTCATTTTTAATCACCCTGCAGAAGAAAATGACTTTCCAGGTGCAATGTTTCTTGCGTCTTCAGTAACGTGTCTCAATATTGACAATCCTGTCCTTCTCAATGGAATTACTATAGAAGTCATCTCTGCTCTATTTGCTTATACTGCTCATCAAACCCTTGGGGGTTAATCTACATTTTATCCTGGTTGTCTATCATTTTTCCAAACCTAAGGTATAGTGATTTGCATAAAATGCTGAACATTTTGAAGGCATGAAATAATAAGAATTTGGCTTCTTGCATTCTCTTTTGCATATACCTTGCCATCCAAATTCATTTTATTTTATTTATTAGATTTATTTGCCACCTATCTCGCCACAAGGTAACTATACTTATTTATTTAAAGGAGAATTAACTGAAGAAACTGCAGATAACTGAAATCTGTTGGGAGTCTTAAACAAACTTCTGCAGAGCTTATAAAAAGCTTCAAAGATTTGAAATGAATTTGTACCTGTAATGTTTACACAGGATAACATTAACGCTAGTTAGAAGTATAAACCCAACTAGTCATTTGTAGATTTTAAACTTTAAATCAAAGGATCTTAAAATATCATTTCAACAAATTTATCTTACATACGCTTTCTTTCTGGCTGCTGATAATTATAGCCTCCCATTATATTTTAGATGGGGCAATCATTCTTATTTAGCTGCAAACTAGTTCCTGATTGAAAGAAAATTATGGCTCACGTTTAACTAGGTATTAACTTGATTGCCTAACATTGTGTATTTCACATCTGTGTAAGGGAAATAATTGGAATCAGTATGAAGAAACCGGAGCACATTGGTCAAAGTAATTGTTTTTATCCCATGTTTTTTTCTTCCTTGGCCAGGTGATATGAATAACTTTACCATTGGGATAAGGGTGGCACATTAGCCAATTAAGTAAAGTGGGAAAGTAGAAGAAAATCAACTTGTTAAAATTCTGAGCGATTGATAATAAACGTAATGAATGGATGCATGTAAAGAAGACAGGATTCTTTGTCACTTGAAAAGCAAATCATTGATTCAATCTATGTTGGGTGGATATATAGTCCTTCTGTGATTCAATTTCACAGTCTGGATATAACAACAACAACAACAACAACAACAACAACAACAACAACAATAACAGAGTTGGAAGGGACATTGGAGGTCTTCTAGTCCAACCTCCTGCTCAGGTAGGAAACCCTATACCATTTCAGACAAATGGCTATCCAATCTCTTCTTTAAAACTTCCAGTGTTGGAGCAGCCACAACTTCTGGAAGCAAATTGTTTCACTGATTAGTTTTTCTATACTTCACATTTTGGTTTTAAGAGTAGGCAAGACTGAATTTTCATAGCTAAGGTTAGCGCATTGTGTGTAACTGCTCTTAGAGATATCAGATTTGGCCACAGTAATATATGCCTTAATTGTAAGTGGCCTAGATTGCTATAAATGATTTACAGTGGGTTGCCTTTTAAAATGACTCACAAATGTATCCCAAAGCTATGGCTAAACAGCTTCTTGGAGTGAGAATGCCACTCTGTTGGTGGTTATGGTGGATAAAATCCTTTACATCTTGTTGGGATGACACATTTGAAAGACTATGTTCTCTACACAGTTCCTAAAGCCTTTTTCTCTAGCCTAGTTGGAGGTAGTGTTGATGAGAATGGGGAAGCCATCTTGGTACTCTTTGACAGGTCTTTAAATCTTTGTTAGTGGAAGTCTGGCCACCTTCCACTACCATATAGGAAAAAAAATTGGTTAATTTTGGCAACTTTATGCTAGATAAGCTGCAGTGGCTGCTGTGACATGTTTAGTTGATGAACTCTTCATGGTGTTCTATGTTTTTTTAAAAAAAATAATTTCCATGATTTGTAACTATTATTGTCTTGGGCACTGTTGTTTAAATTAGGTAATTCAAACACAGTGCAGATATTCTGTGGGGTCTATTGGATGAGATCATCCAAAGGAAATTGTGAAGTTGTTGGTTTAGGGAAGACATTTGATCACCACCATAGCTGTCAGAACATCTGGGAGTTTTGTAGTGAAGATTTATCTGCACATACCTGGAAGGATATCTTGTTTTGTATGCAGTGAACAAAAAGCCCTATCATGTATGGCATAATAATCCCAGGTCTTGTTCAGATGTCACAAAAGCAGATGGTGTGAGATACCCAATGCTATTTGAAGAACTTTACTAGCATGAGAGAAGAAATGCTTGCCTCTGATTCCCTAAGGCTTTTTCTACCTCTTGCTGACATCCATATCAATCATTGAAAGATGGAAGTAATGAAAATAGAAGCTCTGGAAATGACCTTTAAGAACAAAGAGGAAAAGGCTTTATAAAGACATTAATGTTACCTGTATCAGCAAAGCAAAACAAAGAGAATCTGAACCTCTAAACATAATTGCAAATTGTTTAAGCCTTAATTACCTTCATAAGCCGCTGTCCATTATTTCTATTAGTATTGCCTGTTGAAATATCCAGATGTCAAAACCCACATTTATTTTTGTGTGTGTGTGTGAAGGTGACTGAGAGAGAGAGAGAGAGAGAGAGAGAGAGAGAGAGAGAGAGAGAGAGAGAGAGAGAGAGAGAGAGAGAGAGAGAGAGAGAGAGAGAGAGAATGTGCCTACTATAATATGAAAATATGCTTGTTTTAATTTCCTTTTTACACATACTCCAAATGCTATTATTAAAATGTTTGAGGTAAATTAAGGGAAGGTAAACACATTCTCTGATGTTTGTTTTTTTCCCCCCTAAAGCTTTTAGGTTGCAGACAGGCTTTTAAACTGAACCTTCAGAGGAAGCATAGAGGCATTGTGATAAATCCAGATTGGGCTCATTTTTTCCTATGTGTGGAGGATGAAATTATTTTTGATTATCCAAACTGGGATAAGGATAATATAACCAATAATGTAAACAATAAACACATTAAGTTGATATTTAGTTATACCATATACACCTCTAGTTTGATCCAATACGTTTTTATCCATTTATATTTCTCTTAAAAGAACCCTAATAAAACAAAGTGAACAAGAAAAGAAAGTTATGAACTTACTTTAGTTATGTCTGTTGTTCAGAAGAAGGCAGTTTTATCAGCAACTACCATTTATTTCTGTGGGACATGATGGCTCAGTGGCTAAGACGCTGAGCTTGTTGATCAGAAGGTCGGCAGTTCAGCGGTTCAAATCCCTAGCGCCGCATAACGGAGTGAGCTCCTGTTACTTGTCCCAGCTTCTGCCAAGCTAGCAGTTCAAAAGCACGTAAAAAATGCAAGTAGAAAAATAGTGACCACTTTTGGTGAGAAGGTAACAGCGTTCTGTGCGCCTTCGGTGTTTAGTCATATTGGCCACATGACCACGAAGATGTATTCAGACAGCGCTGGCTTTTCGGCTTAGAAACGGAGATGAGCACCACCTCTAGAGCTGGGGGAACCTTTACCTTTACCTTTACCATTTATTTATTTATATGTTGGCTTATAAAGAGTATAGAGGGATATCAATCTGATGGAATCTATCTGGCCTTTGCTTTGGGTTTTCCCCCCACATGCACAGTGTGTTTTAATGGAGATGCTCTGAAGGCCACAAATTGGAACTGGAGGCTAATTTGGGTCTGCAGGTTGTCCATATGGGGTTTTAATATTACAGTATTAAGCTCAGTGTAATAAATTTATGTAAGTAGTGTATGTATGACTTTGATTTCTATAGCTGCCCTTCCCAACAATTGACTCGTTACATTTTCTAGAAAATACATTTTCAAGAGAACATCTAGAGTTTGGGGATGACTTTATGTACTCTAATACCCTATCTATTCAATAAATATGGCAAATTTCTTGTTGGTTGATATAATGGTGCCTGGCGTAAGAAAGGAAGTTTCTCACTTACTCCCTTTTCTAGGGATAATTTTCTGAATTGAATTGTAAATTAAAGGGCATTAGAAATTTACATTTTAAAGATACTATTAGAGAGCTAAAGTTAGAGAGCATTCCATTTTTGCAAAATTTCTGTTGTGGCAAATTCAGTTATATCAAGATGCTGTCCGTGTAATTATATTATAAACTCTTGCATAGGTCTTTGTATGCGTCCATGCAATCAATATTTATTTGCATTTCAAAAATATGCTAGTTTTGCATTATTATGCCTTGGTGATAACACATTGAGACAAATGCTGTCATTGTGTGTGACAGTTATGGGTCTTTTTAGTGCTCCTATTACACATGCCTAATTTGGAAAATATAATGACCAACTCATTAAAATGTAGTTAGCATAGTTGGGTTTGGCCAGTGCCTTGATTTATTTGTAAAAGCTTGCTTGTTGGGTTTCTTTGCTTTAAATATTAGCACAAAAACGAAGAGGGAAATACTATCTAGATGTAATTATGTCTTTAGATGAGTAAAATTCAGGATTATGATCAAATAAAACAAATTGAGTTATGTCTCCAGCTAGTATCCCAGTAAGAGCAGTAATAGATGTCCCTAAATTTTTTGAGATGGATTAGTTTTAATTTCATATCTGTTTAGATTTATAGAGCAAGAATTGCACAATAGGTTCCATGAATCTTAAGATAGTACTCATTTTCAGTTCTATTTCAGTTATAGCCACAGTGTTATCAACTTACTTTTTGTACTGAGCCAAGACCTCTTATATACACATCTGATTTGTATTGGAAGCTTTGTTCATCACTGGATCTCAAGATAATCAACAAAATTATATTTACTATGAATTAGTTACATCAAATCATATTCACTGGTTGGTTTTGCAAAGAATAACAAAAGTAGGTTACAACACCTAACAGGGCAAATATGAGCCCTTCGTGTTAATGGGAAAGAAAAGTGATTTTAGCACATACAGAATACAGTTTTTCTTTCATTAGATAACAAAGCCTGATGAAATCATTGGAGGTGCTCATATATATTAGTCAGAGGGTTTAAAAGAAAACAATCTTGCATGAATATCCAGAGTTTGGAAGAACAGAAATACTTGTATGCCTTAGGAAGCAAACTCTCAAAATGAACTTAATTTACGAATTCTATGCAGTACTTCCAATGCTTTCAAATATATTAAATTGTTCCCGTCTACCAGTTAACTAACTTACTTTAGCATGGGTTATATATTTGTCTTTTTTTTTTTTAAAAAAAAAGTCAAGTCAGTTAGCTGAACATATCTTTAAGCTTCCTTTTAAACTTACCCTTTCTTTTATAAGATTTTTTTTTCCTTAAATGGGGACAAACATCTGTGCACTACTTAAGTTTCAGGTCCTTAGGAGACCTATCCCTGCTTAATGGGTCTGGCCCACCTTTCCTAGTCTTAGAATACCAATTAGTGTACAAAGGAAGACATATCTGATTTCAGTACCATCTGTTGTTTGAGCGGAAATATTTCATAATGTATTCAGTACCGGAGATACAAGATATGTGTAATTATAGTGGCAGGTTTTTGGGATCCCTGCTTGGCCTCTAGAAACTGTCCATTAATGGGAAAAACAGCTTACCATTTTATTTTACAGAAATTCCTCTGGGATATTTTTGGTCTGGCACTTAGTATCCTATAAGTAGTTTTGACTTCCGGAGGAATATAGATTGATACTGTATGGTATAAAATTAACAATCAATTACAAACCATGTATTGAAAATTGTAAGGCAAGATCCACATATTTCAGCCGATGTGTTAGCACTTTAAATTAATTCAAACATTTATGGGATTTGTATCCTGTCTTTTGGAGTCATAGGTCATACATTTAAATTAATCACTATTAATTTAAGAGCAAGTTAAAGTTGATTTCATAAACACAGAGCACTAAACAAAGATTTTAAGACCGAAAAATAGAAAATAAGCCAAAAGGCAGGGTAAAATATTTAATTCAGTTCAGTTCAAGTTTATTCAGAGCATGACATAAAGTTTACTGTACATAGAGCATGATTCAAAATGATTCTTTGCTGAATTAATACAAAACAGTTACTACATTAAATAAGCTATGGACTGCTGTTCAGCATGAGTTATGATGACATTTTATTTATTTAATTTGATTTGGGCACTACCTGACTCTAGACCAACTCTGGGCAGTTCGTACAATAAGAAACAAAACACAAATACAATAAGATTTTCACATAGGTGGGCTGTAATATTAAGGTTTCTATGACAAAAAGAGCCACACACAGAATGTGAACAGCATGGTCTGGTAGAAGACAATGATCATCCTAGATAGGAATGTACCATTCTTCAGTCAAGGGTACCGATAGTCCTTGACTTATAATTATTCGTTTAGTGACCATTCAAAGTTACAATGGCACTGAAAAAAGTGACATGACCGTTTTTCACACTTACAACTGTTGCAGTGTCCTCATGGTCAGGTTATCAAAATTTGGATGCTTGGCAACTGACTCATATTTACGATAGCTTCAGCATGCCTGGGGTCATGTGATCAGCATTTGCGACTTCTGACAAACAAAGTTAATGGGGAAGGCAGATTCACTTAACAACTATGTTACTAACTTAACAACTGCGGTGATTCATTTAACAACTGTGGCAAGAAAGGTCATAAATGGGGGAAATCCACTTAACAACTGCCTTGCTTAGCAACACCAATTTTGAGCTCGGTTGTGGTCATAAGTCAAGGACTACTGTATATAATATCTGTGCTCCTCTATTAGAACCTCCAAAGAAGCTTAGATAACAACACCAAAAAAATACAAATTATCCATATGTATATGATATGAAAAGAACCTTCCCACTTATAATTAAACCAAAAAGGGAAATGAAGCGAGGAACTTCTGAGATTGGCAGAATTGAGTAGGATTGTTTTAAATGGATTCTTCAGAAGACAAGCATGACATGCCTTTTTGAAGTGGTAAAGCAGATGCATTTGGAGATTGTAGGGGCAGTTTCCAAAGCAACCCATGAAAAAGACACAATCACTTTAACACTTTGAAAAGAGATCTTTGTTACAGTTTCTATTGCATTGCCAAACATTTTTTCAGAAACATACGCATAGTCTAACATTACAGAATCTTTGCATCAGTGGGATGTATGGTGTCACCCAGGAACTGCTACCATAACAATTCAGAGCCTTGAAAGTCTGTTGTATTGTATACAAGGTGTGTAACTGGATATCTGGGGATCTGTTTTCTGCTTGTCGTGGAACAAATCTAGGGACTATGGTGGCTCTTCTTTCAGCCACAGCTTGCCAAACAGTAACAAATCTTAGTAGTCTTGGATGTAGAGAATGTAATTGGAGTAAACCACTAAATGAAATATTTAATTGGTGGTAGCAAAAGAAAAACAAACCTTCTAGAGCAGTTTCCCAACTAGAATGTATGTTATAATCAAGGAGACTACTTAAGGAAAGAATCAACAGAGAACTAAGGAAAATTTTCTTGACAGTGAGAATAATTAATCAGTGGAATAGCTTGCCTTCAGAGGTTGTGGATGCTCTATCACTGGAGGTTTTTAAGAAGAGACTGGACAGCCATTCGTCTGGAATGATATCGGATCTCCTGCTTGGGCAAAGGATTGAATTAGAAGATCTCCAAGGTCCCTTCCAATGTATTATTCTGTTATTGTTCTGCCCCAGCTCTGGATTCCCCAGAATTGTGACACAAACCAACGGTCCTTATCAACATTATAACGTACCAAGAATAAACAAAGTCTGGCAAAGGTTGGCAACCAGCCCAGAAAACAAGTTATGATAAGACACTCACTCTCCAAAATGCTCTGTAATAATTATTTCCAGCAAGAAATTACTAACTCCGTGTAACTTAAATAGGCTAAGGGAGCGGCTAATTATCCTCAAACCTTACTCTCGAGGAGACCTCCTCCTCCTGAGTAGCCACTCCTGCCTTTTGGCAGCCCTGCATGCTCGAACATTGAGGAGAGGCTCCTCCACTTCACTCTCTCCACTTGAAGGAGCCTCTGGAGGTTCTGAAGGCCCTGGATAAGTCTCTGCCTCTGGCACCACATCCTCTTCAGCCTCCTCGCTGTCCAACATGAGCGCCGGCTGCACCGGCTGCTGGCGCGACCCCACACCAGCCTCCTCGTCGTTGGGATCAGCCACGATCCGCTCAGGCTGCTGGCGGGCCACAACAGTTATTCATTTATGTCTTAAACAAAAAGAATATATTCATATGTATAATGTGGTTCTGATCAAGAAATATCTCAGACTTTTAAAAATATCTTTAAAATGCTTTAACATTACCTGATAATCCTTGGAAATATAGCATTATAAATAGAATGGGAGTTCCACTGAATTATGAAAGGATTGATGCTATATCATGTAATGTTAAATGAATCTGTACTAATGTCAAACTGTCATCGGAAAGTCTGAATTTTGCCAAATAATTGGTTGTAAATAATAATAGTAATTTTCACTATTAATCATTATTTTCCATTAATTTTATTGTATTAAAGTTGTTGATTGCACTAAGACAATAGAAAATAAAAATGAAATGCCTTAATAAATGGGAAGAATTATATTTTTATTTTCTTTGTATAATGTTTTGGAGATTTATAAGACAAGTTATAATTCTAATATTAGGACAGGTAGTCTGTTTGCAGATGTACATACATTCATGCATATAGACACAAATATGTCTGTGTATTATTGTTGTACACGAACAGCAATGTGTCTTGCTGAGCATTTTAACTTTCTGGCAGAAAATTCATTTAAAAAAAATGGAGTCCATCATATTTATTTCCTTCTTCATAGCACAGAATTTATTTTTTTTCTTTTATGTTGGTAACTAATGAGAGAATCAAAAGGCTGTCACTGAAATGCCTTTTTTTGAAATGAAATACCTTGTTTTGAAATGAAAATGAAAAAAATTGTTCTGAGAGATTTGGGATTTTGATAGGCATTTATTTTGCTTGCATGTCAAATTGCATGCCTGTGTCCATTCTTAGTTAGCCATTTAAGGAGTTGTTATCCTGACCACTTATTTATGATTGTTCTTCAGCAGTTTATACAGGGAATCCTCGCTTACTAACTACAATTGGGTGCAGAATGTTGTTCATAAGTCACTGAGGTCATTTTGTGAGTCACCACATGATCTGATTTTTACAACCATTTGTTATAAAGGTCATAAAGCCAATCACTGTGGTTGTTAAGACAATCATGTGGTTGTTAAGCAAATCCAACATATCCAATGGGTGCTTTTTGCCATTTTCTGCTACAAAATGGTAAAAAACAACAACAACCCATTGGAAATTGTGGTTACATGACGATGAAATGCTGCAACCAGTCAAAAATGTGTGCCAGTTGCCACATCCCCCAAATGACGTCTGTGTGTGTGTGTGTGTGTGTGTGTGTGTGTGTGTGTTTGTTTGTTTTTGCAGCAGTGATAACTTCAAGGACAGTTCATAACTAACTTTTTTTGAATCTGTCATAACTTCAAATAACCGGCTGTTAAGTGAGGACTACCTGTAATGTCTCTCGTAAAGAGATCATATGTGTCACTGTTGATTTTTCCAGTGTCATTCATAATTTTTTCCAGTCTGTGTGAAGAACATTATTCCTTTAAAGACACTTTAGATCAGGGTTGTAAAGCTCCCGGCCCATGGGCCGGATGCCACGCCCACGCCTCATTTGATACATCACGTGACGCTGCCGTCACGACCTGAGTTTGACACCCTTGCTGCAGATTCTTTACTGAAGTTAATGGACACTTCCAAGTGACTTGCATTTTCAGCTTTTCTTCATTACACAACTGACTTTCAAAGTCTCTGTCTCTTTCTTCCTCCCTCCCTCCCTCCCTCCCTCCTTCCTTCCCTTCCTCCCTTTCTCTCTCTCTCTCTCTCTCTCTCTCTCTCTCTCTCTCTCTCTCTCTCTCTCTCTCTCTCCCTCCCTCCCTTCCTCCCTCCCTCCCTCTCTCTCTCTCTCTTTCTCTCCTGCTATCTTTGTGGGCAATTTTAAAATGAACACTAGCCTTTTAAATGACAATACAGCACTATGCAGGCAAGAACTTTTAACAGCACAATATGTAAAAATGATGCTTCCTGCAGCAAAGATGAACCTCAGAAATGGAATAGCCATTTCTCAGAGAAAGATACTGGTCTTTATGGAAGAACAACACAGGGAAAACATGTCAGTGGAAAATAACACTGAAGGAGAATGGAGCCGCCAGTGAGGAAACAACATTCAGTGGGAAATAGCTTTTAAAGCAATAAAAAGTGTTAAGGGACTAGCAATGAAAATGTGAAAAAAACAAAACAAAACATAAAGCACTCAGAGTGAGGGAAATAACAATTTGGCAATGAAGGAGAAGGCCACATTCACAGGGGAAATGGCATTCAATGGGGGAATAACATTTGAGACAATACTGAAAGAGCAGTGATGAACAATCTCTGGGGACTCATGATTGGGAAGCATGTAGGCTGAAGCTTTCGGGGAAGCTTTAGACAAGTATTTCTCAACAATGCTGGCTGGGGAATTCTGGAAGTTGAGGTTCACATATCTTAAAGTTGAGAAACACTGCTCTAGAGAAAGCCTCCTTCTTTGCCTTAGAGAGTTTGGAATAAACAGGGGAGGAGAATTTGCTTACTTTGGGAGTCAGAAAGTAAATGTGCAAAGAAGGGGGCCTGAAAAAGCAATCTTATCACATGTGAATAAGAAAAATGGAAAGGAAGTCTTCCTTTTTCTCTAATTGTTATGGCTGCCTTTTAATTTTTTCCCTTTATGGTAAATCACACAATTGCACCATGATTTGATCTAAAATAGGCTGGCTGAGGGAGTTGAAGTCCACAAGTCTTAAAGTTGCCAAGTTTGGTGACCCCTGATCTAAGAGATCTCTAAGGATCTTGCTGCTCCCACTAAACATATTTTTATATGTGATTGTGGAACTTGGGGAAGAACTAAAACAACGCAGATACATTTTAAAAAAATGACATTACCTTTGATTGTACAGTGTTAAAAGGATTGTAAAAAGGCCTCTTTAAGTACAATGCAGACTAACCTCTTCAGATTATTTTCTCAGCTCTCATAGCAAAATGACTGCTAGAAATTTACACCATAGAAAGGATCTGTAGGCTACTAGCCTTTGCTTTCCCTATGGAATAAGCAGCTATTCCATAATCTGTCATGTTGATGGATGATTTCCTTGGGATATGTCTCTGAGCTTCCTTCCTCAAATTAGATGGACATAGATGGATTGGATCCACAACAAATAGATAGACTTAATCTCAGTTTTAACTCAGAAACTATGAACTTCCTAGACCAAGACAAATCCAAAAACACTAGAGAATTCCTGGAAGATTGGCACTCAAATAAATCAGCCATCAACAGGCATGTAGTTATGAGTTATCTACATACCATTCAAAGGAGACAATCAAAAAGCCAAAAAGGAATCAAAAAGACCAAAACACTTCCTTACCAGCAATCAATATCCAGATGAGCAGAGATTAACACCAAGATTAAAACTAAATCAACAATCAAGAAGGAAACAATATCCCAATCAAAGAACTACCAATTCAAATAAACAAGCTAACAGTAAACAACAGTCTAATCAAGGAACCACTAAGTCTAACTATTAAGTCTAACCACGAACCACTAAAACCATTCCCACCAACACTGAGAGGACAAGCCACACAGTGAACAAACCCCATTGTCTTCTAGCACTGATAATGTTACCTAGTTTGCAAGCAAACAACCAAGCTCAGAGAGTATCAAAGATTCAACTCTGAGCTACAGATATTCTCCTCTCTCAGTATGAAATTCCTCCCAAGAATTAAAATGGAAGCTGGTACCTATGTTACTGTTCTTTGAATGGTAGTTCTAATGGCAAGTCATCCCAAGGTTTAAAGATCAGCTTACATAATGACAGATAATTCATCAGGAGCAAGGAAGAAAATAAAAGATTGATGTTCTTCTTTGTTGCATGAACCTGTATTTTAAGGACTAGTGGTTAAAGCCTCGAGAAGTTCACAGAATAAATGAAGGAAAGTGGAAAGCACATCAATAGCTACTAATCAATGCTTTCTGACTAGGTATTTTTTGGTTTCCTGAAGTCATAGTTCTCCAGGAGCTATGGGTTCTGGCCAGTTTAATGTAGCACCCTATAGACTCAGGTTAAACTGGTTGGTTCTTTCAAGTTATGAAAGCCACTCCCCAGCCTAGTCTAGTCCATCGAGGAGATCAGATTTGAGATGGTTCAAGGACATTTTTCCCTAAGATAAACTAAGATTTGTGAATGGAGCAGGAAAAGAGCTCACAACTAGTGGCCAAGGCTGCGGTTTCCCTTGAGAGACGTGAGCATTGATGGAGAAGGGAGCTCAAAACGAATTCCTTGTTCTTCATGACCCAACTCTTGGTTTTAGACCATGTATATTTAGTGTGAATTTATTTATTTATATTTCATATTTGCCCATCTCCCTCAGAGTTATTTGGTGGAGTTCCTGAGTTGGGTTAAGATCACATAAGATTGATATTATCTGAAAATCCTCTCTTCCTTTTGCATTCAAAGTGATCGACCTTTCCACAGAATATCCATGTGCTTGCTCCATCTTCTTGGAATTGAAGTGTTATGGCTGTAGGCAGTATTGGCATTAAACCTGAGCAAAAGGTCACATTAGCAAAGAGCCAGGGAATAAGGAAAATATAATGTCTAATAAGCACAGTCTTGTAGTAAGCCTGGGTTCCTCTAATACATGCCATGATAAAAAAGCTTTTCCCCTATAGAAAAAACTTAGATTTTAGGGGACAGATTGTCTCAGGACAAACTGAAGAGGAGGGAGATTTCTTATCAAATTGTGAACATGACAATATATTACAATAGATATACAATATAGTTAAATCACTGCATTCAGTTTTATGGACCAGCTAGAGCAGGGGTGTCAGACTAAGGACGACACATTGTTGTCCTGTGACGAATCACAACTTTTTTCCTCTTTACTAAATTGGGAGTGGGTGTGGATAGCGTGTGACGCATCCGGCCTGCGGGCTGCAAGTTTGACACCCCTAAACTAGAGGAAAGAATTTTGTGTTAACTCTATAGTTACATAGATTCGTCTTACATAATTTATGTAATGTGTGTCAATTGACATCCTTTGGATAAATTTTATAAATAGAATTGAAATTTTGCCAATGGCCAGTATTGTTTCAGAAAACAATAAATTTTGCCCCTTTTTTGAAGTCCAAACTAAAAATTTGTTTGCTGAATCCAAAGCCCCCAAAATGTTGAATTATGTATTGCATAATATTAATCTATTTACTTCAGCTCAAGATAAAGCAAGCTTGAATATCTGTATTCACCTCATCCATGCCAAGATAACACCATGTATGCTGTTAGTTCTTTGGGCTCCAAGCCCTCAGTTGCTTCCGAACAACCCCTATATGGCTGTTCTGAGTTATTTTCTGTATCTCTTTGCTGCTATCTAGTGGTCATTTGTGTCCGCCCCCCCCCCCCCCCGCTAAGGTAGCTCTTGCTGCTGCCAATGTCTCGCTAGTAATGTGTGCATGAAAATGTGTTTGACCCTTCCACACAGCTTCTGGCAAATTCAAATAATAGTTGTGAGGTTATTGTACATTCTTAGGGAACAGAGAACAAAATTGTTCAGAATCTGATCATTAAGGGACAATTTGATATCTATCTTCTCAGAAATAAAATTTCCTCTCTTCTGTTTTTAGGGTGGTTGTTAATTTAGAGTTCTTTATCCCTATTTTATCCACTTTTCTGTATTTTAATTTGGAATGGATTTTGGAGGAACAACTGGAATTACATAGATATATAGATATATAGATACATACATACATACATACATACATACATACATACATACATACGGTACATAAATATATTTAGTCAATGGGATACAATGCCTTTATGATTGAATCCTCAATAACTCTTTAATATAATAGCATAGGCTTTGACAAGTTGAAAGTGGGTGAAGAATATCTTCAGCACCTAGAATGGAATTGCTCTATTGATGCATGTTGTAGATGAAAGGGCTTACTTTGTCTTAAAAGCATGCTCGGATAATAAAATAAGTTGCATCATGCAACTTGGATTCTGGGGGTAGTTTTTCAATTAAATGTCTGGATCCCAATGTATTATTCAGCAACTAGTTGATGTATGGTGCTTGCATTTAATAATAAAGGTTGCGCTCAACCTCTATTTTATAACTCAGTTTATCAATTTAAGTGGTTTCTGTATATTAATGTGCAATCATTGTGCTTCATAATAGAAGCCACTGTTCTTGTAAACAAGCTCAGTGCAGAACCTTTGTCTTCTGTATTGAACAAATACCATGGTCACCGGGTTTTTCAAAGAGTAAGTGTTCCTCATCCCACAACTCTCAAGCAGGATTCAGTAGTCGGGGCGCTTTGCAGAAACAGGTTCTTGCTGAATAGCATTAATTGTAGTAGTAATAAATCAGGTTGAAACTGAAACTCAAATACTTTGGCCACCAAAGGCGCAGAGAGGAAACATTGGAAAAGACCGTGATGTTGGGAAAGACTGAAGGCAAAGGGAGACGAAAATGGCAGAGGATGAGATGGTTAGATGCTGTCATCAGTGCAGTGGGCATAAGTTTGGGCAGACTCCTGAAGACAGTGGAGAATAGGGAGGCCTGGTATGCTGTGGCTCATGGAGTCACAATGAGTCAGACATGACTTAGCAACTGAACAGCAACAAAATAAATCAATAGCTGCAGGGTGAGGAAGATACTCTTAGTTTGTAGTAAACTCAGTAACTGCTTTGAAATTGTGGGATGGAGTGTGAGGTCACACACAAAGGTGTACTTGTGAGTATATTGTGTTTTATGACTTCAGGTTCACAATAGAAATAAGATTGCCCAGATGTGATATAAGGTTACTGTGGATTTTCCCTCTTAGAGTAGAACTCCAGTAGGCATTAATTTAAGAAAATGTGAAAATACAATCTTTTCTGGCTCTTGCAGTTTTGGAATAATTTTGTGAAACTGAAGAAGTTGTCTCATCGTTGAGGTGTGAGATCTGAGCCAAGTGTGTACAAAATAAAAAAAGATCATTGAGAATATGACATGATGGGGAAAAAAAGAAATAGAGCCTATTCCAAGTGGATGTCTTCAGATATGTTGGGCTACAACTCCCATAGTCCTTAGCTTACATATCTCTTGATTGTGCTTAGGAGTAATGACTGATATACATTAAAGGTCATAGTTGTTTTTTTACCCTTTTGGGGATTTTAATAATATTTGATCAGACAGTGCTGCACTTCAGATTCAAGATCCAAAAGATGCTTTGGAACATACCATGAATATTATAGTAGCATTTCTCTGTAACACTGAAAGTAAGTTTTCTTTCCCTGGTTCATATAGTATTCAGTTCTAGAGTGAGCAATCAACAGTTGCAAGTTTTACAAGAGGTTGAATGATGAGGTTGAAACTCAAACAAGAAGACAGGTACTTGATTGAGTACTTGCAAACGAGTTCTAGGTGAGTGCTTAACTTGTAGCCATGCTACAGTTCCAATTCAGTTTGAAATAGAGAGATTAAGAACCTAGAACCAAAGGTCCAAAGATTCCAGTCCTGGATCATAGCTGTAAGAGACAAGAACATGCTGCTCTGAGAAAAATGAGATTAGACAGCAGCAGAGAAACAAGAATTGTCCTTTTCAGTCCAAAAATCAGAAAATTCCACAAAGGGAATCATCAAGTGTAGAATTCAAGCACAAGGAACTAGAATAAGAATGCAGAGCTGATATTGAAGTGGTTTTTCCTCCCTTTTTCCAGTTGAGAGGAGGCTACCATAACCACAGCTGTGGGTATGGCTGAATTGGGAGTGTTGATATTCTTTCCTCTGGAGTAGCTACGCTGACTGCCTTTGCTCTTTCTTTCAAAGTTTCCCACATGGATTTGGCCCCACACTGTATGCTCACCAGTGTCTGCTTATGTTTCTTTGATCTCCAGATGATTAACTGCCTATGTAAAGAATAAGAAAGGTGACCTTGAACAAGATATGCAAGAACAGTTACCTAAGCAAAAGAGGCTGCAACATTTTTTTAGATCCAATACAATGAAATTAATAATTCATAAAACAATAATTGATAAAACAGTTCATAAAACAATACTATCAACTATTATTATAGTATTATTATTTCTTGGCTGGATTACTGCAATGCCCTCTACATGGGGCTGCCCTTGGGGTGCACCCGGAGGCTTCAACTGGTCCAGAATACGGCTGCGTGGGTTGTTACGGGAGCCTCCCATTACTCCAGTGTAACACCTCTCCTGGGCAAACTGCACTGGTTACCGGTGGCCCTTCGGATCTGCTTCAAGGTGCTGGTCTTGACCAATAAAGCCCTACATGGCATGGGCCCGGGGTACTTGCAGGACCACCTCCTACCGGCCTCCCACTGCCCAGTGTGGTCACATAGGACTGCCCTCCTCCGGGTGCCATCGGCCAGGCAATGTCAGCTGGTGGCCCCCAGGATGAGGGTGTTCTCGGTGGCTGCACCAACCCTCTGGAATGAATTACCCACCAGGCTTCAGACGGCCCCTCCGCACTTTCCGCATCGAACTGAAGACATGGCTTTTTCAGCAAATTCCCTGATCTGTTATGAGATTTTAGTTGTTGGGGTTTTTACATTTGGATGTTTTTAGTTCTATTTATTGTTATATGTTTTTTATTCTGTGAGCCGCCCTGAATCCTACGGGAGAAGGGCGGCATAGAAATCTAAGAAAATAAATAAATAAATAAATTATAATAAATATTATTATAATATCAGTATTATTCGTATAACACAATCAGGTTTGCAAGTTTCTGTTATTATAGCCAGTCTCAAAAAGATATTTTTAGCCTTCATGTGGAGTTGATTTCCTGGTTTGATCTAGTTAGTGGCCCTGGCAGTTTGTTAGGACAGGATCTTCAATTCTGACTCAGAGGAGACCCTGAAAACCATGATATATAACAGCTTTCAGGTGATAGAGACAAATGTCACATCCCTGTGTCAGGTAAAACACGTTTTGCAGATAAAATCCAGAGTATTGTAGAGGCCTAATACTTCATATGGATGTAATAAGTAGATAACTTTAAGAACTTTTTATAATTTTCAAATACTCTTAATTTTAAGAGTGGAAATTATTAGTTGCATATGTTGAAATTATGTAGCTGTGTTACTCTGGACAAGTACAGTTATTTAGCATGTCAGCTGAGAATAGTTTGGAATAGTGCTTACTTCATCTAAAGTAACTGAAAATCACCAAGTCATGCTATCCTAACTTCCATATCAGTATTATTTTATTCATTTTTCTTCATTTGGGAAGCGTTCTTTTTAATCATAATAATGAGAATCCCAAGATTAGCTCTGTTTATAATACCTTGGGGTGGGGGGGAGGAAAATATCTGAGTTAATAATATTTTGAAAAAGACCTAATAAATGTATAAATGCTATTTCTAGAAAAAAATTAAGAACGCATAGACAACAACCCTAAGTGGGACAGCTTTTATGCTTCAGCAGAAGTTGTTCTTATTTAATCAAATAATTCCCAGATGGGTTGTGTGTAACTCAGATAATATATTTCCAATGCATAGCCTTCTGACAATTTTAAGGCATTATATAACTAAAGTGCAAAATAAGTTGAGTTGCTATGAACTCCCCTAATTTGTTTTATGTAAGATATACAATGAAAACAATGTAGATAGGTTATGTTCCATCACATAATACATAATAAAATAAAGCAACCAGATTTGAGTTGCCAGAATTCAGATGACTACTAAAAGGATTAGAATATTCTTATCTCTCTGTTGCCACCAAGTGCGTTTTTGGACTTTTGCAGCTCAATTCTGGTAGGATAGGATCAAAATTCCAAAATTAATTACTGTTGAGCCTTAATCCAATCCTTATTTTCTTAAGATTGGAATATTGGTGTTAGTGTTGTCTTTTAACACAGCTGTCACCAACCTTTTTGACATCAGGGATCGGTTTCATGGAAGATAATTTTTCCATGGGCTGGGGGCGGGGAGGACGAGCGCACAACTTAGATTCCTCGCATGCAGAGTTTATAGTAGGGTTTGTACTCTACAGAACCTAATGCCTGATGATCTGAGGTAGAGCTGAGGCAGTGATGCTAATCCTGGGGAGCAACTGCAAATACAGATGAAACTTCGCTTGTTCCCCTGCCACTCACCTCCAGCTGTGCTGCCCGGTTCTTAACAGGACATGGATCGATTCTGGTCCATGGCTTGAGGGCTGGGGACTCTGTTTTAACAGAGGAAGAATATTTAGGCTTCAATCCAGTGAGAAATTCATGGAAGCTCATCTGAGAAAATGATTTTAGAATCTTCTGAATAGCTAGTTATGTGTTGAGGGCTGAAGGGAATAAAAATCTTTTGAGATCTCACTTTATTTTTCATTAGCCTGTAATTGGTCAATTTGCCCTTTTCCTCTACCACCCCAGAGACAACATCTCTACTATCTGATCAGAAGAAGTTAGGGGACACCACAAAGATTTTCAGGGTGATAGTTGAAAATTGCCTCTACATGTGTGGAGCTGATTTAGATGAAACTCAAATATTGAGAATAACCCTTGAAGGATACTATGACATTATGACACATAAACTATTAGAAGTCAGATCAACTGAATGGGATCCAAAAGCATTGTTATGAACAGGATCATGATGAGCTGGGTAAGGCAGAAGGTCAGTGAGGCAGGAAAGAAAAATGAGTGTACTAATCATCACCCAGGAAATAAAGTTTTGTGATTCTATAGTGATCTTGCCCCAAAACAGATTTGCTTGACTAAGAATCTTAATGTGGATCCAGACTTCATTGGGATTGTTAGTACAAACTGGGATGGAGTTTAGAGTAAAAGAAACACTGGCAATGAGAGAAAAAATCTGTGGAAATTCAATACAATCGGGAGGAAGGGAAATCTGGTCTGAATTTCAATTAGGGACTGGCATATTTCCAATCTGTGATTTGAAGGGTGGTGGTCTCCTCTACAGTATTTGTATAATTTGTAACACTAATTAATTAAGCATACACAAACACTGCTTCTGCTGAATTCTCACTAGGCTCTGTGTTGTTATTTATTAAAAGAAACCATTTAAATCTTATAAATTCTGTCTGATTGTGTCTTCCTTGTGCCATACAGCAAGATGCTGCTAAGGCTAAAATGGTGAAATTTTGGTGTGTTTTCTTAGAGAAAAGTTAGTGATATATTTTAAAACCAAAGAATCCCAAACAAATATTTTTTTTTAAAAAAAAAATGCTCCGAAGAATCCAAGAGTTGGATTTAGAATAAATTGGAAACAGAGGTGGACTTTAACCCTCCGGACAAGTGGTTTACAGTAGGGTTGGATTAACTTTTCACAGGGATCCAAAAGAAAGGATTAAAACTCTGTTTGTCATGACAAAGTGCGGAATGGGATTGTGTTAAAGATTGTATTTCAAAAGCCTTTTGTGCTGTTGGTAATGAATGCTACCTTGTCTGCTTGGCCCTTAGTAGTACATCTTTCAGGTTGCAGACAAATAATGTAATGTACCATTTGTTACAGTGATGTGATGAGGATCTTGTTTGGGATTTCCTGTGCGGAGGCTCTCTCTCTCTCTCTCTCTCTCTCTCTCTCTCTCTC
Organism: Arizona elegans; assembly: GCA_022577455.1. Taxonomy (NCBI): domain Eukaryota; kingdom Metazoa; phylum Chordata; class Lepidosauria; order Squamata; family Colubridae; genus Arizona; species Arizona elegans. Next base: position 114,167,991 of record JAKOOJ010000001.1, read on the forward strand.
TCTCTCTCTCTCTCTCTCTCTCTCTCTCTCTCTCATTCTTTTTTAAAGCAGCGTGTTTCTCCTTATGTAAAACAAATACATAATTTACATTCTTTCTTATATGTAAGGTCAGAAAAGTCTTCAATTCGTGAATGAAAACTAATTTGGTGGGAACTGGTCCACATCTGACCCAGGTTAATTTGCATGTGGGACAGGATTGATTGAACAGAAGAAAAAAACGATGTTTGTTTGCTCTAAATCTATCTTCTATCTTTGAGTTAATTTAAAGAAATTTAGAAATGAATATTTGCTTACATTTTTGTACACACACCTTTGTACTGTTTATTTCCTAATATATATATATAAATACATTGTATGCAACTTTTTGCAGTTTTTAAGAGAACTGTATCACAGGATTTAGAGTTATATACACTGCTAGAGACAATTATATTCTCAGCTACTTATTAGTTCTCAAAATGCCAAGTAAATTGGTTGGGTTAAACTGTGGATTTGGTTTATCCTACATGTATTCATTCAACTCTGTGATCAATATTTTTATTTTTTATTATTTTTATTTTATTAAAATAAAATTATTGTCAGGCATGCCTCCTTTCAACACTCAAGAAAGAAAAACCCCAACTCCATTTTCATAGAGAAAGGTACTTTTACTGAATGAGAACTGGATGCAACCAAAGAAAAGCAAGGTCTGAAGCAAAGGCGCGAAAATCACATATAGAAAGCATCCCTCCCCAACTGTCCAGCGTAAATCATCCAATCCACATTTTCTCCAGGGGTCACATGAGTACAAATGTCTGGTAGTGTCATCCTCCTGCTATGCCACGACCGTTGACCTTGAGATGTTATCAACTTCAGAGAAAACGCTGCAGCAAAGTTTTCTCACTTCCTTCTCCTCCAGCTCATTTCCCCCCTCCCAAGAATTTCAATAGCTCCCCCCTTCCCCCCATTTCATGGCAGCCGAGCAAGTAAGCAATAAAAGAGCAGAGGCTGACAATTATTTTAATTTCAGTAAATAAGAACTTTGGGGAAAAGTATTAAGTTAAAGATCAGACAGAACATTAGTCAGGAAACCTGATAGTTTCTGACATTTTCTTACACATTAAGCCTGTGCAGTAATCACAGTACTTCTAGGTGGATGGGGAATTCACATTTGGTGTTAGAAATTGCTGACAGATGCTATTTATTTGTTCTCAAGTGCTCCAAAACATCCTTTTTTATATATCTGATATGCTGTACAATGCTACTACAGTTGTTTTATAAGAGCCATGGTAGGGCAGTGGTTAGAATGCAGTATTGCAGCCTAACTCTGCCAACTGCTAGAAGTTTGATCCTGATCAGCTCAGGGTTGACTCAGCCTTCTATCCTTCCGAGATCAATAAAAAGAGGACCCAGATTGTTGGGGGCAATATGCTGACTCTGTAAATCGCTTAGGGAGAGCTCTATAAAGCCCTATGGAGAGAGCTCTAAAAAGCCCTATAGAGCCCTATGGAGGCCTATGGGGCAGTATATATGTCTAAGTGCTATTGCTGTTGCTATTATGGTTTGAAAAATTATGGATATTCCCTTAAACAGTTTTTCATTTACACAAAGCAGTGCTTTAAGCTGGAAGACGATTCATTGTAGGAGCAAAGGTTGACTCAGCAGGCAGCATTATTGTATAACTTTGCAGAACATATAAGAATGTGTAAATCTGAATCTAACCCCAGATGAATGAGGTGTTCTGTTTCCTTTTCCGAATGAATTTAGAACAGTAAATAAACTATCCAAATATCCAGGTGTGATTTTTAGATCTCTGCCTCTGTATTTGTTTATATATAAATGTACAGATAATATTACTTGCAAAAATGAACATGCAACACCTCTAGAAATAATGTCATTCTCCAGATGAGTCATTTTGAGTTATGTCTGCAAACTAAGCAGAAAAAGAAAGCCTCATCGTTTTCCAGTGTGAATCTTCTTTACACTTAATTTTCCTTTATTATCTGCCATTTTCAAATGACAAAAAAAATAATAATGTAGTAGCAGCTTTTTAAAAATATGATTAATAAATCTGATCTATGAGGCTGAAGAGTACTTCTCCAAAAGAAAAAACAGAATCTTGGATTTTTTTTTAAAGCACATTCTTTGACATTTAGTACATTTTTAAAAGAAAAGTTGAGAGATCACCTTATTGCAATTGGGAACAATTTCTAACATCAAAAATGTAGAGCTAATTGATGGTTAAAAACAGGAAGCTATCTTAATACAAAAACAGACTATTATTTTGGTTTACCCTTAGTCAAATAGCAATTCTTCCTAGCTTGGTCAAAAATATTTTCCCTCACTACCTGTTTAGGATTGAGTTATGCATCTTTTGCATATAATTCACATGGTCTATCAACTGCTGCTGTCCTTTCTTAAAATAATACAAAGATATTATCATATGCATAAATACATTCCAATCTCCTTGCTATCAAGTCACCTTATAGAGCTTCTTTTGCTCTATAAGTGTGTTTTGGGATTCTTCATGGATTTTTCATTCTACTGTAGAAACTAGTGTTCTGATTTTGGAAATTGCTTGGAATCAAGCTATTAACTCACTTTTTCTCAGAAATTTAGGAAAGCAAGCTGTGATTGCTTTAAACCATTTAATTTTCTTAATATAGTATGTTGTTTTTCTCCCATTTAGAGTATCAACAGAGATGACAATGACACAGATTCTGAACCTCAAGTTAATTTAAGAAGTGACTTCTTAAGAACTTCCCAGTTTTGTCACTAACGTTTTACTGTTTTCTCTGAACAACTCCTTTCAAAAGCTATTATACATTAAGGTCCTATTAAGTGTTTAGGCATTAATACTGATGCCTGCATAATTATGCAATCAGATATTTAATAAACTACAAAGACCTCATTTTCAAAAGAACCAAAGCACCAATTGCAAATGATATTTGCTGTCCTCTGTGCCACATTTTTGAAAACAAGGTCTTAATTTTTATCACTTGGAAAAAAAAGAACATATGTGCTTCACAGTTATATTATAATTTGACTGAAGTTGGAGAGGTTTAATTTTGGCGGGTACACAGTATTTTTGTAATATATATGTTCTTGCTTTCTTGCTTGCCTTAACACAACTAATTAACAGATAGTTTAAGAACATAACCATCTAATGCTAACATTGGAGTTAAGATGAACATTAAAAAGTAAGGGATCTGGGCAGTGGTGGGATTCAAATAAGTTAACAACCGGTTCTCCTGCCCTAATGATTTCTTCCAACAACCAGTTTGACAAACTTCAGAAAGTTAACAACCGGTTCTCCTGAAGTGGTATGAACTGACTGAATCCCACCACTGGATCTGGGCAAATAATGCTACGTACATAGAAGAGAGAGAATCACTGAAAATTATTTCCCAGGAAAAGATTGAATTTTACACAAATACTACAATAGTATAGTAGTATAGTATGGATTCATCACCTTAATTATATACGAGTAATAAGTCAATCCAGAAGACACATGTTGGTAAGTGACTCTAAAGTGAGATTTATATTTATATTTACACTTTTTTTGTAGTTCCTACTTCAAAATTTATAGACTCTGGCCAGCATACAAGAAAGTAAACATAATACAAGTATGGAAAAAGAAAAGGAAAAGCAACAAAGTAAAATCATAATAGGAAAAAAAACCCTTCCCTTAACATGGATATCATAAAATACTATCTTTCACTGATAGCATGATAGAAGAAGATATGGATTGATACCTAAAAGTTTAGTTTCTTGTCATGTCCCATGATGCCTTTGGAAACAACTCTTTTGGGATGTTTTTACCAGATAGATTCAATTTTGTCAAGGGATTACTACACCATAAAAAAAAAAAAAAACTTTATAGGGAACTTGTTGGTAATCAGTGTAGTGTTTTCAATAATGGTCTTCATGTTGGTTAAGATTTCTTCTTAGTTTTTTTTAATCTTTGGACACTCAAGGCATCTAGTTAGGATAAAGGAATAAAACAAAAAAAATAATTTGTAATTTTGGATACAGGTAGCATATCTAAATTTTGGATACTTGGTTAGTGACAGGAATTGGGACAGTAATTTTCATTGCTAAATGAGGTGGTTCTAAAGTACAATGTCATGCGGCCATCTTTCTTAGCAAAAACAGTTCTGCTTGCTGTTGTTTAAGTGAATTCCAGACTTTCATTAAATTCAATGTTATGGACACTATTTGTGACCTCCTGTTGTTTTCCCTATTGATAGTTAGATTCAGGGGTGAAATCCAGCAGGTTCTGACAGGTTTTGGAGAACCAATAGTGGAAATTTTGAGCAGTTCAGAGAATTGGTAGCGGAAATTTTGAGTAGTTCGGAGAATTGGTAGCAGAAATTTTGAATAGTTCGGAGAACCGGCAAATACCACCTCTGGCTGGCCCCAGAGTGGGGTGGGAATGGGGATTTTGCAGTATCCTTCCCCTGCCATGCCCACCAAGCCACGCCCACCAAGCCACACCATGCCCACCAAGCCACGCCCACAGAACTGATAGTAAAAAAATTTGGATTTCACCACTGGTTAGATTCCCTATTGCAATCTATACTGCTGGCTTGCTGGAAACCAGCAGTATAGATTGCAGATGGCAGGCACATGACTGAAAGCTGGTCACCAAGTTCCCAAATCATGATCACATGACTGTGGGGCACTGTAATAGCCATGCAGGACCAGTTGTACGGACTACTCATTACAGTCATAACTTTAAGTGGTCACTAAATGAATGGGTATTAAGTGAATATCCTCTGCATTTGATCATACAACTCTGTTATTGTGGAAAATGTTGAAATTTCAAAAAAAAAAAAAGGTAGCATTCATTGAGATGGTTATTTCTGTAAACAGAATTGAGCTATTTCAGCTTGAATTGAATAATTTAACTTTGGGACCAATATGTTCACATTACTTCTTCAGATGTTTCAGATGGAAGCCAACATTTTATTACTGAAACTAATATGCAAAAGGGAAATCATTCTAGAAATATCCAAAGCTGAATTTACAATACCGGAATAATTAGAAGAAGAACCTAGAAAGAATTATGACTAAAAATTGTATTAAAAACAGGGAAGACAATGTCTTATTGCTTAGTCAATACAGGTGCAACAAAAGGGAAAATAGATTAAAATTACCACTCAGGGTAGCATAAATTTTAAAAAAGTAGCTTAAAATTCAAGTAAATATTAATAAATAAAGCCATAATGCTATCCAGGAAGAATTTTAAGATTATAAATTTATAGTCACCTGTCAAACATGAGAAGAATGTAGTCTAATAACTGACATTAGACTATACAGTTTTATTACTGGATGTGAATTTCAAAGCAATTCATGTGAGCCATGCCAAAAGCGTTTATATAGTTTCTTTATTTTCACTTAGTCTAAACTCTGTAGATTATTGATTAGCATTCCATTTGGACTTCACAATTGTTTAGATTTCGGTCTGCAAATATTTTATTTACAATGAATGATCTGATTTTTAAAATTGTATTAATGTGTAATGTACTTATATGTTTTATCATTTGGTTTATTTGCGTTCTTATAACTGCAAATAATGTTTTGTCTTATTGTTCTGCTGACTTAATATTTGAGTAGAAGAAAACATGAAACAGAATGACAAAATTACATTCAATTAATTTTTTGGCCTGTGTCCAATGACTGGGTTGCAAATAAAATTATGAAGAACACTAATCAAACCATTTTAATGTGTTTTGTTTTAACACTAAAAATCAGGAATGCTGCTTTACGAATCTAAAGAGTGTAAATTAGAAAAGACACCAAAATATAATGTTAGAAGTTGGTTTATCATAGTATTTCTTTTAATTTGTAGTTCTGCTGTACTACAAATGTAATAACCATCAAAATGAAAAATGCAACAGATTGATAATACCATTGAGTTTTAATTAAACTGCTGAATTGAAAAAGATCCAGATGGATAACAGGATAATATAGTTATAACCCTGTTATGAGAAATGCTGGGCTGCCAGTTATAGCATCTTATAAATAAATGTTATGCCAAAATAACATGAATTTTGGAAGATCATCCAGAAAACTAATCATTTATGTCTGTAAAACAGATGGTTTCTTATTTTATTTCATTTGGTTGCACAGCAGTCATCTCCTTAAATCAGTAAGCGTTCCTTTCGTATCTACTGTCCAATATCCTACTTATATATAGTCTACTTTTCTATTGCCTAGAGTGGGAAAATCTTTGGGAATTTATATTCTAAAATATTAGTGGAATAGGGGGACTTACATAAAATCAAGTTTCAGCACAATAGGATTTTTTTTTCTGTATACCCTAAGCACATGCAAAATTATTTTGGAGTTTACTACTGAAAACAGATTGTGCAAATTAAATACAATGAAATCTTCAGAAGTAAGCCCAATCATGTAAACATGATTGATTGATAGGTTATTGCCATCAGGTTGGTGTTGACTGTTAGTGAGGACACAGTTAAATTACATTCCCTCATTATTATCAAATTGGGCCTTCCTCTTTGTGAAAGCCTCCTATTTTGCTTGCATACTGACCAATTTCAGATTGCACTTCACTTTTCTGCATCATAAACCAGAATAATTGTCACATCAAAGGGTTACCCATGAAATCTAACTGATATTATTCAACCATTGTTTTGCAACCATTGCATTATGTCCTATACAGTACTTGATACATCCTTGCTGACAAGGAAAGCAATATCATTCCTTTCTTTTTATGTCTTGGGTATTAAATAGTGTGATCTTTTGTCCAATTCTAGTCCAGTTCAATTTGCTGATCAATATATCATATCATTTTTATTTATTTATTTATTAACTTTATATGCGGCCCATCTCATTGTTGAAGCAACTCTGGGCAGCTTTCAAAGTGATAAAAAAATAATATAAAATGATTATTATTTATTAACTTTGTTTGCCAGCCATCTCCTCACAAATCCTTAGTTAATCTCTCTTAATTTTAATCTAATATTAAAATCAGATTACAATTAAAAGATTAAATGAGGATTAAAAAACATATAAATTAGGAGACATTAAATCAGTTTATAGTTGACTTGTTTAATATTTCACTATTTTGAGTTTCCTGTATTGAGGCTTCTTACAGTCCATGTTCCCACTGTAATTCTATGTGTAGTTCTTGATTTTCTTTTCCCACATGGTAATAGTGGTAGCTAAATGTCCCAAAGGCTTTAATTTAGCCCTATAATAAACACAATTAGAACTCTGAAAAATCCTTAGCTCTTTCCAATGCTGTGTTGAGTGCCATCAGACCTGAGAAGCCCATCATCCAGCACTATATCATCAATTACGCTATATTTGTCTGTCTGTGTAGGGGTTTTTTTTTGTTTTTTGTTTTTTTTTTGTAAAATACAGAAGTGATTGACTTTTGCTTTTTCCAGTGCAGGATGTATTGATTTCTTTGTGGTTGTCACTAAAGTGATCTTGCCACTCTAGCATCTTCTATATTGCTCCTGTCAAATATGCCATATATATACACACACACACACAGAAGCCCATCTGCAGATAAGCTAACAGTCAAATTTTTAACCAAAAAGTTTAGTTAAAAGTGTGCCATGAAAAATGTGCCAGACTTGGATTAGGCGCCCTTCAAAATTTTTGCCTTTTAATTTTTACAGTTAATTTATCAGTGGAAGGCACATTTTTTTCATGGTGTTTGGTTAAAATTTGATAGCCGGTTTATCCCTATATAACAGTACATTAACAATGTGTTACCGTATATATTTGTGGATAAGCCCATATATAGATAAGCTATCATTTGTTTGGGGAGGGGGAGTCTATGTTAACACCTACAATTGTCAGTTTATATGTATGTATATTCACACATGCCTCTCTACTTTAGTTATGCTGCTGGGATGACAGATTCTTAGCTTAGACTCCTAGTGTTTTTCTCTTATCCTTCTCAGAAACAACCATTGCCATGTTGAGGAAACATAGCAGGATTTATGAAGGCATATTATACCTACTAACGTTTGTGCACATCACATTATACAAAATACAGCAATGGAATAAAAAATAGTAAGAAGTTAAAGTTATGAAAAAAGAATTTTTTTTGTGAAACCTAGGTTAACCTAGGTTCAGGCTCAAAGAATTGGGAGTATCTGTTAGGTTGCAGCATAGAAGATGATTTGTGCCTACACAGGTAGTCCTTGACTTACAACCATCCCTTTAGCTACTGTTCAAAGTTACAATGGCAATGAAAAAGTGACTTATGACTGTTTTTTCACACTTATGATCGTTGCATCATCCCTATGGTGACGTGATCAAAATGCATATGGTTCATATTTATGACGGTTGCAGTGTCCTGGGGTCATATGATCCACTTTTTGATAAGCAAAGTCAATGGGGAAGCCAGATTCACTTAATACCCATATTACTAATTTAACATCTGCAATTATTCACTTAACAATTGTGGGAAGAAAGGGCATAAAATGGGGCAAAACTCACTTAACAACTGTCTTGCTTAGCAACAAAAAGTTTGAGCTCAAGTGTTGTCCTAAGTCAAGGACTACCTGTACACAAGGATCTAGTCAATTCCCATTCAACACTAAATTGGTGCCAGATAAGGGTCAACAGAATTCATGAGTGGTTGGACTTGGATTATTTGTAGCAACATAAGGACTCTAAGCTGATGACATGTTTAACTTCACCTCCCCAGCTCCGCCTGCTCTTTTCCTCCAGTTATACCGTCATCATTTACTATACTTCATACCTTTCTATCCCTGCAAGTCAGTGGTGAAATTCAATTTTTTTTACTCCCGTTCTGTGGGCGTGGCTTGGTGCGCGTGGCTTGGTGGGCATGGCAGGGGAAGGATACTGCAAAATTCCCATTCCCTCCCCACTCCTGAGGGAAGGATATTGCAAAATCTCCATTCCCATCCCACTCTGGGACCAGCCAGAGGTGGTATTTGCTGGTTCTCTGAACTGCTCAAGATTTCCGCTACCAGTTCTCCAGAACCTGTCAGAACCTGCTGGATTTCACCCCTGCGGCAAGTCATCCATGACTTCAGCACTAGATAACATTTTATACTTTTTTTTTTTGTTCTGTGAAGTTGTCATTTATCTCTTTTCCTGGATCCTATCAACTCCATCCAACCATAACTTTCTAATCTTTTCCTTCTTCTTGGCTCATTCACTCTTCCTTTCTGTACCTGGACATTTGATCCCCATTCATTCAATAAACAGCTTCAACACATTTCTTTTATTTTTCCCTTCTTTTTGTACTTAATCCGCATTCATTCATCACTCATTGATTCTTTGCCCTAACTGTCTTGTCTTATTACACACACTTCTTATGTAATCTGTTCTGTGGTAGTCAAATTTTATATGATTGTTTTATGTGATTGCAAATATATCATGTTGCATACTGAGTTATAGTGCTGTGTAATTTTCACTTTCACAAGTTTATTTGTAGTTGGACATGATCTGATGGAGGGCACCTTAAAAATATTTGTTTTTCTGTGTATAAGACAGGCGCATTCTTATACACAGCATTTTTTCTTTTTTAAAACAAACAAACAAACATTAATTTCTTGCAGCAGACCACATGCCATCCTTATCATTCTACCAATATTTGCATGTCTTTCCATCCATTTTTTCAATCTTCAGTAAAGTTTCTAACCAGCCATACAAATTAATGTATTGCTATTAAATATTATGGATGACTTACCTTCGATCATTCCATTTCCTCTAAAATACAACTTCCTTGATCATTTATACATTCATTTTCATAATCCTTGAAATGAATTCAAAGATCATTCAATCTATTTTTCACTACAAATTATTCAAGTTCTCAAAAACAATACTTCATTGTTTGTGTACAGAAGCTCATACATTATACATGAACAACCCCAACCTACTTAGCTATAATACTGAATTTCTTATGTATTTATCCCTAAATACAGTCAAAGCTAAAGAGGTAAGATGAGCATCAATAGAATCTTGGTTAGAGAAGAGTTTTACATCAACGTATCTGAGCTATCTGAACGCTCCAAAAGAATCAAGTATCTTTTAAATTGGAAAAGTGTGAGAAAAAGGCTGAGATTTAAATCTTAATATATACACATACTAGCGCTCTGTGATGTCATGCTGGTCACATGATTGTGGAAATGTCTTTGGACAATAGCAATAGCACTTAGACTTATATACCTTTGCAGCCCTCTCTAAGCGGTTTACAGAGTCACATATTGCCCCCAACAATCTGGGTCCTCATTTTACCGACCTCGGAAGGATGGAAGGCTGAATTTGTCTCAATGGCCTTGAAATGGCAATTGCCTACAATAGTCGGCAATGACTAGTGGAGTAAAATGCACAGAGTCTCTTTTACCTTTACCTTTATATACACATAAACCTTGGAATCCTCTGATAAGCATAGAATAGTCATTTATGTTTCAGTTAAAAAAAAAACAATTTGATCAATTTGTGTCTGAGAAACAACTGCCTAATCAAGCCAAATGCCCGGATAAAAGGATTAAGGGTCCAGAGCATGAGTGCCCAACCTTTTAGCTTGCCTGGGCCTTATTAAGTGAAAATGAATTGTCTTGGGCAGCATTTAAAATATATAATGTAGTTAATGTATATAAATATCAAGCTTCCTTAATTTTAAAAAAAAACTTTTTATGCAATCTCGGGCCAGATGCGGGCTGCAGGTTATACATTGCCTGGCCTAGAGAGTTGTGATTTATTGCTAAACCTAAGATAAATCTCACAAATACATTACACAACCAAGGGGACATCAAGCTTCCTTCATTTCTTTCCTGCTTCGTATTTATTTGCTAAATGTTTTGTTTTCATCCTTTCTCTACTTTTGTCATATGCCATTCCACAGTTCAGATGTTTTCATTACATCCATTGTTTTAGCCTAAACCCGTGATGGTGAATGTGACCGGAAGTTGGCAAATGGGCTGTTTTCGGCTTCCTGAGGCCCTCCAGGGTGGGAGGTGGGGAAGGCCATTTTCACCCTCCCCAGACTCCTAGAAAGGCTCTGGAGGCTGGGGAGAGCAAAAACTGGGCTTACCGTGCCATTGTGTTCCAGGAGCGTGGGGAGCGTGTGTGTGGGGGTATGTAAACACATGCGTGTGCCCACACCCATAGGGCGCGATCCTCCCCCATGCGCGATCCTCCCCCACTCCTGGCAAGCGATGGCAAAAAGGTTAGCCATCACTGGCCTAGACCTTCTCTAAATCAGAGATATGCAATTTTTTTTTTAATATTCACATTTCTGAATGTCATGCTGAAGGTCAAAAATCTAGTCTGCATATACTCAGTCCTGCATAAAACCATGTTCACGACTTTGCTGATTGTTATTTCTTGTAGCCTTTTAATCCAAATTCTATTCAATACCTTCCCAGGCATATTTGAATATTATGTAATGAATATCATACTTACCTCTTCTCTTGTCTTTTTCTTTATATGGAAAGTGATCAAAGCATGTTTTCAATTGTCCGACACAGATATGATCTTCATACAGATGTTAAATAAATTGTGCAGCCATTCCATAAGCAAACTGAACCCACTTTTGAACATTCTTCTGAGAATACAAGCTACACCTGTTGTTTTTCAGTTTTTCAAACCATTTCTTGCATCATTTATGACTTGCTTTTTTGTCCATTTATTTTTCTTGGACACTAACATCTGTAGCCTTCAGTCCAGTTATACTCTTGGACATTTCTCTATAATTTCCTATACAAATCTCTAAAACATTCCTTCCCGTAATCTCTCACTTCAGTTACATCCCAAATCACATCAGCACTTTTTACACTTATTTGTAATTTCATTCACTCGGCTGAAGGTCTTTGTTAACCTTCTTCATTTCTAAAACAATTTTGTATTTCCATCAAAATCACTTTGCATTTTCTCTGCCTTTTTCAATCTTAACTGCTCCTTGTTCCCTTTGACTACATTCTTTGCAACTTAACTTTTTCTCTCAGTGCACATTACAAAATATATTTTTTTAATCCTCAGGGCTTTTTTGTAGCAATCATTCTATTATATGCATTTTTCCCCCCTCATCCACAGGCTCTTCAATTTTATCATTCCACCAAGCCTCCTTTTTCATATTTCCCATTAGAGTAACTCCTTGCAGTTCTTTGGTTCTGTGTAATATATTTTAACTCTTTACCAAGCAGCTTCCACTTCCTCCTTTCTCAAGGTCCGCTGTCCATCCTATCTATTTGGAGATTAAACTATTTTCTAATAATTTCCCTTAGAAGACGGATACATTTTCTTCCTGCAGTTCACTAATTTCAGTTTAATTTATTTCACGATGTTGATATTTTCCCCCAAGGCTTATCCTTGACGCTACTAAATAACACTCTGTTCAACATTCAGAACTTTCATCAGATTTGTAGCCTTCACTAATTCAATTTTTCATTACAAACAATCAAATAAGTCATGCTTTTAGATTCACTGTGGGTGCACAGTAGGTACACACACAAAGACTTATGCTGAAACTACATATTCAAAACAAAAACATGCCTTTTTCTAAGTAATTGCTCACAAACATTTACCATTTACTAACTAGGAACCACAGAACATAAATGGCTGGCTGCATTGTCTTCTATCAATTTAATTTGCCCTATCAGCCAGGAAATGAACCCAAAGGCCCATGCATTCTATTTGAAGACCACAAAAAAATGATCAGTAGTCAGAATGAATGGTGAGATGTTTCTGTTGGAGGTAGCTCTTTTTTTAAGGCTATTGATGAGGTTCTAAGCCTTGTAAAGTAATGGATGTATTGTATTGCAGATAAATTAGAAATTCCATCTGAAAATGAGTCTTGTGCAATATTTTCTCATGCGATTCGACCAGCATGGCAATTTTGTCTCCTCAGAGCTCAGTGGATACAGTTGCCTCACCTTCTATATGGAGACACATAGAGGAGGGGGAAAAAAAACCTGGGAATGATATTCTTTATCAGAATCATCCTGACACCAAATTGTTATCAAAAGAGATTGAGAAATGGAATATTAAACAGTGGAAATAACTTTATAGTATTGCACCCTGAAAATGTTTTGTTTGCGTCAACACTCACACAGAGGTATATTACATGTCCTGTATAGAATATAATTCTTTATTGGCCAAGTGTGATTGGGCACGCAAGGAATTTGTCTTGGTGCATATGCTCTCAGTCTACATAAAAGAAAAGATACCTATGGTAATATGGGCACTGACATACTAGTCAGGAACAGGTTAAATTGGCCCATGCAAGCTATGGACATTGTGAACTACCACAAAACTTGTTTCAGCTGCATAAAAAACAGAATAAACAGAGTTGGAAGGGAACTTGGATGTCTTCTAGTCCAGGGGTCTCCAACCTTGGCAACTTTAAGACTTGTGGACTTCAACTCCCAGAGTTCTTCTGGCTGAGAAGAAGCCAAAAGAACTCTGGGAGTTGAAGTCCATAAGTCTTAAAGTTGCCAAGGTTGGAGACCCCTGTTCTAGTCCAATACCTTGCTCAAGCAGTTGATCCTATAACATTATAGACAAATGGTTGTCCATAAACAAAAACAAAACAAAACAAAACAAAAACAAACAAATAAAACAAATCAATATTAGTTCAGCATGGACTTTGGTTATCTATTTCTTTTGGAAATAGATAACCAAAGGAAAGAGACCTGCCTTATGGTCATAGACTCTTTCACTCACAGCGGGCCAGTCCTTCTCTGCTTCCAGGGCAGCCCCACGGGCCAGATCTAAGCACCCTGCAGGCCAGAACTTGCCCCTGGGCCTTGAGTTTGATACTCCTACATTACTGCATAGTTAAGTCTCTATTACTTAGAAGTGGCAAAAGAGGAATAGTAATTTCTGATCCACAAAACTAATCTTAACCCATGTCAATTCTTATATTGCTGTATTTAATATGACTAGGAAGTATAAATAAACCCTGTACAGAGTTATATTAGTTGCAATACACAGGTACAAAACACTTGGAAAAATTGGTGATCAGGAATTGCTACTTTGCTACTCATAAATTCATTAACTTGTATTCTTGCACCATTAGCACATATTCTTATCAAAAGCTATTATAACCACGTTATTCTTGGCTCAAAGATGCAATAGCTATAAAAATTCATAGAATGAGACTCAAAACATTATCAAGGCTTTATTTTGGTGTACCATTTAATGGATTGTGATTGTGAAGTTTAATGGGACAAATTCTCAGTGTTGATAGGAATCCAATTTTTGGTTCACATTGTTTCATATTTAGACATGAATAATTTCACCTTTGTCACCGCACAACCAAATTATTTCAATTATTGCTGGATACGTATAAATATCTGTTTCTGTGGCAAGGCTTAAGTAAAAGATTTTATTAGCTTATTCAGAAGTCTGATGACTCAGTACAACTCACAAAGCTGCTAAAAAACCAGCTGTAAAATACAGCTAAATTACACACTGTAGCTCAGCTGTTGGTTATTTAACACAATCCAGAGTAAAAATCTCAACAGGATTCCTGTTTAGATAACAATACGATGAAAATCTGGCAAGCAGCTTGCACTTCAGATGCTGCTGGGACCTCCAGCGACACCCTGTGATTGCCATGTATTTGGTTCAACCCGAAGGAAGCTCTGTGTATCTTTATATGAATGCTCTGTTTTTGTGTTTCTGTTCACCCATATTAGCAATGGATATTTTAGGACGTACTGAATTCCTGACTAAAAGTAGATAGTACAGGTAATCCTCGATTTATGATCACAATTGAGCCCCAAATTTTCATGGTTAAGCGAGACAGTTGTTAAGTGAGTTTTACGACCTTTCTTGCTACAGCTGCTAAGTGAATCATTGCAAATGTTAAGTGAATCTGGCTTCCCCATTGACTTTGCTTGTTGCGAAGGTGATCACATATCCCAGAGAGACCACAAGCATCATAAATAAGAGCCAGTTGCCAAGCATCTGAATTTTCATCACGTGACCATGGGGATGCTGCAAGAGTGTAAGTGTGAAAAACAGTCATAAGTGTTCTAGTTGGACAACAAGGCAGGGACAACGGAGGCTTGGCTTGTGAAACACAATGCTTTATTTCTAACAACAACGCTAACTCATAACAAGGCAACAACAACGCACGTGCCGAACCGTTGCCGTCTGACAGCTGTTTTAATAGGGAGCTGTCAGATGGACGGAAACCAATAGGAGAGCTGCGTTTTCCCACTAAGTGCCTGCTCGCGTCTTAACCAATCAGAGCAGGACAGCAACAGGGCAGGCTCCCGAGGAGGTTGGAACCGTGAAGACTTAACAATAAGTCACATTGTACGTTTGAACAGTCATTAAACAAATCATTGTAAGTGGAGGATTATCTGTATAGGTTGATGCAGTCCTCTAAAAATATATATATTTCAGAAGAGATGATACCACATTTGGATGCTATGTTGTCGGTACAATCAGATGTACTACAGATGAAATATAGATATCAAAATAGCAAATTGAACATTTTATATGCGTTTTCTTTATATGCTGCTGATTTTGTTAGTTTATGGTTTCTGTTCCATATGTTCTCCCAATCTGATAGTTTTATATTGTGTCCAATATTTTGACCCCATGCAATCATGCATCCTTTCACAACTTCTTTCTCCAGTTCTACTTCCAGAAGGTATTTGTAAATATTAGTAATATTTTTGTTGTCTGGTCCTAATAAAATTTTGTCTAGTTGTTGTGGTTTAAGATATATTCCATAATCTTTTATATCTTGTTTATATCGGTTTTGTAATTGGAGATAAGCCCACCAGTCAACTCATAGCCCTTGTTCTTGGAGGTCCTGTATTGTTTTTAACTTTCCATGGTTATCTAATAGGTCTTTATATTTTAACATTTTATTCAAATCTAAATTGTTTGGGTGGATCATTGCTTCCATTGTGGATAGTCACATTGTACGTTTGAACAGTCATTAAACAAATCATTGTAAGTGGAGGATTATCTGTATAGGTTGATGCAGTCCTCTAAAAAATATAATATTTCAGAAGAGATGATACCACATTTGGATGCTATGTTGTCGGTACAATCAGCTGTACTACAGATGAAATATAGATATCAAAATAGCAAATTGGAGAATTTTAGTCCATACTAAGCTTCCCAGTCACATTTCGGGAAGATATTAAATGATTTGGGCATATGATTTGTCATTATGGAAATAGCAGTGGAGCACTAATGCATTTGCAGCATATATGCCTAAGTGCAAATTTCAGAGCTGACATGACTTTCTCATTTTGTGGATCTGTAACTGTGTATGCATCTCTCTCTCTCTGTGTGTGTACATATATTCCTAAAACCCACGTTAAAATGTTAGGTGTATAATTCTACAAATATAAAATAGACTATTAATTTAAGGATGGTTCTTTGGATTCAGACTCGGAGACTACTTTTGAGGCAACTTTTAGAATGATTTCATGATATCATTCACCTTGTATATAAACATAGGAGTTGAAAGACAAGATACATTTATAGATGATAACTATAATCCACCAGCAAAGAAAGATGTAATTTAACTTGTATGGTTTATTTTATTCCAATTATTGTAATCGGTGAGTCATTTGTTTTCTAAGTTTGGTCTCTAAACTTGTTCAATATTTGGAATAATCTTTTATTTTTCCTTTAAAAAAAATCATCTTCAGTTTAATATCACTTCAGTATTGTCCCACATGAATGCTATGTGAAATATTTTCTGTGGTGACAGATCAAAATTTCAGCAGTTGCTTGGCTTGTACAAAAATCAAAAATAATATGTAGCACAATAAATTACACTTTGGCTTAGATGCAGAAGAATCAGATAACAAATAGGAGATTTTGCAGTGACTTCTGAAAGCAGCTCATGGTTAAGCTTTGCTTTTTAAATTTATTTGCACATCATTATTGTCTGATGTATCTAAGTGGCAATACACTATTCAGTTTATTGTGGGTTTGAGTATTTTCACCATCCAGTTGCTTGTTTAGTACCAACTCACCATTTCATTGCAGGGTTATAAGCAGGATGAATTTTACGGTACCTTGTAATGTAAATGTTGCATATCAGTTCTGTATACTAGTTTTCTATTCTGCCAGGTGCTTGGTTTCTTTAGGGGGAAAAAAACAGCTATACAAAAAAAAAATGATTTATGTTCTGATTCACCCATTTTCACCAACATTCAGGCTTGAGACAATACTTGCCTTCAACTTAATCATGTTGCTGATATCATGCTATTTTTTCCAAGAGTATTGCTTGTTTGGTTGCAATGTATTTAAGGAGAAAATGCACGAACAAGTGGAAATCCTCATTGTTTTGCTAGTGTGTATGTCTGCAAAGTGTGTCTTAAGTATGTCTTAATGTACTGCTTCTCTTTCCCATCTGTTCATTCTCTTGAGTCATCCGAGAATTACCTTTGAAAATTTCTAGCTCTGTTTTTTTTTTTAGATAACTTGATTAGGATGCAGAAATAGTGTAGAAAATGTGGATCTGTATGGGCGCAAAAGACAGAGATACATCACAGTATTTAACACCAAGAATTATAATTTAATATTTCAGCTTAGGTAGGAACTCAGGATGCTTAGGCAAGTTTATTATGAGTGGGTATACACTTTGCCCTGAACCGGAGTTTATTTTAATAGTGATTTGTTGAATAAATCAGGATGGCCAGGTTCACATATAATGTCTGTCTGATGTTGGAATAGGTGAGCTCCCTGACTTGCTTTTATATTATAATAAGAATTATCAGCACAATTCCTCCATTTTTATTCCATCCATTTATGGGGATATTTCTTATTTCCAATCTTTTGAAAGGATGTTTCAAAGAAGAAAAATTACCATTCCCCTACTTAAATGCCATAGGGTAATTTAAACCACCTTGTTCTTTACTCCCTCTATTGTTGGAAAAGTAGGCTGGAAGGAGGGGTCAAGTGAGGACCTAGCTTGAAGTCATTGCACAGCTACAAGAGCTATAAGCTGGATCTCCTCCAAGATCCATGATGTTGGGTGTTCTCAGGGGAAGGTGAATGGTCGGGTGAGATTCTTGTAACATAGGTGGTAGATAATAAAGTTACTGACTTTATGAGTGGCTCTGATTGCTTATGCCTGACGATCTACTTAGGCTGCCTGGTATTGTATCTCTGGTTGTAGCACTTCTGCTGCCAAGCCACATGTGGAGAAATAAAAGAGAAGTGATTTTCCTGCTTTCAGAAGCCTAGCTTTCATATGGATTTATAGCTGGTCAGGTCACTAAGAATAATGTTAGAACCTCTTGGGAAAACCACATTTCTCAGCATACACTTGGGGCATGCACGGCACCTAAGCTGCTAAAGAGAGGAGGGAGCTCTCTGTTCCTTTTCATGGCTGTTTTCTCCAAAATCAGAGCAGACGCTAGAAAGAGGATCAAATGCAAGAAGATAGGTGAACAATGAAAGAAGCATCGAGGAGGGAGGAAGAAAACAAAATAAAATTTATCTTTTATCTAGCTTGTTTTTATCACTACCTAATTGGCAAATACTTCGAGCTAGCATCCCATCTGTGTCAAACAGTTGTAAATAATTACCCATCTGCTCCAAATGTGTAGTTTTGTTAGCAAATTCATGAATTAACTTATTTGTATAATTGTGTTTATAAAATAAAAGCACCCAAGTTACCAAATTTAAACTATTTTTTTCTGAATTGCAACATTATAGTGAACCTCCCTTAGTATGTACTGCTGAGAAGAGGATGATTTTTTTTTGTATCACTTGTTAACAGATTAACATAGTTGGAAGGGATCTTGAGGGCCATCTAGTCCAACTCCCAAACAGGAAACTCTATACCATTTTTTAACAGATTAACAGAGTTGGAAGGGACCTTGTAGGTCATCCAGTCCAACCCGCCACCCAAGCAGGAGACCCTACACCATTTCTGACAGTCCAGTCTTTTCTTCAAAGCTTCCAATGATGAAGCTCCCATAACTTCGTACAGATAAATAAAGTGGTGGGGGGAGAGAGGATGGCCCATGGCAGAGAACCAGGGACCCAAGGGGGAAGCCCCAGCATTGGCATCTTTGCCCCCTTTCCTCCAGCCCATAATCCCCCTAAAAGACTCCGCAGCCCCCGCAGAAGGGAAGACAGGTGGCCCGGAGTCCTCAGGGCCGAGGATGGCACCAGAGCAAGATGGATTGAAGGAGCCTCTCTGTCTCAAGAATCTCCAGCATCAGCACTCACCGTGTTGGCGGCCTCTCTTGCAGCCCCACAGAGAGAGAGAAAAGCTAAACACGATTAATTTTTCAGAATAAAGTTTGGAATTCACAGTCACTTCATAAAATAACAACCTGACAGCATTTCCATTTGATATTGATGGTTTTAAACTAATTATTACAAACACAACTGTGCAAGATTGAAGTCGAAGGGAGAAAAGAGCTCACCGTTTGGGAATTCCAGATTGTAAGAATTGGGAAAAAATGAGTATTAGAGATGAGTAATTTAAAATGATCCTTCCTTTGCTGTTTATTTTATCTGTTGCTCACAAACCTCAATTACACATGACTGAGCAATCAGATATTTGGAGGTGAGGAACACTAGTCAGATTTCAAGGCAGAGAAGCAATCTATACATCTGAATAGTTTTACTGCAAGCTATAAATCATTACTCAGATCTTTTCTCCAGGATGATATCTGTATCTCTTGCTGTCTTACATTTCTTCATTTTTTCCTAGTTTATCTTATCCGGTGCTGTCTTTTTTCCTTCCCTTAAAGAAGCTTAAACAAATTTTGGCATGAGAATATTGCCTTACTTTGCTTTCCTCATCTTTTCCCCTAACGCTTAAAAAGAGTGGAGGTTGCAGCCATTTTATATATTCATCTAGGATTAGCTGCCATTGAATTCAGTTTGGATTTACTTCTGAAAGGACACAAATAGGTTTTCTTTTTCCTGAGACAAACATATTTGTTTCTTTGCATCTTGCTTTTATTATTTTTATTTTGTTTTATTTTTATAGGGGCCGCGGTGGCTCACGTGGTAAGACGCTGGATCTGTGCGCCGCTAAGGTCGACAGCTAGGCGGTTCGATTCCCGTGAGCGAATAAACTGCGGAGGGACAAGAAAGGGACCTTCCCCAATTGCCTACTGGCATTCAGGCATCCCACTGGTAAAGATAACACCGCCAGAAAAAATTCCTTTCACAGAGGCAGCCAGCCACCCTGGCTAATAAGTGCCATATGCTAAATAAATAAATTATTTTTATAAATAACTCAGGGCAGTGAATATATGCAACACACCTTGTTCCTCCTCTTTTCCCCGAACAACTAGATGAGCTGGGCTGAGACAGAATGACCAACAGGCTTTCATAGTTAAGGCAGGACTAGAACTCACATTCTTCTGCTTTCTAGCCTGGTTGACTTAACTACTAGTTCTCTATGAATACAGTGGAATATATTCAGTGTTTAATTCATTTTGCTATATGTAGTGAAATACTTTAAATAAACTTTTTCATTTATTGAGACAACCTTCAATCTTCAATGTATATCGTAGCATAAATAGGGTATGAGAAGAATTTAAAATTTGATATTTTCTTCCTAGAGATGTCAATTTTTGAAAAAAAGAAAATATTATGTAACATGCAAGTCTATCAAAATAAAACCAGTCCATTGAAAGACACATATTGTATCAAATGAAAATTCTTTAAGCAATTAATTGTCCTAATTTTCAGCCATATACTTTAATGCAGGTGGAACAAATTAATCCCTTAACAATCTTAAGCATGGATTATCCTTTCTTGGGCCTAAAAGTTTGTAATCTAAATCTGAATTTTTTTTCAGTGTTGTTAATTTACATTTCAACTGCCTTGTGGTAGGAAATTAAAATGTTTTCCTCAATGCACTCCTTCTATGCTCAAGAATTCAACGTTACCTATTGTCTTTGTTATTTGCATGCCAGTGAGCAGTGTGACATCATCTAACACTTATTTAGCTGATTGATATATCAGTAAAAAAGACATTTGCTAACAAACCAGATAAAAAGCTCTACTTTAATCTTTATCAAAGCAGAGTATTTTTCACACAATTTCCCTTACTTTAAACAAAGTAAAGGAAAAGCATTATATCCAACAAATTCACATACAAGGAGTGACTGTTTTCAGCACGAGGACATCAATTCATCGAATGCCATGTTGTGGGAGAAGTAAGATTGTTCCAGTGTGGCTCCCAAGAAGTAGCTTCAGTTTCCTTTACCTCCAAAAAGTCAGGAACCAGGAACAGTTTTTCTCTAAATGACCAATACAATAAATTGGGCCAATTCTGGAGTAAGGAATAATAGTGACAGAATTGCTGGCCAGACCAGGACACCCTTCCTTCCTTCCTTCCTTCCTTCCTTCCTTCCTTCCTTCCTTCCTTCCTTCCTTCCTCCCTCCCTCCCTCCCTCCCTCCCTCCCTCCCTCCCTCCCTCCCAACAAAGAAATAAGGTAAAGAAAGCTGTAGTAAGTGGGAGGATTTAATTACACTATTCCAAGCTCAAGTGGATAAATATATTTCTTTTCGAAGAGCCAAAGAGATTGCCTATGGGCTGTACTTTTGAACATGGGTTAGATTGCATGTGTTCCACTGAATATTTGATTTTCTTTCCAGATTTTCTGCTATCAAAGAAATGTGATCTGTTTAACCTACTTACCAAGCCGGTATTTTAGATTTCATGAATACAGTTTGGGCAATTGTGTCCTTGCTGTGGGTGTATCTAAATTCACTTATGAGTAGACAGTTAGATTGGTTCTTTTTTTTTTAATTAAAAAGTTTTTAAAAATTTTACACATATTTTCTTTTCCCTCCTCCCCCCTCCTGCCCCAACCCCCCCCCGACTTCCCAGAGCAAATACAGGATATAGCATTTAGCAAACATTTAAAAAAAACATAAGCTAACTATCTATAGATTTATCTCCCTTTTGCACTTTAACTCCCCTTGTTCATATCTGAATATAACTATTTAAACCAGTTATTGCTTGAACATAATCAATCCAACTTCGTTCTTGTCCGTTCTTCAATAATAAACAAGACTTCTTTCTTCCAGCATTACACAATCAGCGCCCAATTACAATTAACCATCACATCTCCAACCCTTACATATATTAACACATTAACAAAATATTTTAACCAATCTCGAATAAATTATATTGTAAAAACCTTATTTTTACTTTTTACCCCATAAACTTTTATTGATTCTTCCTGGAAAACATTCCTTACTTAATAGCTTTGCATAAACCTATTCATCTTATTCTCTACAAATCCACTGCGTATAATCAAATTACATCTTCACTATTTGATAGCACCACTTATATTTTCCTTATAACCCACAAGTTTATATTTATTTTCTCCAACAGAACATTCTTTAATATAGTATTAATAGTTAGACTGGTTCTTAAGGTCTTTTTCTGCTCCTAATTATATTTCTGGGTGGAGAGATTGTGTATATAGTGCAAAAAGAAGTGTACTGGTTTTGAATGCTGTAGATTTGGTCTGTAGAGTATGAGATTTGGAGCCCTGGCAACCTGTTTGGGCCATGTTTATATTGCCATCTCTCATATTTAAGCAAAGTCTTTGGAGCAATAAAAATTAATTACAGCAAAGATTGTGTCACACTGCAATCAAGACAGATTTAAGTGTAACACATTTGAGGTATGCATATGCGTATATGTATCCATAAACACAGAACAGTGACCTATGCAGAAGGACACATATCCTATCCATACAACTGAGTATCTTTCAGAAAGATAACACTTAAGTTTCCTCCGTTGAGCATTCAGAGAACTGAAAAGACAATTGCGGAATCTCCTCATTTCGTTGAAAAGAAAATAGTATGGTTGAAGCCAACTCAACTTCGATGATACCGTGTTGTCTCTGAGACATAGTTGGAGCCTAGCAATTTGAAGGAGGAAAATGTTATGAACGACCAACCTTTCCGCCCACCATGAATCACCCGTGACTCATTCATTTCCACTATATCTTCAGTGTCACGGATGAGTCTTGAGACTCCCTTGGGTTGATGCCTCTGAAGAGGTTTAGTTTTACCGCTTTTTTATAAGAATCTGAATCATTTTGCTCACTTTTTGCTGTATTCAAGTGCGAATGACTTTCCCCTGTCTTGTTTGTTTAGCGATGCATTTTACCAGATTTAAAAGCTACCCACAATCTGACTGATTCAGTGTGGTGGGAGCAAATAAAAAAAAAATACTTGAAACAATCAAACTGATAGTAAAATGAATTAATAAATAATGGATGGGGAGATAGGGTGAGAAAAAATTCAAGGGACCAACCATTCTTCCCAAACCATGGGGGTGGGGGGTGGGGGGAGAAATAGATTATAAATAGTAGTTATAGCCTCCTAAGGCATCATTGGCAAAAAAACAAAAAACAAGAACAAGAACCCCAGTCAATACAGGATATGGTAATATAAGTTTGAGGTCTGATTAATCAGACCAGTGTTTTTAAAATAGAATCCAATAATTTCCGACCTTAAGCATTATGGAAAATGCTTTAGTTTCTCCATTTCCAAGGCAGGCATTCTTTGTTCTAAATCTAAATATCCGCTAATGCATTTGGGCTCGCAAATGTCACATAGGATGAGTCTTGTTGAACTTGTAGGATTATCTTGTTCTTTGTCTTGCACAGTTCTTGTTATAGCACCAGAATCTAATCCAATGAAGTCTGCTCAATTCCTTTTCCACTTCACCTTAAGACTGTGATGGTTACAGAGGTAATAGCTTTATCATCTTTATCTTTCTATGCTAATGTCTTTTGCTTAATATCTAGTCTAATCAAAAGGTCTGAAGAATCTCAATACTTGTGCAGTATTACTCTTGTATTTTTTAATGTATTGGTTCATCCTGATAAAGTGATGTCTGCCAAGATGGTAATTTTGATAGATTTAATCCATCATTGGTTAATACTTGCCTGTATCATGTGACTTTCAAGTAGAAATTCAGTACAGGTAATCCTCGATTTACAGGCATTCGTTTAGTGACCACTCAAAGTTACAATGGCACAGAAAAAGTGACTTAAGACCAGTCCTCAAGTGACCATTACAGCATCTCCCTAGTCATGTGATCAAAATTCGGGGACTTGGCAACTGGCATGTATTGATGATGGTTGCAGTATCCTGGGACATATCATAAACATATGTTATATAATAAGAAACATAATTAAAGCCATTAATATATGGGCAGTTCCAGTGATACGCTACCCAGCTGGAATCATCAACTGGACTTTGGCTGAACTGGAAAACTTGGACCAGAAAACACACAAACTTTTGAATATGTACCGTGCTTTACATCCACGAAGGGACATCGACAGGTTGTACCTGCAAAGAAGAATAGGAGGCAGAGAGCTATTACAAATCCATCAAACTGTAGAAGAGGAAAAATGAAGTTTGAATGACTATGTGAATCAAAGGACAGAAAAATTGCTACAGGCTGTGAAAACTGAGAACATTATAAGAACAACAGAAACAAAGGCAGAATATAAGCTGGATGACAGATTAAATGGATGGAAAACCAAAGCTGTACATGGACAGCACTTGAAAAACATTGAAGGAAAATGTGATAACAACTTGACATGGCCATGGTTTAAGATGAGAACCATCAGGAAAGAAACTGTTTAATACTTGCTGCTCAAGAACAAGCACTAAAAACTAATGCCATGAAAGTGAAGATAAAAAAATCCACTGACAATCCAAACTGCCAATTTTGCAATGACAAAGTTGAAACTGTTTCACATTTAATATGTGAGTGCAGCAAAACTGATTACAAAACTAGACATGACTGAGTTGCTAAATTAATCCACTGGTCATTATGTAAAAAATACGACTTACCTGTATCTAAAAAGTCATGGGAACATAGAGTGGAAAAAGTTGTCAAAAATGAGAAGGTGAAGATCTTGTGGGACTTTCGAATACAGACAGATCGTCATTTGGAACACAACACGCCAGATATCACAGTTGTCGAACACCAAAGTGTACACTTTATTGATATCACTTTACCAGGAGATGCCAGAGTCAAAGCAAAAGAACTGGAAAAAAATCATGAAATATCACGACCTGGCCATCAAAACTACGCGATTATGGATGAAACATGTAACAGTGATACCCATTGTGATCGGGGCACTTGGTACCATGTCCAAGAATTATTATTGTTAGCTTCCTGCAATAACACCAGCAGAACTGCAAAAAACTGTGCTACTCGGAACATTGTAGATCTTAAGAAGGTACTTGGTTGATACCTAGGATGCTGGCAGCAACCCATATCAACTATCAACACCAGTCACTGGTATTTGTGACACATTTTTAAATGATCAGTTGACTGAGTTTTATGTTTAATGAATAAAAGAATAATAATAATAATAATAATAGTAGTAGTAGTAGTAGTAGTAGTAGTAGTAGTAGTAGAAATTCTAGTCCCAATTGTGGTCATAAGTCAAGACTATTTATACTGTACCAACAGTACATATTTTCATCATGATCCTGCACAGCTCCAATTCCCTTTTACGAAACGCAAATTGAAAACTTCAGGGTAGAGGTCATGACACAATATTAGTATTTTAGAGTTTCTGAAGATTGTGACAAAATTACAAATATAAGAAAGATTATAACAGAATATAACAGAGAACTGAGATATTTAATTGTGAATGTCTTAACAGCGGCTAGAATTGTATTTGTTAAAAACTGGAAAAGAGAGAAGATACCTACTGATGATGATGTTATTAAGAAAATTTTGGAATGTGCTGAAATGAGCAAATTGACATTTGAAATTAGAGAACAGGAAGATAAACAATATTACTTGATATGGGATTTATTTTACCAATGGCTAGATAATAAAGCATGGAAATGAAATATGAAATATGAAATGGATGTAATAATAAAATATATAAAGCGGGTTTTTTTATGGGAGATAAGCCATTGTTAAATAATTGGTAAATGAGAATAGTAATATAAAGGGATATAATAAATTGTCAAATAAGACAAATTTGGATATGGGATTAAGCACAAAAATCTGTAACCGATCGATACACTTTCTGTAATTGTAATGGATGATGGTTGTTTTAAGTTTTGTTTAAAAAAAATTACAAATATAAGAAAGATTATTTGTTCACAAAATTATCCTCTTTTTTTTTTTTTTTTTTTTTTTTTTTTGCTGCTTTGCCAGACTCTACTTTTCTCTAATCTTCTTCAGGTGTGATAGATGCAATTGCCATCATTCTCAGCCAGCAGCTATAATGTTCAGGGATTCTGAACAAGATGAAACCAATATATTAACTCACTATAAGATAATTTTTATAGTTTTATGTTTACTCACAGAAGATGGCCAGGCTCATGTGGTACCAGTTGTTTGATCTCAGGCTTGTTTACAAAACAGTTCCTAGGTAACAAGGATTAGTAAAGCATACTATCAAAAAGACTTCTTCAGCAGATGCACCCCCAGGCCTTCTTGTCATCTTTGCCTAAGAATGATTTTTACCGATATAGCCTATTGTATCGTCCAAGTGAAAAGCAAACATGTATACATAGTTTTACTTCTGCACCTCTCTGATTGCTGAAGTTTTAACCTGCCAAAAAGTGTAGAGAGACATGTCAGCTTCATAAACCAACAAGGCTCAGAAAATTTTCCCATCTTTGTTTTTGCTGGATGGTTAAAGTTTAACCTGTCTGTCAGGGGCAGAGAAGTTTCTGGAATGGGGAATGTATGTCCCTCTCTTTAGTTCATCTTGATCTGTTGAATACAGTGAGCAAATTTGCTATGTAGCTGTAGGCTTAAAATAAAAATTCTATATTTCTAGGTAACATATTTAGGCGTTATATCTATTTCAAATTAGTATTCCTTTGCTTATTTTAAAAAAGAATAGAAGGATATTTTCTATTACATTTTTGGGGGGACAGGCAAGATAATGTTATTCCTCAGGGATTTAAAACACATTAATTAAATATCAGCTTTAATTCATTTTGCAGTCTGTGATAATTCTCAAAGAAGATAGTACAGAATTACCTAGAAACGAACAAATGTTTCATTATTAATTAGTAAGTCATTAAAAGCAATCCTACAGATATTAGTCATTTTATATAATAGAGATAATTATGGCCACAGTAGAGTGATGTATTTAAATGGCTATCTTGATAGCAATAATGATTTTGAAATATATTTATGTAGTATTTTGGTTACTATCTATATTTTCTATATATGTGTACGTATCTGAATGAATTCTAAAGCCACGTGTATTTAGGTGAGGAGTAGGATCATCCAGGATACATGTAAAAAGCTAAGTTTCCTATGAGTTGAACCTCAATCTTGTTGATTTTGTGGAAACATCTATATAACTTTCTTGGCAACAGGCTTCTGACATGTAACTAGCATAAATATTGCTAGTATATGGTATACATACATGATGTATACCTAGGTATGCTTAGCATAATTTTCTTTATATTGGAGTTCAGAGATCTATGCCACTCTTTCTTTGACATCATCTCTACAGAAGAGATCAATATGTTTGGGATAATCTCGAAACATTTCACTGGGGATAGAACATGTTAATTAAGGTAAAATTTATTATCAGCCTGAATCAATCCACTATAGGATGAAGCCTTCTTCATTGAAGGTTATAGATTGTAATCTATCATGCTGGTGAAGTATTTTACAACTTTCCAGTCTAGGGTTGAGAGACATTGAGTGGCTCAAAGTCATCTTATTGGCTTGTGTCCGAGGGAGATCTTGAACTTGACTCTGTCTTCTTCTAGCCCAGCTCTTTAAACATAAACCACATATGCAAGTAGCCCAGGTTCGAATCCCAGAAAGGGTATGGCTAGCTGACAAGAGCTAAATAGCTTGAAATAGATCTATTACCAGTCTCCCTTTATTTCTTTGTCGGTAGAAAATTCAACACAAAAACAGTGGTGAAAGAGACTGCCTGTGAAGGCTCCGGGATTGGGGCTGAAAGGTGAAAGCAGAAGCAGTATGCTCCATCCCACATTTGGGTAGACCAGGTTGCCCTGATAGACTGGTCTCACCGGAAAAAACATGTAAGCTGCATTGGCTCTCCCAAGGAAGAGCTTAGTTTGACAGAAAACCAGGCAGAGTGTGGATGAAATTGAAAGTATCTTATCACCAGAGTAAATTAGATCCAGTTTTATACTTAAGGGAAGTAAAAATTATATAGTCAATATTTACTGACTATAAATATTAAAGAGGAACCCTACAAAAAAGGCGATAGAATGCTGTATAATCAGGCCAGAAACGTATTAACAAGGGAGATCAGAACAGCAAAAAGAAACTACTCTGAAAAGCTAAGGAATCAGTTCTCAACAAATGAACCAGCAAACATGTAGAAAACTCTTAAAAATATCACTGGTTACAGCAAACCTTCTTCCCAGGCTGAAGGAAATCAACAATTGGCAGATGACCTGAATTTGTTTTACTGCAGGTTTGAGGGAAAACTACTGCCACCCATCTCCACAATTCCCATCTCAGACACACCAACAACAGCTAAGCCTCCTACAACCTACCCTATCCCATTGAGCCCACCACCTCTGGTGATTACACAGAATGAGGTACAAAGCCTATTTCACAGACAAAAGCCAGGAAAATCACAAGGTCCAGACAAGATAACTCCTTCTTGCTTAAAAACTTGTGCTGACCAACTGGCCCCCATCTTCACTCACATCTTTAATAAATCCCTAGAGATGTGCTATGTCCCTTCTTGCTTCAAATTCTCTACTATCATCCC
The DNA here is from genome assembly GCA_022577455.1 of Arizona elegans. Classification (NCBI taxonomy): domain Eukaryota; kingdom Metazoa; phylum Chordata; class Lepidosauria; order Squamata; family Colubridae; genus Arizona; species Arizona elegans. The sequence goes on from JAKOOJ010000001.1 coordinate 114,196,674, forward strand.
AGTGCCGAAGAAACCCTCCATCAAGGAATTGAATGACTTCAGACCGGTTGCCCTAACATCTGTAGTTATGAAGACCTTTGAAAGACTAGTGCTTGGCCACCTGAGAACAATCACGGATCTGCTATTAGACCCCTTGCAATTTGCCTACTGAGCAAATAGATCGACAGATGATGCTGTTAATATGACTCTGCACTACATCCTACATCATGTTGAATCTCCAAAGTCCTATGCAAAGGTCCTCTTTGTAGACTTCAGCTCAGCATTCAATACCATCATTCCAGATATTCTTTATTTATTTGTATTTTTCATCAAGCATGTATTTAAACACAGATACAAGTGTAAACATAATTATAAATGGATACAAATAAAAGAAAACATTAGGACAGGGATGGTAGGCATGCTGGTGCACTTAAGCACCCCCTTTAAAGACCTCTTAGGAATGGGGTGAGGTCTACAGTAGACAGTCTAAGGTTAAATTTTTGGGGGCTTGGGGAAGAAACCACAGAGTCAGGTAGTGCATTCCAGGGGTTGACAACTCTGTTATTGAAGTTGTATTTTCTGCAGTCTAGTTTGGATCGGTTTACCATGAGTTTGTATCTATTGTGTGCTCTTGTATTGTTTTGGTTGAAGCTGAAGTATTCATTGGCTGGTAGGACATTGTAGCAGATTATTTTATGTACTGTGCTCAGGTCAGACCGAAGACGGTGAAGTTCTAAGTTGTCTAAGCCCAAAATTTCAAGTCTGGTGGCATAAGGTATTTTGTTGCGAGCAGAGGAGTGGAGGACTCTTCTTGTGAAATATCTCTGGACTCGTTCGATTGTATTAATGTCCAATATGCAGTGCGGGTTCAAGACAGATGAGCTGTATTCAAAAATTGGTTTGGCAAAAGTTTTGTATGCCCTAGTTTGCAGTTCAATATTACCGGATATTCTTCTTCTTCTAACTAAACTAAATCAGCTAGCTGTACCTGACCACACTTGTAAATGGATCATAAGCTTCTTAACAGGCAGGAAGCAGCAGGTGAAGCTAGGGAAAATCACATCAGATACCTGCACAATTAGCACAGGAGTCCCCCCAGGGCTTTGTGCTCTCTCCATTACTCTTCTCTCTATACACCAATGACTGAATCTCAAAAGATCCCTCTGTTAAAATACTGAAGTTTGCAGGTGATACAACAGTGATTGGTCTCATTCAAGACAACGATGAATCTGCATACAGACGGGAGGTTGAACAACTAACCTTGTGATGCAACCAGAACAATCTTGAACTAAATGCACTCAAAACCGTAGAAATGGTGGTGGAGTTTAGAAGAAAACCTCCTATACTACCACCTCTTACAATACTAGACAACACAGTATCAACAGTAGAATCCTTCAAGTTTCAATATGTCAAGACTTAAAATGGCTACCTAACATCAAAAATGTCATCAAAAAAGCTTAACAAAGAATGTTCTTTCTGCGCAAACTCAGAAAGTTCAAACTGCCCAAAGAGCTGCTGATTCAGTTCTACAGAGGAATTATTGAGTCTGTCATTTGCACCTCTATAACTGTCTGGTTTGGCTCTGCAACCAAACATGACAAACACAGACTTCAATGGATAATTAGAACTGCAGAAAAAACAATTGCTAACAATAGATCTGTATACTGCACGAGTCAAAAAGAGGGCTGTGAGAATATCTACAGACCTCTCGCATCCTGGACACAAATTGTTTCTACCCTCAAAATGACGCTATAGGGCACTGCACACCAGAACAACTAGACACAAGGACAGTTTTTTTTTTTCCAAATGTCATCACTCTGTTTAACAACTAATTCCCACAACACTGTCAAATAATTCACTAAGACTGTATTACTATTATTTTTCTCTTCCTTACCCTGTTTCCCCCAAAATAAGACATCCCCTGATAATAAGCCCAATTGGGCTTTTGAGCGCATGGCAATAAGGCCAAGCGCTTATTTCAGGGTTCAAAAAAGTATAAGACAGGGTCTTATTTTCGAGGATACATGGTACTAGTATCTATATCTTCCCACTTATTACTATAACCATGTTGCTTATATCTTTCAATTTATATTGTTTTTGTTTCCTAGTACGATTTGATAGCTTAAAGTAACCTTGACTATCACTAAATGTTGTATCTTTTTATTCTTGATGAGCATATTTTATTCTCCTTATGTACACTGAGAGCATACACACCAAAGACAAATTCCTTGTTTATCCAATCACACTTGGCCAATAAAGATTTCTATTCTATTCTATTATTCTATTCTATTGCTCAAGCAATAGTAACTGGAGATGTTTGAAGTGTACATCTGCTACATTATGGAAAAATTGGAATTGTATAGGAAAGGTACAAGATTTACTACTGCCTTTTTTTTGTTGAATTCATAGAAAGCCTACGAAGATATGTAGTGTTTGAAAAGTTTCAGGTCAAATTCTTGTCAGTAGGACTAAAATATTGTTTTAGTCAGTGAAGCCTTATGTGCTGTTATGAGCACTTTGTGAATCTGTATATGGGCTTCTGTTTTTCTAATTAAACCAAGCCCTCATTTTTCCTATGTTTTCAGTTCATCTGCAGTGATGCCCTTGTAGTTATTACTTAGATTTCTATTCTGACCTTTTGTACTTATCCTCCTAATTGTTTTTTTTCTCCTCTCTCTCTCTCCCTCCCTCTCTCTCTCTCCCTCCCTCCCTCCCCCCCTTCTTCTTTTTTGTTCCATAAAACTTGACTGTCTCTGTGTTACTAAGATTCAGGCCTCCTACACTTTTATTTTACCTTTAAAGCAAAATTATAAAAATTATTGGAGGGACTCTGATGCTATTGGAAGGGTATCCCAGATAAGAAAGCTTTAATTCTATTAAATTGTATTTTGTTCTAACATCAATAGTGTTTACAGTTTGTATTATGAAATACTAAGTTGAACAAAATGGATATTTGTAAAGGGCTATAAAATTAATGGCTATTTGGGCCCCAAATGGATTGAAATAGTAAAGGATTACATTCCCACTAACCTCCATGCCAGCTGCCAAATTGGAAGTGGGACCCATAATACTAATAAATATTGATATTGTAAATTACATTGATTTCAATGGATTTATTCCAAGCATGATTAATTCTGGATCAATGCTTATCTTCTTTATTGTTGTTCTAATATGATCTGCTTGGTCGGTCCTAGAAAGCATTAAAATGTCCCAGATCTATTAGGCAATTTTGTCTCATCATACCAAGCAAATAAATTTGTCTTCACTACAGTGTAAGTGCCTTTGAACAATTTATGAAGAGAAAACATGAATTAGGGAAAAAAAAGAGATTTATTTTTAATGTTATAACAATTCCATATGATAGTGATAAAAGGAGGGTGGAGCTGGCTTGATTTAAATAAGAGATTTTATATTTTTAATAAGATGAATGTCAAACCTCCAAGTAACATGTCCCAAAAAATAAAGTCCAAGATATCCATCTTCTTTTCAAAGACTATTTGTTAGGTATACATTAAAATGGCAAGGGCTTGGTGTAATTCCGACTCTGGACAGGATCCGGAATTACACCCAATAAAAGCAAAAGTTTGAAACTTCCCCCCGAGTCATAATCTCCAATCAATCCTCAGTCTAACAGTCTGGTGACTCCAAACTCCACCTTTGTCCAGCTGCAGACATCTTCTCTGTTCCCATGGGAAAGAAATGCCGCCTAGACATAACATTCCCCCTTTATCTTTACACCCCCCTTCAACAGTTAGAAAGTGGCGAGCCTGAAGTATTATAAAACAACAACTTTACAACAAAATAGATTTTCTTTGATATTTCTTTAAATATATTCTACATATTTTATCTCTAGACATGCAGTCTATACAGTATATTTTCTTCACTATGCAAGATGTTCTGCTTAGAAATATTGTAAGTAATGCAGCTTAACCTTAATATATATTGAGTGCTTTTTCTGTTCAATCAAGAACTCAAGTCAAGATCTCTCACTTGACAATAAGTAGAGCAATCTAGTTCCTCAATTTTTGTCACTGGCTTGGGAAATTAAATTATCATTATGCAGATAAAACATTCATCTCTCTAAATGGTGTAAAATACAAGTAGTCCTCGACTTACAACAGTTTATTTAGTGACCGGTCAAATTTACAAGGGCACAGAAAAAAGTGAGATATGACCGTTTTTCACACTTATGACCGTTTCGGCATCCCCATGGTCACATGATCAAAATTCGGATGCTTGGCAACTGACCCAGGGTCATGTGATCCCTATTTGCAACTTTCTGACAAGCAAAATCAATGGTGAAGCCAGATTCACTTAACAACAAACTTAAGAACTGCAGTGATTCACTTAACAGCTGTGGCAAGAAAAGTCATAAAATGGGGCAAAACTCACTTAACAAATGCCTCACTTAGCAACAGAAATTTTGGGCTCAATTGTGGTCATAAATCGAGGACTCTCTGTACTAGCTTCTCAGATATATGTGCCACTTACTCTTCCCTAAATGCTAAGTACTTCTACTATTTGTCACTTTAGGTATAGAATTAATTGGAATCTTACCATCCAATCTTGCTGAAGACAAGATAGATGACCGTCTCCTTAATTTTTTTGGCTGATAAGCCTTTGATCTTGTTTCTTTTTATCGTCCATCCTGTTGAATCTCTTATGATCTTTAGGGCTATCTGGTCATTTGTCCCCATATACTGTTCTTCGTCCTTTGCTGCACTCTTCCTCTACTGCATTGTGTCTTGGGAGTGAGTCTAACCTAACATTCCATAATGCTGTGATTTATTTGCCTTTTTTATTGTGGGCAGAAACCAACAACCTAGCATTCAACAGCTATTGCTTTCAAAGAAGAAAAGGCAGGTTAGCAACAAGCAATACGATTTTTTTTGCCAGCTTCTAATTGGCAGAACAAAGCACAAAGCTAAAAGAAGAATATTTGCTTGAATTACTTTTCTTCCTTCTAACATCCACTCCAGAGTTTACAGAGCTATTGGGATCTATGGGTGATCAGCACCAGCGTATGACTGATTGATGGCTGGTCACATCATCCCAATCATAGTATGTTATGTCACGGAGATGAAAATGCAAATGTTAAAATTTTGTTTAAAATTTTATTTAATTGTATTTTAAAATTTTATTTAATTGTATTTTAAAATTTTATTTAATTTTGTGTTAAAATTTTATTTAATTTAAAAATGTTATTTAATCTCATTTAAAAATTTTATTTAGTTAAAAAATTTATTCACTTTATTTTAAAATTTAATTTATTTATTTTTTTTAAATTTGATTTATATGCCGCCCTTTTCCGGAGACTCAGGGCGGCTTACAATGCATTAAGCAATAGCCTTCATACTTTTGTATATTTATACAAAGTCAGCTTATTGCTCCCACAAACTGGGTCCTCAATTTACCTACCTAAGAAAGGAGGGAAGGCTGAGTCAACCTTGAGTCTGGTGAGATTCAAACTTACAGTAATTGCAGACAGCTGGTGTTAATCACTGTGCTATCAGTCTGTTGAGCCACCATTATTTTTAAATGTTTATTTTATTTTTAAATTTTACTTAGTTTTACATTTTTATTTAATTTTACTTTTAAAAAAGTGAAATAAAGGCTCAGAATAAGCAATAGTATCCATTGCAGGTGGATAAGTAGAGACTCTCCCAGTTTCCCTGGAGCCAAGCCAATACTTTCTTTGTGGCCACAGTGTAAACTGGGTGAACCCATGTTCAGAGCGCTCAAGGCAGTGGTGGGATTCAGCCGGTTATGTCCGGATTGCACGAACTGGTAGCGGCGACTGCGGGAGGTTCTGCCCACCCACCCAGATATAATGCGTGACCAGTGCGCATGCGCAGAAGGCCGTGCGCATGCACCGAGGTGGCACGTGCACTCACATTTGCAAACCAGTAGGGAAGGTAAGTGAATCCCACCACTGGGCTCAAGATTCACCTCCCCCTCCTATGTATATTTCAGTACTTTCCCAGGCTTAGTCTCTCTCTATTGTATGATCTTAACGAGAGGTGGAAAACCAGCTTTAGAAGCACATGGGAAAGTTTGGCTGAAAGAAACAACCCCCCCACCCCATTATTTTCTTATGGAAGCTGGACTCATTTTGTCACTAACTTTTAAAATGTCCAGCAAGTAATCAGTAACAATTACAGAGCTTTTTATGAAATGCCTTTAAAGAAAGCAGATATTCCAGCCCTCCACGGGAGCAAGCTGTGTGACAGAAAAATTGGTAGCAGAGTGCACTGCAAGAACGTAAAATACCACAGGGCAAATGATTTAAGTAGCATTTAAGGTTAAAAAAAAAATAAAATAAACTTCCTCCTCTGCACGATTTTGTAGAGAGGTTTGGGTTGTGTCACAATAATGATCAAACCTGTTGAAATATTTAATCCTCCTTTGCTCTCTGGAAATGTTTGTAGTAAAATTATTGCTAAAACATAATTCTGGTAGAAATTAATAGAATCTGTCTTTTTATACAACAATGTAAAGTGTAACACTTTGGAAAATTATTTCAAATAAATACGATAAGTGTGTATGGTATATATTCTCCTATAGCCCCCTCAAGACTCATAGGGAGAAATTGCCTGTAGCTGAGCCATGGAAGGTAAGATAGCGTTATATCAGAGGTAATGAGGCTCGTTCCCAGTAAAATCAGGTCACATCAAGTACATATCATTTGATACGGCAGGGTTATTGCGGATTATGTACAGTAGACATGACAGAGTTTTCTCCAAACATTCATTTATCTTGCAAAGAGATTGGAAACCAGAAAATTGAGAGGAGACAAGATCATTGACACAAGATGAGAGAGAAAGGTGTAGATACCTTGTAAACGTTGGGTGATTTGGTCTTGCTGTGACCTGCATTTTGCAGGTGGCATAGGTAAAGGACTATAACAGGAATACACAATATTTTCACAGCCTGAGGACATGACAAATTTCTTCCAGAATGGAGAACGAGAACTCTCTTAGATGTGCATCCTTTTCCCAGATTTTTTTTTCTGTGTTTACCGGAAGATTAAGATTAGAGAAGGACATAAAATCATAGAATTAGAAGGGGCTATTTAGACGATGAAATCCTATCTCTAGATTAAGGCAGGTTGCCCAGATAAAAGCATCTATGACAGATGGGTGTCTAACCTCTGTGAATGGAGTCTATTACCTTTCTTGGTAATTGGTTTTTACTGTCAAGTGCCACTTATCACCTATTTCTCAAAAGGAGATGTCCGTTGAGAAGATAAACTTTTTTTCTTGAAATTTCTCAGTGTGTCCTAAACAGTCTCTCAGTGGACAGCAGCATCTGATCATCTTTTTCTGGGATAGGAAGCAAACGAGGATATGCTTAAGTAATGCTTGGATTGCAGATCAACAGGAAGGGAAGAAAAATAAATAAATCTAGGGCTGTAGTTTACATTGGGATACCCTGTCCCTGGGAAATACCCTCAAATGATGGTAGCAAACCACTTTCATATTTTTGCCTAAATATGCCATATACATTTATATAATTGCCAGGAGTCGATTACAATTTGAGGGCATCTTTACTGACATAAATATTTAAAATTAATTGTTCTTTAATAATACCATGACAAAGGAATTACTCCCAAGCCTTCCCTAGGAGGCATTGTTTTGTAAATGAAGATTTTCTGTATAGCCCATAAATACGATGTTAGGTTATGCTATGTTATGTGCATATGTCATGGCACAGTGGTTAGAATGCAATATTGCAGGCTGACTCTGCCTACTGTCAGGAGTTCGACCCTGACAGGCTCAAGGTTGACTCAGCCTTCCATCCTTCCGAAGTGGGTAAAATGAGGATCCAAATTGTTGGGGGCAATACGCTGACTTTGTAAATGGCTTAGAGAGGGCTGTAAAGCACTGTAAAGCAGCTTATATGCCTAAGTGATATTTTATTTTATTATTTTTATTTTATTTTATTTATTTTATTTTTTTGTATCCGCCTTTATTATTGTTATAAATAACTCAAGGCAGTGAACATTTCCAATACACCTTCCTCCTCCTCTTTTCCCCACTATTGTCTTTTGTGCTAACCTAACCATGAAGCAATTTGATTTCTAACCATCCCTCCTATCTCATCACCTGTTCACTCCATAATGTTTTAAGCAGAACATTTTAGCAGTTCCATAATAGGATCCCATGGAATTAAATGCCAGCAGCAATTACAGCCTTGGATACTTGCCAGTTCCAAGAGACTGTTGAGGAATTTCAGATAACTGTTCAGTGGAGCTTCACCCACACTTGCTTCTCAGCTGAGTAAATTAGGGAAAGCACTTGGATAGCAAAAGGTAGTTGGAAATAGGACTGCAAAAACAGGGAGGGCAGGAAATAGCTGAGAGGCTGAACACAAAACCCCTTTTCCTCAAAACAAGGCAAAATCACTACAGAGTGAGGTGTATGTTATGTTTTTCATGACGGGCATCCGGTTTCCATTTGGAGACTGGTCTACCGAGAATAACTAACTTTAGCTTCTCTAAGGGGTGACTTGAGCAATTAGACTAGATCCAAATTACACAGTTCAAATTTACCAAGGTTGAGGACCACACTTATCTTTTTTACACAAGGAATTCAAAAGTTGGAAAGGGTTAGGTAAAAAACAACTACATTCGATTTTGTTTTCATTTCACTGCAATTTGAGTAAAATATATTAATATGAGCATTCTCCAGTAATTGTTAGCTTCCTTCTTGTCACATTAAAAAAAAAGACGTTTTCTTAAGAACTTTTGAAGGACAGCGTGTAACCAGGAAACGTGGATCTCAAATAGGGGCAGAGCATTAGTCTTCCTCCTTGGTAAAAACTTGGTTTTGGGTTCTACCTTTTATTTTTAATTTTTATTGAACTACTGTGTAATTTTGCTTCTAGGGCTTTAGGGAGAAAACAGAAGGCAGTTTATTATTCCTTTGATATTGCTTTCTCTTTCTAGTTGATCTGCTGTGTGAAATCGAGCTCATTAAACATTACACATACATTTAGCCTAAATAAAGGCTGTTATCTTTTTATGCTAAAACCAGTCCTGCTCAAATCTGAATGTTTTATTGTAGAAGGGCTGTTCTGATTTATGCCCTCAGCTTGAGTTTCTCATAGTCTCATAGCTGGAGACACATAGTTCTACCATATAATAATGGAATCCTTAGCAAAACCTGAACTAGTTATGCAATTTTTACTATTGGACCTATTATTACTATTACGTTTATTACTATTACTGTTGTAGGTTTCCTCTGTATTACATGCAGGTATTCCTTGAGTTCAGACCATAATTGATCCCAAAATTTCTATTGTTAAGCAAGACAGTGAGTTTTGTCCCATTTTATAACTTTTGCTGTCACAGTTGTTAAGTGAATCACTAGAGTTACATTAGAAACACCGCTGTTAAGTGAATCTGGCTTCCTCATTGGCTTTGCTTGTCAAAAGGTCACAAAAGGGGATCACATGACCCCAGAACACTGCAACTGTCATCAATACATGCCAGTTGCCAAGTGTCTGAAGTTTGATCACATGACCACAGGGATGCTGCAACAGTTGTAAATGTCAAAAATGGTCATAAGTCACTTCAGTGCCATTGTAACTATGAACAGTCACGAAACCAATAGTTGTAAGTTGAGGACTATCTGTTTTACTTTTCTCTAGATTCAGCTGAGCAAACAAACTATTTTTTTCCATTTGTTTTTGGTTTTTTTAGAATACAAATGATAAACGTAAAACGTCTGATGAAACAGGAGTTATAAAATAAATCCTGCAGTTGTTAGATTAAGAACAATTCACATTCAGGGTCAGCCCGTATCTCACAAACATCACATATTCAAAGTGTGCATGATAGTTATAGTACAATGATGAAAAAGGGATAGAATGCTGGATTAAGCATGCTTAAATTAAGCCAAATTTATTTAATATTTTTAAATTATTTTAAATTGATGTTGATTCTGTTTTTAAATAGGCTGTACACCGCCCTGTAAATAGGCTGTACACCGGGAGAAGGGCGGTATAGAAATAAAATTATTATTATTATTATTATTATTATTATTATTATTATTATTATTATTTAATCTTTAGTGAGATTCACAGCCTTTGAGGCTGGTTAATAGCTCAGCAGCTCGAGTCCTAACCAAGGACCTAGGAACTGTTAAGGTATCGTCGGAGGATGTAAGCTGTTCCGAGTAAGGTGGTTTTTTTGTAGAGTCAAAATGTTCAAATCCGGCAAATTTAGAATTTCTAAATAGCGGGGTAGCCCTTTGGGTATTGCTCCAAGGGCTCCAATTACAATCGGGACAACACATGATTTCTTTTTCCAAAGTCGCTCAACTTCAATTTGTAAGTCCCGGTACTTTGTGATTTTTTTCTTGCTGCTTATCTTCAATTTGTGCATCACCAGGTATTGCAATGTCAATGAACCATTATTATTATTATTATTATTATTATTATTAAAAAATAATAACGGCTCTGGGACAAAAATGCTTAAATAATAACGGCTCTGGGACAAAAATAAATCTAGTAAGAACAAAAACCCTCAAAAGAAATGAGAAGAAGTGAGATTTTGTTTTGTTTTGTTCCTGATAAAATCTGAAATCCCACTGCTCGGGTCAAAACAGGCAAAGTAAAGTAAAAATCAAAGAAAAGCCAGGGATGGATTAGGATAGATGTGAAGAACTAAACAGTGGGGCTGAATTCTTGACCCCTTAGGTTTTCTAAGTATCCCTCTGTAGAAAGGATGTATAATGTAGAGCTAAACTTACTGAAGGGTTTACCTGCCTGCTTTCTTCAGTGGATTTGTGTTTATTGACTTCTTTCTTGTTTTAGTACCACAATAGCTGGTTTTCCCTTCACTTTGCAACTTTTTCCCTATGGCCCATTGATCGACAAGTCAGACACACATTTCTGACAAGAGCTGTTTTTCAGGATAGTAATGCGGAACAATGACAGCAACAGTGATGGGCAAGCAACCTGTTTGTGGAGGCACCTTCAGTGGAATCAGAAATCTGGGCTAGAAGGCCAGGCTGCCCCACTTCTTTTATGCTACAGGCGAGGTAGTTTATAGCTCCTGAGTGTTTGCTGGAGGCTGCCTTCAAAAGAATAAGCAAGGCAGGGACAAAGGGGATTCATTTGAAATTAAATGTATGCAGTGGATATTATTTCTCTGTTTTTAATAATACAACATTGAGTAATAACGATGATCTTTCCCCCCCCCATCCAAATATAATATTTAGAAATCTCTGGAGACTACTTGGGATGGGGTGGTATGGAGAACAGGAAGGCGGGCAGTAAATACTCAAAAGCTAAGTGTTCAACTCTTAGAAACAGTACTCTCTGAACAGATTGGACTAGATGACCTCCAAGGTCCCTTCCAACTTTGTTACTGTTACAGACTGACCTTGCATGTTGTTGTTTTGTATTAAATTTATATGCTGCCCATTTTGTTGTCAAGGGACTCTGGGCTGTTTACAACAATATAAAAACACAATATAAAATGTTAAGAACATTAAAAGCATTAAAAACATTCAGCATTGAGAATTAAAAGATAAAAATTAACAAAGGATTAGATATAAATGGGCCAGGATGGTAAATGTTAAACGGGGAAGAGGTGGAACCATCTCCTAATCTACTAAAATGGTAAAGGTTTTCCCTGTCCAGTTGTGTCCATCTCTAGAGAATATGTGATGATCCGGGCACGGAGGCAACATAGTCAGCTGATAGTTCCCCTTTATTGCTCCAACATTTCCCCAAATGCTCCCACATTTATGGCAAGTCCCGGAGCACAAACCTCCATCAGCCTCTGCCTGTGAGTAGTCCAGCAAAACACTGTTAGCACAAGGGCTTCAAGGCAAGAAGTCCAGCAGGGCAAGGGAACAAGTCAAGGAATCCAACGAAGCAAAGGAACAAGTCAAGGAGTCCCACCAAGCAAAGGAACAATTATAGGCAATTATAAGGCAAGAAGTCCAGCGAACTTCAGACATCGGCAACCACACACAAAACTCCACGAATTCAGCATTTGTTCCCAACAAGCGCCAGTCCTCACAGCGTCTCCTTAAATCTCAGTCCCCAGATGTGCCTTGTGAAGAGGGGTGGAGTGTTCTCCCCCCCAGTTGTCAGGTCAGCCTGCACTGTTCCTGCCTCCTCTCCACTGTCAGTGCTCGGGGATCAGGAAGGGGCAGTCTTTGCTCTTCACCTGCACTCTGTCACTTCTCATCTCCACTGCCTACCCCCGTTCTTCTCTGCTGGCAAGCCATCCCAAACCCGAGGGACCTGGGGCTGCATCGTCCTGCTCCTCCCAGTGTTCCTCCGAAGCCAATGGAGGTCAAACCGACTTGACCTCCATTGGCCTCAGCTCTGGCTTGTCCTCTTCTGCGGACTCCAGCTCTGATGGGGCCATGACAGGGTGGTGTTCATCTTCATTTCCTGGCTAAGGGAGCCAATGTTGTCCAAAGACATTTTCTGTGGTTATATGGCCAGCATGACTATATGCCAAAGTGCATGAAAGACTCTTATCTTTCCACCAAAGAGGTACCAATTTATCTACTTGCATTTGCATGCTTTCAAACTAGGTGGACAGGAGCTGGAGTGAGGATGAGAGCTCACCCGGCCATACAGTGCTTGGATCTCAAACGGCCAACCTTCTGGTCAACAAGCCCAGTGTCTTAACCGCTAGGCCACCATGCCTTAACCACATCTAAAGTGAGATGCCCCCAATAGGGCTCCAGCCCAGTTTTCAAATGTATCTGGCTTAGTTTCCTCTGTGATCATGGTAACTTTCAATGAGAGTCACTTTCAGTCATGTGAACCATTGCATGTAGGTTGAGCTTCTTACATTCAAGCTTGCTCTTTTTCCCAGTGAGAATTAAAACATTAAATGTTAAGTTCATCTGATGTTTTGCATTTATCATGCTGTTATCCTATCTATGGTGGGGATGTTGAAATGTGTCATTTCCTATTGTGATGCACTTGGAAGTGATTGCATTTAAACTGCTGCTGGCTTCTGACAGGGATGTCTTTTTATCTCTTTGAAATCTCATTTGAAAAGTTACATTCTGTCCTTGAAGTATATTTAATAGCCAATACATTTGTTTGACAGTATTGTCAAAGATAATTCAAGAGGTTTTTTTGTTGGTTATCTATCATTTTACCAGTTTTTTTTTAAAAAAAAACGTGATTGTGATAAATGAGTATCTTCCAAAAATGGCATTTTAAAATATTTTATTTGCTTTGTTGGTGACACAGCAGAACAAAGATGCAACGAGAAGATTACCGCTGCTGACATTCATTTCAGGATTGCCTAAAGATTTATGTATGGGCCCTTCTTATCAGAAAAATGCAGACAAAATCAATGGAGGTGCTGATTGCAGCGTTTTCAGAAGTACTTATAACAATGCTTAGAAATGGATGCAGAATTAGTGTTCATTTTAAGACCACCGGGTAGGTTGCTTTGGTGCTTTTTTTTTTTTCTCTGATTGAAATGTTATGCAGATAATCTATATTTGCAGGATATGCAAATGGATTGAGAGGAACGTATCTTAGAACAGTTTTCTTAATGTTATGCAAAGTGTTGGAGCTGTGCATGAAACAGCTCTGTGAGAAAGGAAATGGATGGCTTCAGCAGTGAAGCTGGCCACTGAAACCCGCTTTCATGCAGGGAAAAATGGCAATATAAATAGGATTGGATTCATTGTTCTCTCTGTAGAAGAGCCTCATTTCATAAAATACAGTAATTAGCATCTGGATTTTGTCCATGATAGAGAAACGTGGTAATCTATCTGATACTGATTCTGCACATCAGTCTATCTTGCTTCACTATTGTGTATTCAAACACAAGTTTGAAACAAGTTCTCCAAGGTTATTACAGAAGGTATTTTCTGTTTGGAGGTGACCCTGTGGCCAGGGTGTTAGTGACAACTTTACAAGTGGCCCAAGAATCAATCACAGGACAAATATCAATTTATTACACCAAAATTTGACAACCAAGTCAGTGCTTAAATATATACACTAGACACCACGTCAGTGTAAAGGGAATCATTGTCCAAGAATGATCACATTTCAATAGTGGCGCTGTCTGAACTGAGACTAACTGAATCAAGTACCAAAAGTATTCTAGTCCTAAACATCACTAAAAAAATTACTTTGTTTTACCATGGTGATAAAACAGATGTAGAGAGCATTGACTCTCTATGTCTACGTCTGACTGATTTAATGAGAGCATTAAATAGGAGAACAGCCAAAAGTCATTTCACCTGCTCCCGAGCTACATCGCCATTTTGATAGTAGCAGGCACAATTCAAACATATATAATCTCCATTTATGTACCTACTATAATTATGTAAAAAATGATGATATGTTGATGATATGGTTAGGCCTTTACTGCCTTTGAATCATTAAATGACATTTTTTTTGATGTCCTTTGATGTGTCAGGTGATTTTTTTGTTTTACATAGAAGTTTTTGGTTTATACAATAACTGATGTGAAGAGTTCTGAGGAATATCAACTTGAAAAAAGTTTTGTAAGAGGAAATATTAGTTTGTAGTAAATATTTGTTTTGGTAGAAAAAGTTTTTCAGGAATAAGATAAGCAAGACAACTAAGCATCGATGTTTTATTGAACTAATTTCTGTTCAATAAGAGCTACTATGACACATTGCTTTGTCTCCAAATTTTGCTGTGAATGTTTTATAAATTAGGAGGTGTTCCTAGAGCTTTGTCTGTGTTGCAGAATGAGTACATACATACTTTATCCTCTCTTTGGAGGTATAAAATGCAGCAGCCTAAAACATAATAAAAAAATAAGTAAAACCAGTCTATGTGAATACAGTTCTACAGTATGTGTAGGGCAGTGATGGCAAACCTATGGCACGCGTGCCAGAGGTAGCATGCTATGCACTCGCGCGCGCCTCCTGCCGGCCAGCTGGTTTTCAGATCTCTGCCATGCATGCGTGGAGGTGGGGCGCATGCGGGGGGCTGGTTTCTTAACTTTCTATCCAGTCCTATCCAACATATACATGAACCCGGAAAGCAAGAACATTAATCACATGGAGTCAACTTTCCTTAGTATGCTGATGATACCCCATTATATATTTTAATTCTTGACTGAATAAGTGATGCTGTATCCATCATGAGCCCTGAAACTAGATTCAGGAGCTCAAGGATCCCTAGGTTGTCTCTATGTCTCACTTACACACACATACACACACATCCACCCCCCCCACACACACACGTTATCTCGGGAGCAGCATATTTGGTAACAGAAAGAACATTCCTATCAACCAACATCAGCCCTCTCCTTGGCTAATAGTTTCTAGGTTGCTGAAGGATCCAAAACTGACGGGGCAGATTTCAGTGAAGGTGATTTCACCGTCCTTGACTAATCATAATGAGCAGTTGTGACCTTACCTGACTCAAAGAGGACTATCCTACACTAACTCATGCCCTTGTTATCACCCATTTAGCTATTGCAAAGCTTTTTACATGGAGCTGCCTTTCAAGACCACATGGAAGCTGCAATTCATCTAAAATGCAGTGGGCCATTACTGAAAGCCTTTCTAAAACTGAAACAGGAAGGCAGTCTTCCCTAAACTGCCATTCTCCAGCTGTGCTAGGATTTTGACTCTGTGTCTGATGGAAATTCTAGGAGTTGAAGTCTGGATACATCTGAAGGGATCACATTGAAGAAAGCTGTCATACCCAAGTAGTACTTTGTGACATGAGCGGCTAGTGAAGGGTTATTCAGAAACCCAAATAAGTGATCTAGCTGAAGGCAGCACAAAAAACTTTTCACATTCACCCAGCTTCCCCAGCTTCCCCCACCTTCCTTTAACCAGCTTCAAACCACGTAGTATAACAAATAAGAGAGAAGAAATGTTTGCATGCAGAACAGTTAGTTCATCTTCTGGCTACTATAGTAGTTGCCACATTTTTCTGCTTTTGGTTATAGGCTGACACAAATTTATGACTGAGCCTGGAATCTCACTTCCCTATCCATCTCTTCTCTTTTCCTCAGTCCTTTTTGTTCTTTCTTTAAAAGACGACTGGCTGATAGAGAAAGTCCCCCCAGGACAGAGACATGCTGTTTGCAATAAAAATGCAGTACTCATGTTTTTTTATCTGGTTTTGACTCTCCCTGTCATGTTTTATTTTGTGGAGTTAAAAATAAAACAACAGTAGCTAGATAATCTCAATTCATGTTCTGCTATATGATCTTGGTTTCAACTAACCCTGATAGGAAACTCTCCAGTTTCCATGGTTGATGAAGAAATGAACCCATCAACCAAAAGAAATGGTACTTGGACATGAAAATGACAGTGTAAAACATTTTGCAGCACTCCAGATATGTGTGCAAAGACATAACGCTGAATAACAAAAGAAGTAAATACTTGCCCATTTAGCTTGACTTTCCTCAGTTTTATTTAGATTATTTTGTAATGCTGTACATGTTTGAAGTGCCAAGGTGTCAACTATTGCCTCAAATTAATGTTGGTAATAGTTGTCATCTTGTATAAATCAAATTCATATATAACATTCAAATATGCTTGAATATTTCCTAAGTCAGGTTTCCTATCGTTCGACAAATTGATATGAGAACGATTTGGGGAAGATAATTTTGAAACATTTTAGGAAGTGTTTCTTTTCAGAAGGCACTTTCTTAAGAAGATTACTGCTACCACTAAAAGGATACGGTATGTGAGAAAAAAACCGTACCAAGAAGACTTATCTGAAAGAACTGACACAATAGCAATCTTGTACTTTGATTATCTAAAGTGCAAACCTCAATAGAAAATCAATTGAGCATTTTGAAAAAAAGAACAACAAAAAAAGATAGCAAAATAAACCTGCAACCCTCACTATACAGTGGCTCTCCCAGCTTGAAAACCTTCCCTTAATGTTCCATAGATTAAAATTTCCATCAATGTTCTGTGAAATCAGTAGGAATGTTAAGCAATGTGAGAAGTTATAGCCACAAATTAACAGAGCATATAGTAGGTAGCCTAAATTCATTTAAAAGAATAACTATTCATTGTTCACTTCTTCCATTAAAAAAAAAATGTTTAAAGGATGTTGACCAGTTCTCAGAATATAAAGCAGATAGTTCTAGTGGGGATCTTCAGATTTGTTAAACTCTATTTCGTAAACCATTTCTAGCCAACCCAGAGGATGATATCTTGAAAAAGGAGAGTTTAAGGAATCCACAAGTAGAAATTAAGTTCAGTATTTCCTTTGTAAGCTTGGTGGTTTCTTTGGACACTCTGTGAAACCGTGACAGTGTTAATCTGGCACTCTCCAAAGAGTTTAGGAAAGTCTTGTTTCTCATAGGAATCATTTTTTTTCCAAGCACTTCATCAGAATTCTCTACTAAAGATGTTGCGTGCGGGTACTGGAAGTAAGAGCAACCAGGAAGATGGGAGCAACATGGAGAACAGTGGCCTTGTTCCGCTTAAACCTCACACTCCACACTTAATTAACGTAACATTAATTAATGAAATGTTAATTAAATAATTAATGATAAATAGTCATCAAGCAATGTGCACTCCACACTTAATTAAGGTAATTGTGAATTAATTACATGTTAATTAATTAATGATGAAAATTAATTGAACAATGTGTGGTTAAATACTTAATTAAACTGTTATGTTAATTAATTTGTGGGTTTTGATCTGGGGGGAAAAACACAGTTAGAAAGCTGGCTGCATCAAAAAAATAGAATAGGGCACCAACTCTCAAAATCAGTCTGACCACTGGAAAACTTTTAACTTAAGCGAGAGCATAAGACGCTTGTATTTATATTTCAAAGAGCATATGAACTGAACAAACAAGATTATAAATATTATAAACAATAAACAGTAATATTTTCTATAACATTTTCATTAAAAAATATATATACTTACATTTTTAAAAAAATAGCTGACAGGAATATCAGAGGCACAAAAAAGAACACAGTCATTTTGGGTGGCTTAGAACAGAAGGAAGATGACAAGAAATAAACAGTTGGAGGTAATCTGCTTTATCCTTTTATTTGTCCCTGTAATTTCATATTTCAACACTGATCTCTTATTGTTTTTACAGCTATGTAAGCCATTGTATATTTAAAAATTGTAGCTTGTTTTTTTTATTTAGGGGAAGGGATAGAAATTTTCCTTGTATATTAGTTAATGTGATTAATGTAGCCTTTTGGTGGGAGCTGAAATTATTATTATTATTCTGTTTTCTTATATTGACTCTAAGCCAGTGGTTCTTAAACCCTTTGACCCAGTTATCACTTTTCTCACTCTCAAATAACATCATTAATCTCCAAAGAAGCCCTAGATTCTGTTATTTTATGCAAATGTCTTAAACCAAATCCTTGACACACAAACAAGCTATTACAAATTTCTCCATTAACCTCAGGATATGCTCAAATTACCCTCAGTTTAAGAACAACCTATCCAAGCACATCTATCATATTGAGATCTCAGAATGATCTACCTAATAACGTCAAGCTATTTGTTCCTAAATGGCATTTAAAATAGGAAAAAAAATACGATCAAGAGAGCTTTGCCACCTGATATTAATTTGGATCTGGGTATTATCAATGAAATATAACAAACTGACGTGAGTTTGCTTGATTTAATTGAGCGTACTTTTGCCAAACAGTTCTATAATCCCTCTGGGACAAGAGGAGCAATCTGTTTTATAAAGGTAGGTATGATGGAACATTTTCAGTTAAAGGATGATTATGTAGAATAATTAAGAGTTGTCATTGTCCAAATTAAAATGGTCTGTTGAGATATTTTTCAGCAAGCACATGACTGCAGTGTTGTTAATGCTATCTGTCCTTGTCATGCGGTTTTACTAAAAAGTTTGTAGAGGAAAACAATAAAAAGAGGCTTGAAAAATTGATCGTGAAGTGCCAAGAACGGAGAGTGTCTTGACTGCCTGGCTCTAGCGACTGCTCAGCCTTAAGCAGTTTAGTACTATAATTGGAAAGACATGATAAATTTAGCAACTTTGGAGCAAGTGTCAAGTAGATGTTCCTATTCCTCCTTGTTCACAATGTATGAGGTAGCTGCATTTGCAAAATAAGGAGAGGTGCTGGTTAAGTATGAAAAACAGATGGAATAAGGCAGGGTAGCAGAGGAAAAAAAATCAATGTATCACCTTGTGTTTTGTTCCTTGTGATTTGATTCAGGTTACAAGTGTATTTCCCATTACTGTAGAGTATTTTAAGGGGAAAATAAACCTGGGTGCAATGATGCTTTGCTGTTTAGATTGTCAATAATTATGCTATGTAAAACTAGATTCAGATTTCTAATTCGCTTCTTCTCCACATTTGTGTAGGCTGAGTTTTATGTGTTTGTGTTCATGCAGCTAATTGGTATTACATTTGGATATGGGTTTTAGATTGGGTGTTTAAAAAAATGAATTGAATGGAAGGGGAATACAATTGGTTAGATACAGATGCTTTTCTGCGAAAGAGATCCACTGGAATAAATGGGATTTAACTTGCCAAAGACTAATTTGTCAGATTAATTTTAAACAGAGACTATTATGCTAAAGTGGTTTATTCAGAACCTTTTTAGTGTTACAAATTCTCTCTTTTTTAAGCCTCGTTGAATACACCCACTCTGGAATAAATATGCACATATCTTCTCATAAACTAAGAATGTGATATTGAGTATGGTCTTGCATCTATTAAAAAAATCATTGCAATTCAAAGATGATCGGGAAGAGAAATTATGGGAATTAGTAATTTATCATCATTGTACCCGATAGTGCCACTTAGTGATACAATCTGACCTTTTAGTGGTGCAATTTTGGCTGTATACCATAGATGCTCCTTTGTAGATCGAGACTATTAAGAAAGAAGATTCAAGCTACTCAGTAGGACTCCTATTCACATTCTGTATCCTTCTGTCTCCTACTGATAATTTTTGGTAGCACAACACTGTAGCTGACATAAGCTAGTTTTGTCATTCTTACAACTGCATGACAGCTTATTTGTGATTGATCTCATGGAGACTATATGGTGAAAACTAAAAATACAAACTGTGTGCCATGTAATTTCTTATCTGATTGTGGGAAACTACCATTCCATATAGTGCTTGAGTTACTATTCCATATATTTGTTTCCAAATTGCTATAGTTTCATCTCTTTCATTAGTTGTTCCACGTAGAAGAGGAGAAATTTGGAGGCTGGTGATACCTTAACTATTTATATCATTCAGTATCATGGGAGACAGGGGTTTAAAAGAAAGGCATGAGGGCAAGGACTTCTTGAAACCTAGCAACCACACTTCCCTCTTAATATCTTTTTTTTGTTTTCATTGATGATAATTTATTGATGTCTACACCAGGGGTGGGTTCTACTTACCTTTACTACCGGTTCACAATGGGATTGCGCTCACGCACTCGCTTCACTTGCGCATGCGCCTTGCGCAGATCGCTGATGATGACATCTGGGGTGGTAGGTGGGGCCTCCCGCCAGTTTTACTACCGGTTCTTGCGAACCAGTCCAAACCGGGGGCAATCCACCACTGGTCTACACATATATGAGAAGAGACTCAGTATCCATGTAAAATAACAAATTTTGGCAACAGGCATATTGTGTCACCTAGTAAAAGTAAAGCTTGCCAGTTTTGGTCCTTTTATTTTGAAGCATGGAAATCTGAGCAAATAAGGTTACCTCAAATTTATGTTTAAATAAACTTGAAATATTCTTGAATATTATTTGCCAGTTTTTGAAACATTTTGAGGTGATTATTATTCAGATGATAAAAATTTAGAAACAAAATTTTAAACTCTTGCTGAACTCCTGCTAGATGTTGTTGATCTTGTTTCTGGCATTGTGCAAGAGAACAGGTAAACTCACACAGCGCTTCATAAATTTAGATTATTGCAATGTGCTGTATATAGGGCTGCCCCTGAAGAGCACTCAGAAACTTCCACTGGTGAAAAATGCAGCTATACCAGATATATAACGCATGAAACACCACTACTATGTGAATTACAATAGTTACGGATCTGTTCCCAGATGCAAATCAAAATGCTGGTTGTCAACTTCAAAGTCTTACATGCTTGGGATTGGTTTACCTGAGCGATTGGCTTTTTCCAAGAGTCCCTCCCCATCCAATTTGATCTAGCACACTGGGCACGCTCCCAATCCTATCAGCCAAAGTGGGTCGGCTGGTGGCGACTAAAAGATGGGCCTTTTCAACAGTAGCCTCTGCTCTGTGGAATATCCTTCCCTTTGGAGATGAGAAGGGCCTCAAC
Organism: Arizona elegans; assembly: GCA_022577455.1. Lineage (NCBI taxonomy): Eukaryota > Metazoa > Chordata > Lepidosauria > Squamata > Colubridae > Arizona > Arizona elegans. The sequence goes on from JAKOOJ010000001.1 coordinate 114,217,896, forward strand.
CCTGTTGGCCTTTCATAAGACTTTAAAAACTTAGCTATGTTCCCATGCCTGGAGCTCTGAATATGTTAACAGCCCCGTTTCTTGAGTTGACTGGTTAACTATCTCAGCTGCTGTGTATATATATTTTGGTTGTTTTTATTATTTTTAAATAATATTTTAAAATGTTTTAAACTTTTAAATGTTTTGTTTTAATTGTTTTTATAGTTTTGGAATTGTAAGCTGCCCAGAGTCATTGATTGAGACAGCAAGTATAGAAAATTGTATGTATGTATGTATGTATGTATGTATGCATGTATGTATGCATGCATGTATGTACGTACGTATGAATTTCCTGAAAGCTCTCATACAAGTACGTTGGAAATCTTGTCAGATTTAGCAGCCTTGCCATTCCATCAATTTTGGGAGGCCATGGACATCAGTTGGCATCAATAACCTGTGCTTACAGATATTATTTTCCTATTCCTGCCTTAGATTTTGAGAACAAAAATATGTTTATTCATTACCTAAGTATGACATATTTTTACTGCTACAATTGAGGAAGTTGAGGCTACTAAGATAAACTTAGTTCTTCCTGTTTTGTTAAAACGTCCATGTTTTTGGATAATGTCTTGCAAAACAACTTTCAGTAATATATTTTCCACTAATATAAGTTAATGAAGGGCTTGATTTTATGGCTGCTTATTTTGTATTGTCAGGCAAGCTAATTGGATTTTATAAGTAAGTTTTTAATACAGTTTTCTATTGAGCATTCTCAGAATTGATTATCCATTAACTGCTGATTAAAGGAAACTACCCAAGAAATTGAAAAAAAAAAAAAGAACTGACTTTTTATTTTGAGTCAGCAGCATCTGTCCATGGTGATAAAAGTGCAACTTTACTAAGTGCCAGACTTTCAGGTTAGTACATGAGGAAATGGAGTCAGCCTGGAGTTGTGCCAACAGTACTTATGCTAGACATCAACCACAAATACTCAGCCAAAGTGAACTGGGGTGATCTTTAAGAATAATAATAGCAGCTGACTAAAGTAATTCTCCAGACTGGCGGTAATGAAATCATGATTTGCTGCTATTATATCTGCTAGCTGCCATCTACTCCAAGAATTAATCCATGCATTTTAAAGGCTTATCGTTTGGACTTACACAAGAGCTGCATAATGTGGTTTTACTTACTATGAATGACCCTTTGGCTGCGACTGAAGGGAAGAAAAAGAGGTTATTTTCCCCAGCTCGTTTGCTAACAACTTCACTATCAACAAGATGCAATATTCCTTTTTGTTTTTCATTGCTCTTTCCCTGTTGTCGATACAAAAATGTGGTGCCCTGTTTAATAGGAATCAGCGCGACAAATATCACATTAATTCTTTTTGTCTTATCACTGTTTAATTCATTTCTACTTCACTGAGACACTGTCCTTGCACCAAGAAACAAGCCATAGCTTACATGACACAAAGGTTATCTTGATTTGTTGTCGCCTGTGAAGAACGTACTCCTCCTCAAGTTAAATGGGTTAGTTGCCCCATTTCTAGCTACAGCAGTGGGGCCCTGCTTAGCGACTTCATTTCTGAGATCACGTTCATAAAACTTTGGCTGAAATGAAGCACTTTTTGAGGATTTGCTCAGCTAAGGTTAAAAATTAAAAATGCCTTTGAACTGAACTTGATTCTAAGTGACTTTGAGCCAGTCACTCTCTTTCTCTCAGCCCTAGGAAGAAGACAGTGGCCACCCACTTCAAAAACTTTTTGCCAAGAAAACTACAGAGACTTCTCCAGGCAGTTGCCAGGAGTCAAACATTGACTTGAAGACACACTTGAGGACTTCATGCTTGTTATGTTTGTATTTATTCTACAGGCATAGAAAGCAGTTCAGTTTCCATCACATAACAAGTTATAAATATTTTTACATACTCGTGGTAGTATTAAGGAAGAATATGGACTGATATTCCATCCTTGACACCTCAAATTAAAAGCTGACACATTAAAATATAGACTTTGAATTCTTGAATTGGTTATCCCGATAGCTTTGCCTTTGGATTACTTATTTAGTTAGGAGTCCTGAAACTTGCTTTCCTATTGTAGTTTTGTCTTATTTATTATACTGTTAAAGTTAGACTTTTCCACTTTAAATCTTTAAATACTTTAAAAATTAAATACTTGTTTTTTGCAGCAAATAATGGAATTTATTGCCTTTCCCTATTAAATCTGGTTACAGGCTGTGAGCGTGAGTTAACTTTCCTTATATTGATGTGAATTAATCTGTGATTGGTCTCTGAGCTGTACCCTTACTAGGTGCTGTATTAACAGACTCTCCTTTCACTGAAGAAATATTTAGCTATTATAGTTTATTACTGTGATTGGAAAATGTGAGCGTAAGAAGATACAAATGGCACATAATCAATATTTAAGCTGCTAGTATTTTACTTTGGATAGTGTCTTACCAAGAGAGTATGGGTGAAACAGAATTGCTAGATCAGCACAGATTAGATCAATCATTTGAAGATTCCTTTATTCTGTTCATGATGTCTGATGAAATGGAACTCTTTTTTGTGTGTGGAAAGGATGGTCTTTCCTGCCGACATGCAAAAAAGTTGCAGGCACTGAAAGTTTTTCCTTCTTAATAGAAACAATAGAGTTTCCTGATAGGGCCTTCCTAGATGGGTTGGAGATATTAAGAAAGCTTGTAAGATTTTGAGTGGGACCTAAACATTTTGAGTGTCGGGTGTCTTTATTTGGCCTTTTTAAACCTTTTTTAACCCAACATAAAACCTGTTTTTATTGGTTTAAATGACTTTTGGTTTATTTTTGTTTTAATTCCACTTGTTGTTTTTAATAATAGAAGCTGCCCAGAGTCACGTTGATGATATAAATGGAATAAATAAATAAAATTTCCAAGGATTTCATCTGGTAAAAATGTACCTTGTTGATTCTTGCTTTAGTACCCTTTCCCCTTTCTTTAAGGGTATGGCTGCAGTAGTGCTTCATAGTTGATACTTTAAGATAACTGCCAGCATATAAAGTACACCCTGTCATAAGTAAATGTCTTATTCTATAACAAGAGATATGTATATATGTACAGGATATAAAGGGTTAATTTATTCATCCTCCTTTAATGTATTCATGTGTAATCACCCCCCTTCCTTGACTCCTCCCCTTTGATATAAATAGAGAGTGCTTTTACCTCATGCTTGCTTCTCACTGTAAATCTGACAAGAATAAGTAGAATGCCTATTATGAATAAATTTTTCTTTAACTGAAGAAATTGCCTCTGAATTCATCATTGAGTCTGATCCTCAAAATATTGTAACAAGCTGGTAGCAAAGGATGGTTTGAACTGACTCAATAAAATCCAACATGCCTAAGAAAGAAAACCTCAAGAAAAAAAAGAAAGACCCAATACCAGGGCAAATGATAAAGAAACAAAAACAGATCAAGAAATGATCAACGAACCAATAAATACAACAATCAAAGAATCTGAAGATAACACCACAGACATCGAAGAAACAGCAGATGAAACCGACAACCAAGAAGAGAACAAAATAAAAGACAAAGACCTCAGATCGGAGATACTGAGGCTAATAAAAAGTCAAAAAGATGACCACAAACTCATCGCGGAACTCCGAGGCTTCTTGGAAGAAAACGGAGCAGCGAGAGAAAAAGACATTGAAAAAGCCAAACCCGAAAATACAAAAATGGTGAGCGAACCTACAACGAAAGAAAAAATAACCAGAAGCAAGACCAGAGGTCCCGCTCAAAATTTTGAAAGGCAGCCATCTTCTCTTCAACCGGCCACAGAAATGAACACGGCTGAACCAATCAGAATGCACCATTCAAAAACTCTGGCGCGAAAAAACATAAAAAATAGCAAAAAATATATTTACTCTTCTGAAGAGTCAGAAACAGATACAGAGGAATCATCCACCGAACAAGAAATCGAAACACCCATGAGAAAAATATTTAAAACGTTTGGCACAAGTCTAACAATTTCAAAAGAATCAATAAAAGCCAATAATGCAAAAATACAAAAGAAACGAACCACAGCTGTCAGCAGAACACCCAAGATCGAGCCAGAGACCGAATCATCAGAAGGAGAGCACTACGAGAGAGCTACAGCAAAGAGAACCTCTCCCAGCGGCTTCAGCAGAGAAATGACCAACGTGCATGCGCAGATGAACACAGAGAACTACAATGAACTTTATGAAGAAGGAGAATCTTTCAAGCTCATCAGCAGAATACCCACACCATTCTGCAATTTTCAACATCTACAGGACCGTGGACTACCCACAGTTGTAAGTAGTGGGAATAGTAATATTGGGAATCTACCTAGTGATTTCCCAAAACTTAGAATTGATGGCATCAATTTACAGGAATGGTGTCAACAAATTCAGGTTGTCTTTATGAAAGAAAATTTATTATTTTTTATAACCAATCCTCCCAAAAGACCTTGGACTCTAAAAATGGACTGCCTGCATCACAGAGCATTCTATTTAATAATTTCTAGCATATCACCTGCCATGTACTACAATATTAAGCATAATCTTACTGTTTCAGAAATAATTCAATGCATGTTTAAATTGTTTCATAGTGAAAGTGTAGCAACAACCACTAGAATGTCTAAAGATTTCTTTTCAGCCAAATTAAGATCTGGAACCACCATAAGTGAACATTTAATATCCTTAAACAAAACCAGAGCAGAATTACATCTAAGAGGAGAAATAATATCAGAACAGACAATGAAAAGCGTTATCCTTAACTCATTAGATTCATCATGGGATAACTACATATCACACTTAGACTCAATCAATCTAGGATACTTATCCATAGAAAGTCTGTCAAATAAGTTAATAGCTGAAGATAATTTGAGGAGAAGTAGATACATTGCATACACAGAACACAGACAGACAAAAGGGTTAACCTTCCAAGAAAATCACCAAAAAACAATTGAATGTTACAATTGTGGATCCAGAAAACACTCTAAGGGAGATTACCCCATGTTTCATAGGGAAAGACAAAACCGTGATTATAGGGGTAGATATCAAGACAGGCAATCATCTATTGATAGATACAGATATAGAGACTCCCCAAACTACAGAGAACGCAGAAAGGATAGAGATAATTCAAGGGACAGAAAATCAGGATCATTAAATGGATTAGATAAACATAATGATGTCATCACACAAAATTCAAAAAACAATACTTGGCTCATAGATTCAGGGGCGACTAATCATACAACAAATAACAAGAAAATACTGTCTTCATTCACAAATGATAAATTTATGATAAGAGTAGCCAATCAAGAAAATGTTCAAGTCATAGGGAAAGGAGATGTAAATATACCTGGTTTAGGTAAAGTAGAGGGGGTATTGTTGATACCAGAAATATCACATAACATACTTAGTGCAATGAAATTAAGCCAAGATTTCAACATAAATATAATCTTCTCTGGGGGAAAAGCAATACTAGAAAAGGATGGGACTAAATTGAATAGTGTAGTTATCGAAGGGGGCCTACCCTTCCTTGTAACAGAAGATAAATGGTTGCATAACATTAATACAAACACTGATGACGACATCAACATAGACAGTGAACATAGTAACAACAATGACAATGAAGAACCCAATACACACTGTAATCACAAAGACACACCCACTAGTGATACACACAATAACAAAAGACCCAATATAGGCAAACCAATTCATGATGAATGTGCACACATGTTGCATAGGAAATTGGGACATGCAAGTTTCCCTGTAATACAAAAAATGATTGAACATGCTGATGGCGTTAAAATAAAGGATTGTAAAAACTATTTGGAATGCTCAGTATGTAAATCCTCAAAACTCAGAACAAACCCAAAACCAAAGAGGGCAACAAGGACCTCTAACCAAATTTTTGATCTGGTACATATGGATCTGGTTGGTCCATTAACACCATCCATCACATACAAAAAAAGATATTTCCTAACTATTGTAGACGACTATAGCCGTTATGGATTTGTTTATACTTTAAAACACAAAGATGAAACTTTCCAAAAATTCAAAGAATTTTACAAACGTGTAGAAACACAACACAATATCAAAATAAAACAAATCATGACAGATAGGGGATCCAAATTCATGTCAAAAGAATTCTCACAATGGATAAAAGACAAAGGAATGATACACTTCACGACTAGCCCATTTTCTGCTTTTCAGAATGGTACAGCAGAACGAAAGAACTCGACACTGCAAACCATGATTAGATGTACATTAGAAGATGCTGGTTTAGGAAAACAATTCTGGTCAGAAGCATTACTATATTCAAACTATACCCAAAATAGGACCTGGTCTAGCATCCTAAATAAAACACCATACGAAGTGATGTACAATAGGAAACCAAAAATATCACACATGCACATATTTGGAGTTACAGCAGACGTACACATACCAAAACAATTAAGACGTAAGGGAGATAACGTATCCAGAAGGCTCAGATTCATGGGATACGAAACAGGCACAAAAGGATATAGATTCATTGACAATAATAACAAATTCATAGTCTCAAGAACAGCAGTATTTCATGAACAGGCCAACTGGTCTAAGATACATCTTAACGAGATAATCCAAAATACAGAACCAAATATTGAACAACAAGACAGAATAGAAAGAGAGAAACATGAACATAACACACATGATGACAAAAACAAAACATGGACAGGTAACCATACCAGGATAAAAACAGATTCATTAACCAAAAAGGAAGCAAGGTATCTACACGATAATGAAAGCATTCCAATAAGAACAATCAGGTGTAACAGAAAACAATTACCCAATAAGTATAAGGATTATATAATGTGTGTGAATGACGAGACACCAACACCTAACACATACGAGGAAGTGTTGAAACTTCCCATGGAAGAAAGAGAAAAATGGGAATTAGCCATAACAAAAGAAATGAACAGCTTGCGTGAATTAGGTGTATTTACACCAGTCCCTGCCCCTAAGAACAAGACAATTATAGGCACCAGATGGATATTCAAAATCAAAGATTTAGAAGAGGGTAATAAATTATATAAAGCTAGATTAGTCGCACAAGGTTACGCTCAAAAATATCCTGAGGATTACACTGGCACATACTCTCCCACTGTAAGAACCGAAAGTGTAAAGACAGCTTTAGTCATAGCTGCTATACTCAATCTTGATGTCTTTCAATATGATGTGCAGACTGCATACTTACATGCAAAGCTCGACAAAGAGATATATGTAAGGGCACCTCATAGCCAATGTACAAATAGAAATGAGACCTGGTTACTTAACAAAAGCTTATACGGATTAAAACAATCCGGCAAGCGTTGGTATGAATGTCTAGTCAGCGTGCTTAAAAATATGGATTTCAAAGCCACAACTGCAGACAATTGCTTTTTTGTTAGAAAGGAAGGTGAATCATTAGAATTTGTGTTAATCTATGTGGATGATATTTTGTATATAGGCAAACATAAAGAAAAGAAAGACTTATTTGTATCCAAGCTAAGTGAACATTTCTCTTTAAAGTCGCTAGGAAGGGTAAACAAATACCTTGGAGTTCAAATCAATAAAACAAGAAAGGGATTCAAATTATCCCAGAGAGATAAAATTATAGAACTTCTGGAAAAATGCAATTTAAGAGATGCCAAACCTTGCGATACTCCTATGCAGACTGATTTTCTAAGGAATATGGATGAATCTTCACCTGAGTTCGAGAACAATACACTATATAGATCAATTATTGGTTCTCTCTTGTATATATCTAATTGGACCAGGCCTGATATAGCTCTGCCACTTAATTTATTATCTAGACATGTAAGTAAACCACTTATGTATCATTGGGAAGCAGTTAAACGAATACTAAGATATCTAAAACACAGCATGGATTTCTGCCTACTCTTAGAACCCAATAATATTAAAGAACCTATTATCACCAGTTATGCTGATGCAGACTGGGCAGGTGACATCAAATGTAGAAAGAGCACCTCAGGTTATGTATTATTTTTAAATGATTGCCCAATATTCTGGTACACTGGGAAGCAAGATTTAGTAGCGACTTCCACAACAGAGGCAGAATACGTCTGTTTATCTAAAGCCTCAAATAATTTAGTGTGGTTTAATGATTTATTATCTGATATTTGGAAGAATCCAATACTATCATTTGTCATACATGAAGATAATAAGGCGGCTATAGAAATATCAAGATCTGACGCCATTGGTCAAAGGTCCAGACATATAGATATCAAATTTAAACACGTGAGACAATTATCTCAGGATGGATTCATTAAAGCAACCCACTGCGAAACCTCAGAACAAATAGCTGATATATTAACTAAACCTTTACCTTCCAAACAACACAAATACTTGACATCAAAATTACAAGTACTATATAATTCTGAATCCGAATGCAATCATTGTTATATGTCGAATCGGCATTTAGAGGGGGATTTGTCATAAGTAAATGCCTTATTCTATAACAAGAGATATGTATATATGTACAGGATATAAAGGGTTAATTTATTCATCCTCCTTTAATGTATTCATGTGTAATCACCCCCCTTCCTTGACTCCTCCCCTTTGATATAAATAGAGAGTGCATTTACCTCATGCTTGCTTCTCACTGTAAATCTGACAAGAATAAGTAGAATGCCTATTATGAATAAATTTTTCTTTAACTGAAGAAATTGCCTCTGAATTCATCATTGAGTCTGATCCTCAAAATATTGTAACACACCCTTTCTCCTATTTTAAAAATAACGCTTTACTAATTTTACAGGCATAGCTCTCTGAGTAATAGGAGGAGCCAATGTCCCTTGTGGACTGGACAATGTCTCCTTCTCCTCCTTCTCCTTCTCCTTCTCTTCTTCTTCCTCCTCCTTCTCCTGCGCCACCTGAAGTCATCTGAAATCCTTTATGAATGTTCTTACCTTGAGAGTACTATACTTTCTAGTAGTATGATTTGAGTGTTGGATGTGCAGGAGGTCTACTATTGAAGTTAAAGCTAAGAAAGCAAAGATTCACAGTAGCTAGAAACTAATTATACATTTCAAATGTTTCACTGATTTTTTTTTTTTTTTTTGCAAAATGGTCAGAACAATGATATGAAATGCTATGCCCTCTAAAGAAGACATTTCTTCTTTAGATGGCAAAAGAAAGAAACAGCTTTTTCTATCATGTTGCCATACCACTGGAGAATTCTGGGAGTTCAAGTCCACCCCACTAAAAGCTGCCAATTTGAGAAACACTGACCTGTAGTGTTGTGACTTTTGCACACAGATTTTGGATGGATGGGCCTGGAAAATATGATCAAGCTCTTTTATGTTCTTGTATTTCAGTGCCTTAGATTTATGTTAGTGCATTGGATACTGAAGAGAATTCTTGTGTCAGTACGTTTTGTGCTTTCCTGGCAGTAAAAAAAGCAGGGAGTAGTGGTTTAGACACAATTGGTTTAATGTTGCAAAGACACAGTTTATCATTAGGATGCTTATCATTCTTCAGCAGGTTAAATTCTAGAGGGCTTTGCTTGGTGGCATTTTCCCCATTTAACCTGCTGAAATGAATTTCATTTCAAGTATTTAGCATTTCTGACTACTTCAGAAGGAGCCCACATGAGGCTTTGCCCTTATAGAAAGGAACAACATTTTATTTTTCAGTTATAGCCAGAGACATTACTCTCATTGTTTGCTCGCTCTCTTGTTCATTGCATCAGTTGTTCTCCTGCGTTATACCTTGGAAAAAGCTTACGCTCTTAATATATATACAGTATGTTTACATTGCTGAGTGTTCTGTGTGTTTATTTTTTTCCAATTTAGAGAATAGTGTTATTCTTCACTGGTATAATATTTTTAATGCTCTTATGATGAAATGATGCTGAATTGAAAAAAAAGAAGTCAAGTTTACTGATGGTATTTAATGGATGCTCAGAAAAGTCCATTAAGAAAATGCTCTGAAGTAAGAGGTGGCTCATTCTTTACGATTCTAGCTGAAATTGTAAGGATGAAATTCAAAATCTTTTTTTTTATTGAAAAAGTTTTTCAAATACAGATTTTCCCCCCCTTTTTCCCCCCTCCTCCCTAACCCCCCTCCCCGTCCCCTCCCCCTGTGACTTCTTCATAATAAAACACAAATTCATAACAGATTATATAATACTTTACCATCCACATACTCCATCCCTATATGCTGACCCTTTCTTTTTAATAAAATTATCATATCCCCCTTGTACTATACTATACTATACATTTCAAAGTGACATTCTATTATAACATTATGTAATAACTCCTAATTTAACATAATAATATTATTATACCTCCCAATTTAGCGATTTCTGCTCATAATCTACCCTTTTACTACCCCCCATACATATATCTCTTAAGTCAATCTTTTATGTATATTAATATAACATTTCAAAGCAACCTTCCACTATAAAACTATATAATAAATCCTAATTTAACATTTATTCAGTTCAGCTACCCATTTCCTTCCCCCCCCATCGTTATATCTCTTAACTCAAATCTTTTACATATATTCACATCTAAACATAATATCCCTTTTCTTTAAACTAAACAATCAATAACCTAACCTGTCTCCACCCACTTTCCTACAAGACTACCATACTTAATTGTTCTTCATATCTTTATTCTTCTGCCCACTCCACTAGAAAAATATTCCCTTATGTAAATAAAATCCTAAAAAGACTTTAAGCTTGTAATCCATATAATATCTTCTGTAATGTCTTTCAGCTGGATAATAAACTCCATCACCCATATTAGGGTAACATCGCATCCTAATTCCAACAGTATTTTCGGTATCTTCAATTACCATCTGCCCCCATCAGTAACAAATATCTTGTATCTTATATTTTATTTTTCAGTTATAGCCAGAGACATTACTCTCATTGTTTGCTCGCTCTCTTGTTCATTGCATCAGTTGTTCTCCTGCGTTATACCTTGGAAAAAGCTTACGCTCTTAATATATATACAGTATGTTTACATTGCTGAGTGTTCTGTGTGTTTATTTTTTTCCAACTTAGAGAATAGTGTTATTCTTCACTGGTATAATATTTTTTAATGCTCTCATGATGAAATGATGCTGAATTGAAAAAAAAGAAGTCAAGTTTACTGATGGTATTTAATGGATGCTCAGAAAAGTCCATTAAGAAAATGCTCTGAAGTAAGAGGTGGCTCATTCTTTATGATTCTAGCTGAAATTGTAAGGATGAAATTCAAAATCTTGTTTCTGTTAAAGATTCCTCCCACTAGGAAGATAATAATGAAAGCTGGCTATTTTTCTTAAAATTTCTTTGTGGAGGTGTTCCTGGATCTATTTTTCTATTTCAGTAGAAGGGTTTAGACAACCTAACACCTTCCAGGTATTTTGAAATACAGCTTCTGTAATTATTATTGATTGATCCTTCCTTCCTTCCTTCCTTCCTTCCTTCCTTCCTTCCTTCCTTCCTTCCTTCCTTCCTCCCTCCCTCCCTCCCTCCCTCCCTCCCTCGCTCACTCACTCACTCACTCCCTCCCTTCCTCCCGTCCCTAGCAAAATAATCCTTAAATTTGATTTCCTGGAAAGTAATGTGTCTTGACATTCTGTAAGTTAGCCCATTTGAGATACCTTTATTGACAAATTTTGCCTATGATGCAGCATTTCATGCAACTGAAGGTTAAAAGCTACCAAACAATCCAAGACTTTTAGTAATATATAGGTAAAAGTAAACAGTAATACTGTTTGTTTGATGGGGTTGCATTTTTCATGACAAAGCAAACCTACAGTTTGATAATGCTTCTGGATCTTTGGGAGGAGCTTGAGGTCCAGAGAAGACAGATATCCCTTTTAGGAAAAAAAAAATCAGGGTTTGCCACTACTTTTCATAACTGGAGAGCTTTGGGGACTAATGTCATACATTCTGTATCTCATGAATATAATTTGTCAATTCTGTTGGCCCTAGCTGGGTCACAAACTAATAGCCCAACAAAGAACAGGCATTAGGCAGTATTGCAAATATACCATTGATTTTGCTGAAGCTCAACTAGATTACTACTTTGTTCTGTAAGCTATTATCAAGATGCTAAGCTTTGCTTCAATTAGACATTGTGTGGCACAACTTTTTGCATTCTCCAAATTTGCCATCAGAGTTTTCAGCATAACTCCAAAGTACATTTCAAAATGTTCATGGTGAAAGACAATATATTTCAGCATGCAACTTTGCGTGAAAACAGTAGGGTTAGTTCCAATTTTGTGAGTTCTGTGCCAAGGAAACTTATGTGAATAGCATCTCAGGCAGGTCGGCCTTTGGTATGTGAGTGAAATTTGTCTCTGGAGTTGAGCTGTGTGTTTAAAATTGTGCCTTGAACTTGTGATCCTTTAGTTTTGTTAAAACCAGCTTGAGAGCCATTGGTTGATAGAAATGCAGGTTGTAATTCAAATAAATAACATGTATTACTTAGCTCTGTATTTATGCAGTGTTCAGTGGAAGAGAAAAGAGAATCTTTACAAGTAAAATAAGATTTGATTAGTGTGTAAAAAAAACAAAACATGTGAATCTTATATTTGAATAGAGTACAATTCAGTTTTAAGACACTCAGACACACATATAGAGTGGGAGGGAGGGAGGGGGGGGGGAGAGAGAGAGAGATCGATCAAGTAACTATCTTTTACTAGCTAGATGAAATTGGATTATGACTTCTAGAATTCGGAGACAGCATAGCCAAATATTGATTCATAACCATAATTTTGGTCACCATTATATAATTTAGATATATTTAGCAGTGGTGAAATCCAATTTTTTTTATTACCGGTTCTGTGGGCGTGGCTTGGTGGGTGTGGCTTGGTGGGCATGGCAGGGGAAGGATACTGCAAAATCTCCATTCCCTTCCCTCTCTGGGGCCAGCTAGAGGTGGCATTTGCCAGTTCTTCAAACTACTCAAAATTTCCGCTACTGGTTCTCCAGAACCTGTAAGAACCTGCTGGATTTCACCCCTGATATTTAGGTAAACCCTGGTTTTATGCATAAGAATTATTTATGTATTAAATTTATATGCTGTCTATCTCTCTGTTGAAGCAACTCTAAAGAATAGGTATTTAAAAAGGAAGTATTTAAAAAGATTGGCATTTATAAAAATAATCCTAATTATTAATTAGCCACATTTTGGGGAGTAAGTTTGGGCATAATGAAAACTATCAAAGACATATATGCCTCTTTGGAAATAAAAGCAGATGGCTTTTTGATTCCAAATTTTATTTTAAATATAGATACATTTCACTCTCTGTAACTATTTCTGGTAATGGCTCATGGATTTATGGAGAAAGAGTGCTCATTACAGTTTTTAAAAGAATCTAATTAATTGCCAATTACCAAGAATTATTCAGTGAAAAATATCTGGAGTTCTCTATACTGTTTAAACTGAAAATTTGGTGTTGCATCATAGATTAGTTTGCTGCTGTGTATAACAGAAAATATAAAGAGACACCAAAAATCAATAGTAATAAATGTTTGTACTTTTGTCACAGCCTCTGTGTATGTGTGCGTGTATTAGATATATATTATCTATAATATATATTTTCCTGTTTGGAAGTGAACTGATACATATGTATGGTCATTGTATTTGTGGGAATTAGCAGTATTGGTTGTACCTCTCACCTTATCTACAAAGTTGCAAAAACATTTTATTATTTTATTCTCATATATTTCCATCTGGTCAATAATATTTACATAATATTAAATTATAACAGGTGTCATAAATGGATGTCGAAGTGTAAGATGTGGATAAGAATATATTCTTGGTTCGGGAGGGGGAATGAACATTTGGAGGTTAAGGAAAACCTTTACAAAGCTTTAATTTACGTTATTGGTTATTTCTAATTTATTTCATTTTACTTTTATTCTATTTTTAGAATAGAATATTGCTATTTGGCAGATATTGCTAGAATAGAATTGCTATTTGGCAGATTTCAATAAAAATAAAACGAGAATTAACATGCATACTTAGAACAACTATTAAAACAATTAAAAATTAAATGTTTCTGTTTTAACAATACAAGGCATAATTTATAGCTATGTATATAAAGTAAGTCCTTTCAGGTTATTTATGAAGTTTAGAGAACATTGTTATGTATTTGTATCTAATAATCAACTCAAGTTTCTTACTTGAGTTTCCCACAAGTATGCATACATAAGACTGCAGCCTCAAAAATAGAAGTGCTATAGAATTCAAAGAACAATTGATCTAGAAGAAATGGTTTCCAGCTATTTCCAAAACTACTCAAAAGCCATGGGAGGAATGCAATTAACAGCTCACTAGATCTAACTGCGCATTGTTTTGGGTAAGCGATACTGTCTTATCTAGTATATGCAGAAATAACATTTGAATTTGAGTGCTGGATATATCTGTACACTCCATATATATCATTATCTTCATAAGAGCTGCAGGGTGTCAACCTAATCTTCTGAAGGTGGAGGATAAAACTTTCTGTATGGCTGATGGGAAGCCCTGTCCCAAACATAACAAAATGAAATGTAGATTTATTTTTTATCTATCAGTCTGTCTGTTTGTCTGTCTTGTCTATCTATCATCTATTTTCTGAGTCTAGAACATCTTATATTAAAAAAAGAGAATATAATATATTTAAATTATATAATAGACTAAAACAACTTCAGTAACCATATAGCAAATATAAAAATTAAAACACAGAAGAAATTTAAAATACTGTTGTGACATTATGTAGCATTTGAGTCCCAGAAAGTAGCGGTCTGAATAGCTTTATCATTGGCCAGGAACAAATCGTCCATAGTCAGTCCATCAAGATTATGGCATATCAATAAATGTTCAGGACTCTGCAGTTCCCCACATTTGCAGTTTCCATCGCCTGTGATATTGTCTCAGCCTGACATTATTGGACTATAAAGCAACTCCTCTCCATTAGATGCTAGTATGGGACCATGTAGTTCTTGAGTTGCTCTGGACCTAACCCTTGAGGGTTATCCTTAACATTTTGAATTGTGCTTGGGAACAAACAACTAGTACATTCTTATCATATCAAAAAGCACTAAGCAAAACTCTTGCATTCTGCATCAGACGTGGTTTTTCAAGATAATAGCCCAATCTGGATGGGACGCTATATCCAGATTTAATCTTGTTTTTTAAAATAAATGCTTAAACTGGACAAATGCTGTCCTAACTTCAGGTGCTACCAAAACTTTTCAGTGCAAAATCTTAAATTACCCCAGGCTGAGATTGTGATGTTTCAGGTAAATACTATTCTATCCAAAACACGTTGCTTTCTAAATCCTGGATATCTTGTCCATTTTAATTTATTAGCATTCAACCAGTGCATTATTTCTTTTGGATACTGATTCAGAACATGAAACATTTTGTTCTGGTACATGGAAATCAGAGGTGGGTTTCAGCAGGTTCTGACCAGTTCTGGAGAACCAGTAGCAGAAATTTTGAGTAGTTCGGAGTACTGGTAGTAAAAATTCTGACTGGCCCCACCCCCATCTATTCTCTGCCTCCCAAGTCCCAGCTGATCGGGAGGAAATGGGGATTTTGCAGTATTCTTCCCCTGGAGTGGGGAGGGAATGGAGATTTTACAGTATTTTATTTATTTATTTATTTTATTTTTATTAGATTTTTATACCGCCCTTCTCCCACTGGATTCAGGGTGGTGAACAGCCAAGAATAAAAACATCACATACGAAAATTTAAAATCTTTTTTAAAAAAAGAATTAAACAAATTTTGGCCCAATAAATTTAAAACACCCCATCTAAAATCAATTAACAATTAAAAATATCTAAGGGGGCCGGGTTAAGCCAGCCCGGCTTGATGAAATAAAAAAGTTTTAAAGGCACAGCGAAAAGCACAGAGATCTGGGATCCTACATATCTCCAGGGGCAGGTCGTTCTAGAGGACAGGTGCTGCCACAGAGAAGTCCCTCCCCCTGGGGGTTGCCAGCTGACATTGTCTGGCCGACGGCCCCCTGACGAATCCTTCTCTGTGGGAGCGTATTGGCCGGTGGTAAGCTATCGGTGGCAGAAGGCGGTCCCGTAAGTACCTAGGCCCTAAGCCATGGAGCCCTTTAAAGGTGCTAACCAACACCTTGAAGCGTACCCGGAAGACCACTGGGATCCAGTGCAGCTCGCGCAGGAGGGGTGTCACATGGGAGCGCCCCATCACTCCCATAATCCCCTGCGCGGCCGCATTCTGTACAGTTGGAGCCTCCGGGTGCTCCTCAAGGGGAGCCCCATGTAAAGAGCATTACAGTAGTCCAGGCGGGAGATGACGAGTGCCTGAGTGACCGTGCATAGGGAGTCCCGATCCAGAAAGGGACGCAACTGGCAAATCAGTGGAGTATCCTACCTCTGTCACGCCCACTAAGCCACACCCACAGAACCAGTAGTAAATTTTTTTTGAAACCCACCACTGATGGAAATACAATGTTTTATTGACAGTGCCTCAGATCTTATCATATTTCTTGATGATCAGATGTAGAAGCTAAATAATTAGAGATAAATCAAGATTAAACCATGAGGAAAAGTATTTTCTGATGTCCATGAGCTGAACACCCTCACCCCCCACCTCCCAAAAGCTCCATGAAAATGATATAATCAGCAAAAAATGGTCTCTCCAAAACTCTTTCCTGTCAAATGGTCCAGAAGAATTTCATAATTGATGATACTGAATGCCACTGATAGATCCTTCAGACCCAACAGAGTTGGACTCCCGTGGTCTAACTCTCAGCACAGACCTTCTACTGTACAAGCAAAACTAAATTAGCTATTCCCTTTTTCTGTACTATCTCACTAATGAGAACGGTTCATAAATAAATCATTTGGTGCATCATAAGAAAAATAAATGTATTCTGCCTATTGCAGTCATTGATATGAAAAAATATGTTTCTTCACTCAAATTTAGATCTAGTTAAATTACTTAGATTCATGTTATAATATTATTAATATATCAAAATGAACTGTCAGGAAATGGTATGTAATATAGCCATGTTCTGCTCCTTCAAAAAAAGCTTCCTATGCAGCATAAACTGACTTTGCAAAATTTGTCTGTACTTTCATTTTCAGTTAGTTGAATGTCTATTTTGGATGGGTGAAATGTCCATAAGCTGTTCATTCATTTGAAATCATTGGATTGGTTTCTCAAATATATGTCGGGTAAGTTGTATAATAAAATAATTGTTTTAGTCCTAAGTACAGGTAGTCCTTGATTTATGACAGAAATGGAACCCAAAAAATCCAACCTATGTCATGAGGCACCCATGTGTCCAATATGATTTTTTCACTGATTGTTAAGCAGATATGACAGTCATAAATTGAATGCCATGGTCTTTAAGCAAATTATTATTTTATTATTATTTATTGGATTTATATGCCACCCTCTCTCCAAAGGACTCAAAGTGGCTCACATCAAACGAAACAATCCCAATAAATACAAATTAAAACATTCTAAAACAGACTAAAAACCAATTTAAAACAGTAGACCCCATCAGTCCTGGCTAGGACGTTTAAACAGCCAGGTCTTAAGCTCACAGCGGAAGGTACGAAGGTCGGGGGCCAGCCGAAGACCCATTGTGGCATGTATCTACAATGTAACCATTGACTATAATGGGTCTTTATTTGCCAGAAACCAAAAGTAAATGCTAATTTCCTATTTTAAAAAAACCCTTAATGAATCACAGTCATGCGACTGCAGGATGCTGCAAATGGATGTAAAAACAGCCTGGTTGCTGAGTGCCAAAACGTGATCATGTGACTGAAGGGGGGTGGGAAATGCCTTGGGTCATGAATCTGGGTCATAAACACCTTTTGGGAGTCCAGCATAACTTTAAATGGCCACTAAGTGATCGATTATTAAGTCAAAGGACTACCCGTTTCTCCAGAAAATAAGGAATAGTTTAGAATGCCCATTTCACATTGTGAAACCCACAAATTTATTTCAATGCAAACACATTTTTTAAATAACAGAAATGGCATCACCCATATTTAGGTCTAGATTTCTAAGATGACTCAAAGATTCTAACCCTAACACTGCACCTTCTTAAAATTCCTTTTGTAAGTTTGCAATTCATACAGGGACTCCCAGGAAGTTTGCAGTTCGTATAAGAGACACTCAGAAACATCAGTCTCAGGTTTTATGGGTCTTCTTTTTTTCTTTTGTTGCATGACAGGGCAGTCGTTGCTGGGTGTTAGGCCGATAGACCCCGGGAGCTTACTTACAATCTAGAGTTCAGAGTTGAGACAGCTTTTGCTAATCTGAGCAAATTTCTAGCTGGAAGGATGATTAGTATTCCTGATGGTTGTGTTATCACATTAGTGTTATGTTTATGTTTAAATATGCCTTCCGATTTTCTGTTAAATGAAGTACATTGCTTAAAGAAAAAGTGTCACACGTTTGTTTCTGTTTCCAGTTATATTGTTATAAACGGCAAAAGTTGACCATCTGTAGGATCAGCTTCGCATGCATGATTGAGGTCCCAGGCATATAAGACGTTTCCCAACCCTGCAAATGTGTTACCAACATAGTTGCTAACATGTTGGTCTTAGATAATGGACCTATTCATCTAGGACGTACAATTTGGCAGCCTGTTGGGCTGAGGAATTATTCTATAAAAGCTGAATCAAATTCAGTTCGCTGTAATAGAAAAATACTGTAATATTTTCCTCTTTAGTTTGTAATTGTAGGAAAGTTTCTAGTCACTTCTGGTTTATAATTTTAAAAACAGTTCCATGGAAATAGCACTGATTATTGTAAATTATCTCCTGCTGTTAAATAACTGTATAATAACAGATCGGCTACAATGGATTTTTCATAGTAATATTACATTGGCAAATATTTTTATAACTATTGCTGGATACTGAAAACAACAGGGATGTTAAGAATAACTCTGTTAAAATCAAATGAATCCAAGTTGTTTTTAGCACAAATTGCTATTTAGTTTTTGACTGGGTTTAGTGCCAATTTTATAATTTATACCTTTCAAAAATTGAATCTGGCACACACACATAAAAAGCTTAGAAAACATGGTAGAGAAAAACACTGTGTTTGTTCTTTCCTTTTCTTTAGTTTATGGATTTTATAGTATTGGCTTTTACTTTTCATGTTAAATAAATTCAAATGGGATGCATTTCTTTAAATAACATAGGTACTTGGATAAAAGAATTGTGCAACTTATTAAATATGGAGTATTATATGGTTATATACATGCCCATACAAATATACATTTTGTGTGTGAGAGAGACAGAGAGAGGGAGGGAGGGAGGGAGAGAGAGAGAGTGCAGGCCATTAACAATTGAATAATAATCAAATAGGATTTTATTTATAAATGCCATCATGTAACTTGTAACTCCTGGAATTCTCCAGTCATCCATGCCGAGTTGAAGTCTACCCATCAAAAGTTGCCAAGGCTGAGAGATATTGCTTTAAATATATTAAACCATTTAAGTGACTGGATTTAATTATCACCTATTTGGAAGTAAACTATTTAGGCTCTATGAAAACCTATTAGCTCTATACTGTAGTCATGAGAGCTAGAAACTTGTAGCTAATGTGGTGGTGATTATGTAGAAAATATACTATATGTGTTATAGCTTGGTGTTCACAAGCCCTGACAATAAACACCCAAGAAGTTAAGAATTTTAGGATATGTGTGATTTTCACAAATTGGTAATGTAATTACCAATGGTGAAATGTAAAATTTGTTACTACCGGTTCTGTAGGCATGGCTTGGTGGTGAGGGTAATGTGACTGGGTGGGTGTGGCCAACTTTTTATTTTTTTTACTTTTAAAAGCATTTTAAAAGCATTTAAACACATTTTTTCTACAACCTCTTCGGCTGAAGAGGTTGTAAAAAATGTTTTTAAAAGCTTCTGATGATCAGGCAACTCAGCTGGGATCATCAGAGGCTTTTAAAAGCATTTTTTCTACAACCTTAAGAGGTTGCAGAAAAAAATGCTTTTAGAAGTCTTTGACAATCAGGCAACTCAGCTGGGATCACCAGAGGCTTTTAAAGGCTTTTTTTTTCTACAACCTCTTCAGCCGAAGAGGTTGCAGGAAAAAATGCTTTTAAAAATAGAAAAAAAAAACAGCCTCTGAAGATCGCGTGGCTCAGCTGGGCATGGCGTGGGGTGGGGGGCAGGGATTTTTGCTACCGGTTCTCCGAACCACCCGTCGCCATCGCTACCGGATTGGGCGATCTGGTCCGAACTGGGAGCATTTCACCCCTGGTAATTACCTACCTTTGCAAAATTGTGCAAACAATGGTTTCTATCTCCTGTAACTCTCTTACAAGTGGAAGGGCGGGGATTATTTCCAGCAGGTTCCTCTTGCTTCATCCTCCCTATTGTCTCATCCAGTTATCACAAAGGATAGATGAGAAACTACAGATTGTGATGTCTTCTTTGAATAGGGAAGCTTCAAAGTAAAACTCATTTTAAAAGATCTCATGATACACTGTTTGAGTTTAAATCAACTACAAAGTTAATTGATTTAAAAATTGTATATGCAGGGGGGAAATATTATAGCTTGAATTCCATGCAGATAGTAAAAAAAGAACAGAATTGGAAGGGACCTTGGAGGTCTTCTAACCCAACCTCAAAATGCCCAAAAATGAATACCCTATAACAGTGATGGCTAACCTTTTTGCCGTCATGAGCCAAAAGCGGGGAGAGAGTGGGGGGGTCATGCCGCTTGTGGCCACACCCATAATTCAATGCGCCCCCACACACATGCGCATGTGACCCTCCCGTGCTCCCCCTGCTTTTGGCATGTGACGGCACAGTGGGCCTGGTAGGCCCGTTTTTTGCCCTCCCCAGTCTGGAGAGGCTTTCTAGGAGCCTGGGGAGGGCGAAAACGGCCTTCCCCACCCCCCAGAGGCCCTCCGAAAGCCAGAAACAGTCTGTTTCCCGACTTCCGGTTGGCCCAGAAGGCCCGAAAATCAACTGGCCGGCACACACATGTGTCCTGGAGCTGAGCTAGGGTAATGCTTGCGTGCCCACAGATATGGCTCCGTGTGCCATATGGCTCCATGTGCCTGTGGCACACATGCCATAGGTTCGCCATCACGGCCCTATAACATTTCAGACAATGGGTGTTCAGCCTCTTCTTAAAAGCCTCCAGTAGTGGATCCCACTACTTCTGAAGGCAAGTCGTTCCACTGATTATTATTATTTTTATTTATTTATTTATTTATTTATTTATTTATTTATTTATTTATTTATTTATTTTTATTGAATTTCTATACCGCCCTACTCCCGAAGGACTCAGGGCGGTGCACAGCCATGAAATAAAACACATAGATATACAAAATTTAAAATCGAATAAAATGAATTAAATAAATTTGGCTGGATTGATACCCATAATTTAAAATACCCATATTTTAAAATACATTAAAAATTTAAAATTTACACTTAAAAGGGAGAAGATTAGGTGAGGCCAGCTTGATGAAATAAAAGCATCTTCAGCTCGCGGCGGAAGGTGCGCAGATCCGGAATCCTCCGTATCTCTGGGGGGAGCTCATTCCAGATTGTCGGTGCCCCCACAGAGAAGGCTCTCCCCCTAGGGGGCGACAGCCGACATTGTTTGGCCAACGGCACCTGGAGGAGCCCCTCTCTGTGGGAGCGTACTGAATTGTTCTCAGATTAATTGTTCTCAGAGTCAGGAAATTCCTCCTTAGTTCTAGGTTGCTTCTCGCCTTTTTTTTTTATTTTTTTTTTAATTTTGATTTATATGCCGCCCTTCTCCGAAGACTCAGGGCGGCTTACAATGTGCTCAGCAATAGCCTTCATCCTTTTGTATATTTATACAAAGTCAGCTTATTGCCCCCACAACTGGGTCCTCATTTCAGCTACCTTAGAAAGGATGGAAGGCTGAGTCAACCTTGAGCCTTGGCGAGATTCGAACCCTGCAGTAATTGCAGGCAGCTGGCCTTAATAACCAGCTTAATAACAGGGTGCCTTAAACCCCTGTACTACCAAGGCTATTGTTCTATGGAGATTCTCAGTCATCCAGGTCATGGTTGTCCCAAAGGTGCTTTTTCAGGAGGCAACCCGATTTTTTTGTTTTTTCTTTGAAGATGTTTTGCTTCTCATCCAAGAAGCTTCTTCAGCTCTGACTGGATGGTGGCAAACACAAGGATTTATATTCCTTGTAGACAGCTGGTCATTTGCATTCTTTTAGAGAGTTATTGAGGCCACTGAGAGGTTTATACCTGTCCTCAGGGTCACCTGAGTAGTGCAAATGGGTGTGGAGCCTTTTTGGTTGCAGGATGTTTTCTGCCCTGTGTCCAGAGGTGGTATTCAGCAGGTTCTGACTAGTTCTGGAGAACCGGTAGCGGAAATTTTGAGTAGTTTGGAGAACTGATAAATACCACCTCTGACTGGTCCCCGCCCCCATCTATTCTCTGCCTCCCGAGTCCCAGCTGATCAGGAGGAAATGGGGATTTTGCAGTAACCTTCCCCTGGAGTGGGAAGGGAATGGAGATTTTACAGTATCCTTCCCCTGCCATGCCCACCAAGCCACACCCACCAAGCCACGCCACGCCTGCTAAGCCACGCCCACAGAACTGGTTGTAAAAAAATTTGAATCCCACCACTTCCTGTGTCCCTTCACTGTTAAAGAAAGGCGCAGGCTGTTGGGGATGAGTCTGTGTTGTCTGCATCTCAAACTGAAGTGAAAATGCTTCCTGTAGTCTGCAATTTTTCTCGAAATCTGTTCATAATTCCACACCATTCGAAGGGTGTTCATCCCAAAGTGCATAGCTAAAAGTCAATGCAGCTTTTCAGTCAACACAGACTCATCCCCAACAGCCTGCGCCTATCTTTAACAGTGAAGGGAGACGGGGAACAAAACATCCTTCAGCCAAGAACGGTCCACACCCATTTGCACTACTGAATTGATCCTGAGGACACAAATAAACCTCCAAGTGGCCTCAACGACTGTCTAAAAAGAATGCAAATGACCATCTGTCTACAAGGAATATAAATCCTTCCATTTCCCCACCTTCCAGTTAGAGCTGAGGAAGCTTCTTGAATGAGAAGCAAAATGTCTTCGAAGAAAAACAAGAAAGTACAGTTGCTTCTTGAAAAAAGCACCCTTGGGATTCTCTTCTTGTAAATAGAAGACACGTATAGCATACTTGTTTCTTTTCTTTTGAGAGTGATTCAGATAGTTCAGTATTCATTTTACTTGGTTATTTCTCTTTAAAAATGATTTTCTTAATACAGTTAATTTTTTGTTGAACATAGTGATTACTGCTGTACAAATTTATTTCCAATTCATTCTACATTTTTTTTTAAAAAAACATATTTTTGTGTAAACTGATATTAAACGTTCATGTTCCTCCAGGCTCTTTTAAGCTTTCAAATGAGTTTTGTATATATTTGCCACTTGCCTTCTTATAATTGCAGATGCTGGAAATTAAGAATGAAATTAGACAATGGAAAAGATGATGCAACAATTCTACTTTTATATCCTGAAAATATTAAAATTAACTCTTCCCAGTTTATGCATATAGAGATATCTTTTATAATTGTGCATATAGATAGAGATATCTTTTATAATTTGTTTGATTGTAGGCAGTCTTATTTGTTTTGTTTTTTTAATTCACATCCAGATCGAATATCTCCAAAATAAAACATCAACAGATTACTCATCTAGATTGTAGAAGAGTGTGTGTTTCCTTTTGAATAATGTCATTTTAAATTGAAACCTGTCAGATGTTTGGACACTCATACTCTTTGACTTATGGGGCTAGTCAACAGCATCTCCCTAGGCTATAACTACAACTATTTTGAAATAAATTAATTCCGTGAAATTAATTCCCTATTAAATCGATATAAGATTGCAGCATTTGGCTGTCCGTTTTCTGCAGGGTGCCCGAATGTGTCATCTTTGGTTTAATGTTTCATTAGCAGCTGATACAAGTTAACTACTTGTAATGTCTAGGAAATTTACACCAGGGATCTAAGTAGCTTAAAAATCTTAATTTTGTGAGGGAAGTAGAAATATCTGACACATTTATCAAGGACACGCTCTAATATTCCTTGAAGTAAGCCATCAAAGCTAATCTATACAGTACTGTAGATTTACATACAAAATATGCACATAATCTCTGCTTAATCGGTAGAATCATTACTGCCATTTTGTCTAAAGGAAACTCTGAAGAAGCTACTGAATTTCTTGAAAAAGGAAGCTGGTGCAATTCATGTTCATTAATGGAACAAAAGTTTGTGCTACCATCTCTGAGTCTTGACTTCAGTACTAAGATTCCTCACTAAAATCAGTGTCACTAAGCTTCAAAATACTTCTGGATAGGAATCTCAAAATTGGGCTGCCTAATTATAGGAAAACAGAGTATGAATTTTGGTACTTGTCTTGCTTTTAAGATAGCAGCAGGTAACTATTTTTTTCTATGAAGGGCTGTTAACCTAGTGAGAGAGAGAAAGAGAGTGGGGGCAGAGCAAATCTATAGTTATTCCTTGTCCCAGTGTGAGAACTGCCAACTAACTTTTTCTGAATGCATGTTTTTGTATCTATACCTGTATCTCAGCTTCCTACCATAGTTGCGAGACTTCTCTGGAAGGACAGTTTTCCTTAATATTCCACCTCAAGACACTGCATACAAATCATATAATGTTCAGGGCCTGAAATGCTGGAAATTTTGTGACTCCGGTTGGCTGTGTTACCTTCGGCTGTGATTGCTGCCTTCAGTCTGGCCCCTGACCACTTCACCTGCTCCCCAATTCTTTTTTGCCATTGTTGGGAATTGAACTTGCTGCTTACAATCTCATTTTTCTTCTTGGTTGATTGAGCAGTCGTCTAATCAATGGGCAAGCACACCCTTTTGAGATTCACATTGACTATGTTATTGTGATTGTAAGAAAGTGTGATCAGAAAAACTCACTTCCTTGGATTGCTGTGTTTTTTCTTTCTCTTTTTCTGTGGGTGACCTGTTGACCTAATAAGTCATTCAGCAAACAGTGAAGACTTTTTTTTTTTAAAGGAACAACATAAAACCCTAATTTGGTTGCCAAAACTGGTGGAATGGTCAATGAGTTGGACCAGAAGCTAGAAAGGCCTCAAATACATTGAGGAACTAATTCCTGAGTGATGGCAAATATTGAGACATATTTAGATTGGATATCTGATGAGGGTGTGCTGAAGGGACAGCAAAATTTAGGAATCATGATTTCCTGAAAACTCTTGTTTTCAAAGGAAATGTGGGAAATGTGGGGATGTGGCAGTCAAACAAGTTTGAACCCAACAATAGATTAAGCTGGAACCATGGATTAAGCTATAATCCATGGAGCTTGTAGTATTTCCTTGTTTGACTGTGAGTCTCTTAAGCTGGACAAGATGGACAATTTACAATTAAAGAATATGGGTACCTCATATTTAATGCTTTTTCTAAAAGAAAAATGCTTTCTGGAATTTCCCAAGATAGTTCGCTGCCAGAATTCAGCAGCATATTACCAACTGTACTTTTGGGGAATTTGGAGGAAATGATTTGGGGAAACAAATAAATTAACCGAATGTATATAGAGATTTAATCTTTAAAAATGAAAAAGCAAAACTATATAACAAAATTCAATTTTAAACATTACACTTGTATGATGTACTATAATACAGTTTTCAGTTGTTTTCTGTTTGTTCACTTTTAGCTTTGGATATACTAGTATTTGTAAACTTGGTATGACTATTACTTAAGAGAATTATGTGTTTGAATTTAACAGGACTACAAAAATAACTTAATTAAAAATGAAATGAAAAAAGATTATGAAAATAAGAGAAATGTAAATGGTGTAGTAGGTTTGAATAAGAGTCATCTGGTCTTGTGGATTGGAGTTAAATATGTGCAAGGAAGTGAAGGTGTAAGTTGAATTATAAACAGAAAAAGAAAAAGGAGGTGCAATTATGAATTTACAGCTTGGTGACAGTTTCATGTTGTTCTTCTTTAAATGATGGTGATGATGATGATGATGATGATGATGATGATGAAGAAGAAGAAGAAGAAGAAGAAGAAGAAGAAGAAGAAGAAGAAGAAGAAACAAACAAACACAGGGATGAGTTTAAGAGAGATTGTGCAATATACTGAATGAATGTGATTTGGGAAAAATACATCTGTACCATGTTTATATTCCATTTGGTCTACAAATCATTGGCTCCCACATTTAATCCTGGGAGGTTCTGGATGTGGTTCAAACTGTTTTCTGGAAATTCAAGAGTATTTTCTTGGAAACGTAAAAGAAAGGGGGGAAAAAACTAGACTGAATGTAGACTACAGGAAGAGAAAATATGATTCCTGTATGAAAGGACAGATTAATTTCCCAACAGAATGCATATAGAAAACTGCCGGGGAGACAGTAAAAATAATTATGTTATATAAGTTTGTGCAGGTATCCTAATGGGAAATATAAAAAAGGATGCTTGAAGGAATTATGAGGTGAAAGGGTGCATAGTAGAAGAAATGCACATAAGAAAATAATTGTTGCTAAAATGAAGATGAGAGATCTTGCTGAATGTACATATAGGGAAAAAGATAGCAAAGCATGCTGTCAAAGAGGGCAAGAAATTGTTAAGATTAAAGTGCAAATATATAAGTGATTTTGATGAAGAATTTAAAAAGGTGCCTTGGTTGAAACAAAGTGATGAAACGACTTGGGATGAAACCAGCGGTGGGCTGCTGCCCTTGTAACAGCTGGTTCATCCGGAACCTAAAATGTGAGCGTGCACACGGCATCCTTCCGCACATGCGTGCGGCATTGAAAAACAGGCGATTATATAGGACGTGATAGTGGCAGGGCGGGTGGGCGGGGCCAGCCTTGGTCGGAACTACAGGTACTACTGGATGAAACTGAAGAAAGGGAATGCTTGAAGGATTATTTTAGAGATTTATATTGGAATGATAGTGAATGACTCCTGTAAGTCTCCCAAGAAACAAAAAAGTTGAAAAAGAAAGTCAACATTGCTGTGAAAATTATGGAAATTGTTGGGACTGAAAATAAAATGAAGACTGTGTTTATTTGAGAGATGTTAAAATATGGATGTGCTTTGTTAGAGAGAAGACGTATCATTTATCTAAAGTACGTTTGAAGACTGCATATATAACAGATGACTGAAATTATTGTTCCTTCATACAAAAGGAAAGTGATGAGGGATTACTATCGCTGGAAAGGAAAGGTATATAAGAGGTGATAGCAAATTTTGTGAAATATAATTTTTATGCTGGGCAGGTAGTATGTAGATCTTTCTGTGTTGAACAGATCTTTTATAAATATATGAGTCTGAAAAAGCAAGTTTATTATATGTGCATTGATTTAGAGAAAGATTACAATAGTGAACAGGTTTGGATTATGGTACAGTTTGAGTAATTACAGAGTTGGCTTTTGGTTGCAGAATGTGACAAGAGCTGTTAGAAGATACAGGAGTAGTATTTACAACTACTCTTAGCATGCGTTGTCTCTATAGTAGGCAACCCATGCCCCCCATTGAATCATTATTTCAGAGATATTTCCTTACTTAAACAGAGAAACAAAATGACCAAGGGCAAAAAAGCAGTGGGAGCAGGAGTGACTTCTGACTTCCTGCTGGCTTCCCCATTAACTTTCCTTGTGGGAAGCTGGCAGAGAACATCATTAAATCTTCCTCCCTTCCTCCCTCCCTCCCTCCCTTGAAAGTTTATAACTGGTTTGATATAAATTAGATTAATTAGCCCTCCTCCCCCCCCCTTTTAAATTTTGGCTTACTACTACTTATTCTTTTTTTACTCTGTGCAAAAAAACATTCACCCTTAAAGGGAATTGAATGATTAGTATAAGTGTGTTTGCATATAACTTCTCTTAGCCTCCAAAATAAGAAACAACTTCTCTTTTTCTGTCTTATTCACCTTATAGTTCTGAAAGTTCTGATTAGGAAAGTTGTAGGCATGATAGAAGTGAACCCAAGCTACTTCTACTATTGAACCAATTCTTAGACTGCTGGGCTCTGATCTGTAGCTTCATCATATGTTCTACTTTTCTGTTTGTTTCATCATGAAAATAGACGTTAGCCTTAATAAAATCCTTAAAATCTCTTGTTCTTTGTCTTTTTTAGGTCACTGGGGACGATGTATTGGTGACTGTGGTTCAGGTGGTGTTCAGAGCCGAGTAGTTTGGTGTGTACACTCAGAAGGCTGGACAACCCATCATTCAAACTGTGAACAAAGTGATAGACCTGAATGCCAGAGGAGCTGCTTTAAAATATGTGATTGGCACCTTGAACTCTTTGAGTGGGAAGTTTCAGAATGGAGCATATGCGTTCTAGTCCCTTTTGCCCACGGTGAAGTCAAACCAAGGACTTCAGAGTGTGTAACTGCACAGCATGGATTACAACACAGAACTGTGCAATGCATACAAAAGTTGAATAGAACAGTGGTTTCGAAGGAGATCTGTGGATATTTTACTTCTCAGCCATCTACGGAACAAGCCTGTCTGATACCGTGCCCGCGAGATTGCGTTGTATCCGAATTTTCTGCCTGGTCTGAATGTAGCAAACATTGTGGAAAAAGTATACAGCATAGAACCCGTTTTATTATTGCTCCTCCACTCTATGGTGGAAGCAAATGTCCAAATCTCACGGAGTCCAGGGTCTGTGAGGTTTCCATGTCTTGTCCTCATGAGGAAGAGGAATATTCCTACAGTCTTAAAGTCGGACCTTGGAGTAAATGCCGGTTGCCTCATCTGAAAGAGCTTAACATGGTTGGGAGAACTATTCTGGATTTCAGTTCCGATTCAATAGAGCGAAGCACTTTTAAGCTTGAAATGGTTGAAAATTTGCAACATTCTCACAAATTTAGGTCCCACTACAGTTCCAGGGCTTGGGATATAGAAATTGGTTATCAAACAAGGCAGGTGAGGTGCGCAAGAAATGATGGGAAAAATGCTATATTGAGGTAAGTTATCCTCTTTATTCATGACAAATCTTTTCTTGAAAGGCAGTTACATTTCCTAATGGAAGGGCTGTTTTCTAATGGAGCAGCCTAACATGGGAAGATGGAGGACCATCTGCTGCCAATTATGCGAGCAGAGGCTGAACAGCCATCTATCAAGGTTACTGTAGCAGAGAACAGGGCTACATCATCTTCACAATCTTTTTCAATGTTGCATTTCTCTGATTCTATCTGTTTTTGTGTACCAAGTCTATATTCTGCAATTTCCAGTAATATTTTATATTTACTCTTATTTAGTAATAGGGTATAGTTCAGAGAGATGGTACTATTTAAGTGTTTCTCCTTTTTTTTGGCAGAGTTTCAACCCATATTTTCTGCTAAAGGGAGCAGATAGCATTCATTGCCTATAGCAATTACAAAGGCCATTTCAGATATTTCAAATCATTCGACTGCTGATTATCAAAAGAGACACAGATGCGTGCCAGAAGTAATTCAAGTAATTCTTACCCATTTATGACTACCACAGATTCATAAGAGCAGAAGACTGGAAATATGTCCTATTAGGTTGTATAACAGCTTTTCTTATTTGGGACTCTGTGGCTTGAAGAAAAGACAATGGAGACAGAACTCCATTCTGATTGAGTTCCATAGAAATCATACATGACAAAGACAAAGTGGAAATTGAGAATTTTTTCTTTCTTTCTTTAATATTTATTGTCATATATATGTGTGCATGTATGTGTGTGTTTTTGCTGGAAATTCTTAATGGTCTTTTGCTGATTAGGATTGAATCATTAGGCTTTATAATTTGTTTATTAATAAGATGAAATGGATGGATGGATGGATGGATGGATGGATGGGTAGGTAGGTAGGTAGGTAGGTAGGTAGGTGATAGATAGATAGATAGATAGATAGATAGATAGATAGATAGATACCAGTAGGTAGGTAGGTACCATTTTATCTATTAATTCTTTGGAGAGGAATTCTGAGGTGCTGATCCATTCATTGGGACCTTGTTTTGATGTGCTTGTCTTCATTCCACCATTGTTGCCCTGGAAGTGATAGCCATTGCTTCTTCAGGAAAAAAAAAGTTTTTCTTTCTCTCTTATATCATTGGGACAAGTAAGATTGTTTGGAAGGGGATTTAAAATAATAAAAGAAGCAATGTTTCCTAAAAGAGATGCAGAGGTTTGATAATTTGGACAACTTTAAAAGGCAATTCAGGGAGAATAGGACTATCAAAACCTTTTGGTTTTGAAGATTCATTCTTTCCTCCAGGACAGGGCCTGGATTCCTCTAAATGCTAATTATAGTGGAACAATGGGGGAAGAATATTATGTTCCCATAACTTGGATTGAATTACCCCAAAGGAATCTGGTTGGGCATTGAGAGCTAAAAAATGTTGCAAGGGTACTGGAAATTAATACTGGAAATTAATAGGAATGTTGAAGTTTGAACTGTACCAATGTATAGAGATGAATAAATCTTGCTTAGGCTACTGCATGGAAATCGATTGTAAATTGACAGGCTAACAAAAGGAATATATATTTTGTTATGGTATTGTCTCTGCTAAACTGATAATTTAGGGTGAATCAATATTCCTGCCAATCTAATGTTGCAAATCTAGTTACAGAGAAATGACATTGATAAATATGGAAGAGTTTAGAGTTGAATTGTTTGTTCTAAGTACCCTGACCATCAACCAAAAACTTGTTTATACAACTATCAAATTCCAGTTCAAGCAGAATGTAGCTAGTAAGATTAATCTTTTTCAATACAATTTCTTGCCAAGGGAAGATAATGATTCTATCAGCACAATGTCTATTACCATATTCAAACTTAGCTTTTTATAGAATGGGAACTTTGTCATGTCTTTCTAATAGAAGTTTAACGTTTCCTTCTGTCCACTTTTTCTGGGCTAATTTTCTTATCATCCCTGTAATGTAAATATACTAAGTAAATAAATGGAAATAATAATTTGAATACAAAAATATTCCAACAGCAAGAAATGATTGTAAAAAAGCATTGATAGCTCGTATTAGGTTAGATAGAAAATATAATAAATGTTGCTGCTGAAATCATGGCTGGCTGTGGATCCCTCTCAATCTTCCTCGTTTCCTTTATACGAACCCTTTATCTGACCTGTAAATCCCAGATCTCATCA
This sequence comes from Arizona elegans, assembly GCA_022577455.1. Taxonomy (NCBI): domain Eukaryota; kingdom Metazoa; phylum Chordata; class Lepidosauria; order Squamata; family Colubridae; genus Arizona; species Arizona elegans. The sequence goes on from JAKOOJ010000001.1 coordinate 114,248,984, forward strand.
GATGAAAATAAGGAAGGGAATAGAAGGAGTTTATTAAAGTTGCTGAAATATTTGCAGAATCAGTGGAATAGAAATGTATTTGTTAGTGTATTTGTGACCTTTTGTTTATTACATTGTAATATATGTTGCATTACATTTTTCTTCTTTTTTGGGGTGTGATTTAGACAAAGAAGCATGTTGTTTTAAGGTTCCGTTAAGTGCAAATTGTTCCTGTGGTTCCTGTGGTTTTTGTCTTACGTAACATTAAAGATATAGCCACCTTCCAATCTTGCTTGAATTATTCTGCAGTATTGTAATTGCACAGGAGTCTCTGTACTTAAATTTCTGTATAGACCAGATTAATTTGCCATAACACTCATGGCTGGAGAAAGACATAAGCACATGTGTTAAAACCAAATCATTTTTAAACAGTGCTTTTGGCAGCATTATTGTTCGTTACTTGGGTAAATATATATTTCAAGAGAAAAAGACCCCTGACAAAGGCTTCCATCCATTCATTTCATGCATTCATGAACTCATTTTGGTACAGATTTGAATTCTTTCCTCTTCTAGACCAGTTTTTGCATAGGTTATACAGATTCTTCTTTCCTATGATATATTAAAATTTATGATAATGTTGCTGAATCAGTTTAGGCATCTAGATACCTGATTGGATAAGGGCAGTCAGATTATTCATTTAATAATCCCCCTTGACCACTCCATCCTTATATTTTGAAAAGGTTCAAAATCAGTATAAGTTCCTGGCCCAGGGATCAACCCAATATAATATGCTATCATATAGGAGTGATAGATGATTCTGTGAATGGGTCCCTGCTCACTTAGCCTAAAACACCAATAATATAGCACTATAATTTCAATTGTTCTGTGGTGCACACTTGCCTGTCCATGATCCTGAATGCTAATAAGAAGGTTGGTAGAAGAGATATTTTTTCTTTTCTGTAATATATGTTTGGATGTATCATTTTACTATTTTCATTCTGCTTTTTGGGGTGATGGACTTTATTTGTTATCAAAAGTAATTTCTCCATTGAGGGTCCTGAAAGACATATTCCAAACCTCATTTCCAATAGGTGAAGATGCTTGTTCAAGGCCACACAAGTACCAATCACTGCTTCCTTCTTTTGTCTGAAATGAAGTTATTGAGCCTTGAAGCAAAAGGATGGAAGAAAGTAGCAATGATGACACTCTGAGCAATAAGAAAAAACAAAGACTACCTTATCTGTTTGTTGTATTGCTATTTGCAGGGATATGAATAGGAACAATTGCTTTGCTGAATACCCCTGCGGCAATGCCCATCTCCAATAGTAATAATAATAATATCCTTCAAGCTGACAACATCAAGCATGTTGAAGTCAAGAAGAAGGTTAGAAGTGAATACATCCAGAAAGTGAAGAAGATATTAAAGTCCAAACTCAGTGGAGGAAATACCATTAGGGCAATTAATACCTGGAAAATTTCAGTCATTACATACACTGCTGGAATAGTATACTGGACTCAAGCAAAACTAAAAGCCTTGGGTAGGAAGACCAGAAAAATAATGACAATGTATATCATTCATCCATGCAGCAATGTTGACAGACTCTACTTACCAAGGAAAATGGCTAGGCATGGAATGTTGCAACTAGATCGGATGTATAAAGAGGAAAAAAGGGCATTGGAAGAATATCTGAAGGATAATGAAGATGTACTGAAGATATAGGCTTGATGAGTACTGAAAAGATCAAACTGGCCTGTAAGAATTACCAAATGAAGAAGTTGACAAGGGGATAAATAGGCCAAATCCAACCTAAACATCTGGCTGGCTTTGCAATGAACCATGATGATGATAATAATAATAATAATAATTTCAAACAAGCTATCTGAAAGATCTATTTTTACATTTTTTATGTAGCAAATATCACTTATATTAATTTCCAGTTTACAAAGCAGAAATGAGCCTTTAGCAGCTTTGCAATTTTATGCTACATTTAGTGTAATTAACCTCACATTATATGTGATTAAATGTTGTGATTCTGTTACAAAATTGTGGCATCATGAGACATTTATACAGAGAGGAGCTATTGAGCTTGTCTCTCATTTCAAGAAATTTATACCCCAGTCTTAATTATTTGAAGAAAAAACTTATTAGAGGAAGTCTCTGAATGACATTTACATGGTCTACATACTTCAACTTTCCAAAAAGTAGCCTTAAATCAATGAGATAGTAATATTGGAATCCTTTCAATGTGGCCATGCTCTTATATTAATCCTTTAATTGAACCACATGTACATTCTTACTTCTGTAATGTCTCTTTGGTTTCCTTAATCTCTTCTACTACTTGGCAAGAGATAATAAATTAGGGATTGATAAAATGTAACTGGGGGAATCTAATTAGTGGTTGTAGTATTTTGGTTTTTGGTTTTTTTTGCTCTTGAGTGATAACTCTTCAGGATTTATTTCTAACAAAACACTTTCTTATCACAGCCTTTGTATGCAAGAAGCCATCCCTTTGACCTTTCGCTCCTGCATTATGCCTAAAGACTGTGAAACATCAGGCTGGTCTTCCTGGAGCTCCTGTTCAAAGACTTGTTACTCAGGGGATCTCTCACCAGGATTCCGCAGCAGAAGAAGGATTATAAAGCACGAAGCTCTTGGAGCTGGGAGGGAATGTCCTGAAACCGAAGAAAGAGAAGCCTGCAATACTGATGGTGGAGGAAAACACCTTCAGCCTTGCCCAAGGTATCCCATATACAGTTACATTTCTCATTTCATCAGAGTTGATCTTCAGGTGCCTCTAGTGCAGGGGTGTGTTTCAGCAGGTTCTGACAGGTTCTGGAGAACCGGTAGTGGAACTTTTGAGTAGTTCGGAGAACCAGCAAATACCATCTCTGGCTGGCCCATGAGTGGGATGGGAATGGCGATTTTGCAATATCCTTCCCCCAGGAGTGGGGAGAGAATGGGAATTTTGCAGTAACCTTCCCATGGAGTGGAGTGGGAATGGATATTTTGCAGTATCCTTCCCTTGCCATGCCCACCAAGTCACGCTCACCAAGTCACATCCACAGAACCGGTAGTAAAAAAAATTGAATTCTACCACTGCTCTAGTGGCTTTAGGGTCAGTCCTATGGTTGACATCTTTTGATCGAATGAAGAACAAATGACATAGATACCTGAATCCTTGTCCTCCATGCATCTCGGGATGTTTTTTATTTATTTTTTTAGTATAGAAAATAAGATGACTTTCAAAGAGAAGTGCAGGAACATTTGTTTTAAAGTCTAGAATAGCTAGATTGCATTCAGGAAGTAGCTCAGACAAAGTAATTCTACCAGTAGTCCTTGACTTACAACCATTTGTTTAGTGATCATTTGAAGTTACAACAGCATTGAAAAAAGTAACTTATGACCGTTTCCCACACTTAACGATTGTTGCAGCATCCCCATGGTCACATGATCATAATTTGGATGCTTAGCAGCTGGTTCATATTTATGACAGTTGCAGTGTCCCAGAGTCAAGTGACTACCTTTTGTGACCTTTTGACAAACAAACTCAATGGGGAAGCCAGATTCACTTAGCAACTGTATTACTAACATTACAACTGCAGTGGTTCACTTAAGAATTGTGGCAAGAAAGGTCATAAAATGGTGCAAAACGTAAGTGTCTTGCTTAGCAATGGAAATGTGGGGCTCAATTGTGGTTGAGGACTACCTGAATAAGAAGGATGAGATAAAGCACAATCAGATTTGAAAAATTCTATTAGAATAGCCAGTCTGCAGCCTTGCTGCAGAGTAGAATTGCAGGTCTGATCCATGCAGTGGGAATGGCATTCTGTATCAGAACATATCCAAGCAGAAAAATATTATAGGTATCTTTGCGTCAGCATTCTCTGGGGCATTGCCTAAGTTTGGTAAAGAGTGAAATGAGAACAAAGAAATGAGTAAGAGGATATCTGGCTTTGGAAATGAAGTTCAGCTTGTCGTTTGATGGTTTGCGCTTCCTTTGAAAGAGCAGCCTGGGGAGATTGTGTTAGTGCGTGTGCTCTTTGGTTTTCAGCTATTGCTAGCTTCCCTGATGACAATTCTAGAGAGGAGTGCAGTTGCACTGTTACTGCTAGAACATGGCTGGTCATGAGTCAAATGGATTTGCAGCATTCTGGGTGCCTTGAGCACATTCCAACTTGGACTATGCAAAACTATGCTCTACGTGAAAAGTATGTCAAAATTGACCCAAGTGGTAGTTACTGATACAAAGATCTGGTTCCCAGGATACAGAGACTGAAAAATCTGCACGAGTGCTTTCCAAGCACACTTTAAAGTATTGTCATGAATTGTTAAATTCTCAATGTTTTACACATTGACTCTCTGAGCCATTTGCCTAACCTGTTAAGAATCTGCTGCTAAGGCATGTAGGAAACACCCTAAGTAAGAAGGAAAGAAAAGAGAGAGGTGGTAGGTTTGAGGAGAAAGATTGCTGTACAAT